>OY856410.1:639765905-640113405 GCA_963693085.1 Alisma plantago-aquatica
GTGTGTGGTGCTTAAATTGGGATTCTCACTGAGGTGAGGGTTTCAATTTGGACATCACACATCAGATTAAGTTTTAGAAAATCCGAGGACATCACAGGTGGTATCAGAGCATGAACAATAGAAAAGCCTGACATTTGCTCATTATGCAACTCAAAACTAAAGAACTTTAAACTTTAAAAATCATTAGATTTAGATTAGTCATCTTTTAGAGACTAGATCTGACCTAGCCTCTAGGTTAGCACCTAGAAGTCTAAGAACTAGGTCTATACTGATTCTTGTTGTATAGCAAGTCCTTAGATGTCGTTCTTTCCTTGTAGTGCAGCGGTATGCGACATTGCATTGTTTGGAAATGATGTACATCGAGGGAAGGGAAATCCTAAACATAAAACACTCGTTGTCTAGGGTAGCTACACTAGCCTACATAAAATATCTCACCCTTTTCACTAGTTTTCATGACACTATACTCTCTACAATGTGTGGGACACTAATTTTCTATATTTGGTTTTTGATTCCAATCGGATCCAGACTCAATAGTTTTCTCTAACGTTTGTTTTATCAGAATAAACTATATAATAATTTATTATATTTGTAAGTATTACAAAAATGTATCCCCATACATGTACGAGTAGGAGGTGGTCATGCAACCTAGGTGAAAGAGAATGAAATTAGTCTAGAAGAGAGAGTAGTTCTAGATTAGATGTCTAAAGCCTTGCTAGAATATGTGATAGATGGAATAGATGAAATAAGTTTAAATGATAAAATCAAAGTTTGATATAGTGATATAAGATGGTTTATGATGATATATGTTTGTCTTTGAGGACTTAAGTTTAGTATTAAGGATGCAAGATGAGTTTTTATGATGCAAGTAACTAGGCTTTTATGAGATAAGATATGTTAAGTTAAGACAAGGTTGTGAGTCATCATGAGCCTCAATCTCTTTTACAAAGGAGGACCTATAGTATTAGGACCAGTTTTAGTGTTAAATCTAGAGAGAGTGAGACCTAGAGGGAGAAGGTGAGGGAACCTAAACTCCAAGACATGTGAATTATGGGAAATATGTGATATGATATGTACTAAACTAGACTAATCCTAAGTGAATGAGTTGAGTTGCTCTGTGTGTGATTCCTATAGTCTTGTTGAACCCTATATGTCCTTGAGAGGACCAAACCCTAGAGTCAGCGAGAGCAGGGTATATCTACATATGTGAACATGAATATGAGAACCTACCATCTAAGTGAGGGAGAGAGAGTCCCAAGACCCTAGAGGAGATAACTACATGTTAGTTTCTATGAGGCCTCATTCTTGAGTTGGTGGTTCCCATGTAGGCCTCTTGTGGTGTATATATAAAGAGAGTTTGGGTAAGCATGTTTCATGAGTAAAGACCTATGAAGATAATTTCATATCATGTTTTGGTTTGTTCTTATGTGGCTAGAGCTTGTAAGGCTATAACTAGTGATAATGAGGTAATAATAAAACCCTAGACTAAGAGAGGAAAGATAAAGTATATGCATATGAGATACTCATAGAGTAGAGTTAGCTCAGAGAGACTGAGCATGGCATTACCCTACAGTATGGGTTAGGAGAACCTCAATTGAACTATATAAAGTTTTGATATATGATTGACAAGCCACGTGTATAAGTTTTTGTAGCACAAACCTGATACATAGATAAGAATGTGATTTAATCTTGAGATTTGACATATGGACATGACATGAAGGAAATATAGAAATGGTTTAATAGATATCAATGTATAAATGGTTAACCATATACAT
This sequence comes from Alisma plantago-aquatica, assembly GCA_963693085.1. NCBI lineage: Eukaryota > Viridiplantae > Streptophyta > Magnoliopsida > Alismatales > Alismataceae > Alisma > Alisma plantago-aquatica. The sequence goes on from OY856410.1 coordinate 639,767,678, forward strand.
GAATCATAATGATAATGTGATATTGTTGTTTAATCTTGTGATGAAATCACTAGTAAATGTTGCAATTTATTATGAGCAATGAAATTAAATCATATGAATGAAACATGGTACATGAGGTGTTGATCTTAGTGCTTAATAAATATGAAAAATATAGTTTGAAAGTTAGTACAACATAATTATTGTGATACCTTGATAAGATCTAGATGGATAAAGTGGGTTAACCATAGTTAACTCCCTCTTAAAAGGCATATGTTAATGTTGAACATGTTCTAGGAATTAGCTCAATAAAATGTCAGTGACACCTTTATATAATGAGCTAACTTTATTTAACTCCTTTTGAACATGACCAGTTAAATGATGGAATCCTTAAATTTTAGGATTATTTAAGGATGTAATTCTAAGATATGATTGTCATAAATTGAGCTAGTCAGGGAAACACCATTGTTTCAACCTTATATGAAGGTGTAGCTAACCCTAGATCCTTTCTTTAAAAGCCCTAGAAAGATATGAACATAGTTTCAAAGATTTTGTTTATGCGGCTTTGTTTTTGGATATGCTGCACATAGAGTAGTTTCCTACATATGGATGAAGACCTTTTGGTTTTTCCTTGAAGTAAGAGAATGGGTTAATTTTGAGGACGAAATTTCTTTTAAGATATATATGATGTGATGGACTGGATTTTTTTGGCTTAATTTTGAGGATGAAATTTATTATAAGGTGTGTAGGATGTGATGGACTAAACTTTTTGAACTTTAATGTATAATGACATACTTGAATTCATGTATTTGGGTTATATCAAGTGTTCCAAGTGTTTTGCTAAAATTTGGATGTCAAATGATATTTATATCGTGATTAAGATCCTTAACTTTATACCTTTGTGAAGTATTTATTTGACAAGTCAAATAGTCGAGTTTGGCACCAAAATTGAATGGAATGTAGCTTGAGTGATGATAGAGCTATGGTTAAAATTTGGTTGCAATTGGAGGCTCCTAGAGGTAGTTATTTAGGTTTGATCTTTGTGAAATAATGGGCATTATTGAGTGTTTATGGACCAAACTTTAATATCTTAGCCTAAATTTGCTATGTCATGCACACTTGGTCTTGGGTTGGGTCTACATGGCAAGTAGTTTGCCTAAATCTCTAATCCAGTGGCTATAGTCCTAGAAGGGGAGAAACCCCAGATTTCCATAAGTGGACATTTAGCTTTTGGCCCTTGGATGTGATCTGAATGGATCACTACTTGTCTCCTACCCAATGGTTGGAGAAAAGTAGTCATATTGTTGGAACTACACCCAACCCACCATCCCACATTGAAGAGGAAGGGGCTACATTCACTTTTGAGTGGAAATTTTGCCTCGCCTTAGTGAGAGCAATCATCCTGACCCTGATAGTAGGGCCTTTGGTGGAACATAGTCAGAGAACGATACCTGCCTTTTTGCTACTTCTCCTTTGAAGTGAGAAGGTGGTGAACAAACGTAGGAGAGATAGTTAGAAGAGGGATTCGAGGAAATTGAGGAGGCACAAAGACATGTAATAGGTAGACGAAGCTATTAGATCATCTAGCTCAATCTCAGATCTTGACTTCCATGGCCACATACCCCTTATCATTGAAGAAGGAGATGGAGTCTAGGGCCTACCCGATGCTGGTTCCCACCACAAATAAAGACTGCATGTGAGTTCTTAGAGACTCGGAGACTGTGTTGGTTATCTCGTATGTGAGTAAGATCACCAAAGGTCATTTCCCCCATTTTTTTTTCCTGCCATAGCCAGAACTAGGTGACATCAAGCCTGCGGGAATGGAGACCTAGAGGCAAAAAGGGAGACATGAGCATCTGTGGCGGTCTGGACGAAGCCTCTGAGGATGATGGTGGTCTTAGAAGCTGATGTGGAGCACCTCTGCTCTTCTGATTTCTCATCAGAGGGGATTGTTTGTGGTGGTGACACTGTAAGTAGGATAGAAGAGTTCTGCTAAACCTCGATCATGTGTGAGAGAGAGGAGAGCCTAGACCCGGTTTAGAGGCCAGTGAACCATTCGGTCCAATACCAAGGCAAACCAGGCGTAGAACCAAGGCACACCAGTGAGAGCTGACCAAATCAACTTAGGCAGAGGAGTGAGCCGCACCCACTAGGCCATGTGGCGGCTCCGGATTGGCCAAAAGGTAAGAAAATCCCAGAATTACCTAGATCTTTGATCAATCATAGTAAATAGCCCGCTTATCAGAAAGTTACAAATAATATACCAAAATTGTCAAAAAAATGAGTAGAACAAAATGGGACTATTATATCGGTCTTTTGATGCTTAAATATCAGTGATATCATGCAATATGTATAATTCTTATTTTGTGGATAATAAATATCAAATGCTGACCTAAAATTATGAGAATGTGCCGGTAACTCCTAAATGGTATGTATAATCCACTTGAGCTCAAGTATTATGATGTTGATGCATGAAATCATGTAATTTGTTCCATATGGATAATAACACTAAATAAAATGCAATAAATACATACATACTCAATAAATGATGGAATATTCAGTATAAGATCATATCAGTATATGGAACCTCAAATTTAATTATGATATCAAGATGATACACATAATCCATGTTATATGAAGATGATCCTTAATACATGTTTTGTAACCCTAATTTGATTAATGTATGTAACCTAGGGTTAATATGTGCACAAAATACAATGGAATCTAATGTTCAGATGATGAACCCTAATTTGTAACATAATTGGAAAATAACATTAGTAAGATTATTCTTTGACAAGAATGCAAGTAGTGATGGAGATGTCCTAATGAACATATCTAGGGTTAAGATGATGAGAACCTTATGGTGATATGTGATCTTGACTTAGTCAGGATTTGAACAAGAGTGATAGTTGACTCAGGATTATATGGTGATTAGGTTTTTTCTTCTTCAAGGTATGCCATTACCTCTTACTTGGCTTATTATATAGTATGTGTGCATTATATGTCTAGTAAAATACTTGGCATATGGTATTGATTGAAATGATTGCACTTGTATGTTATCTTGCTTGCTTTTCCATACTTATGTCTATGAACACATGAAACATAATATATTTGTTTCATTATATGAAAACATTATATCTCTTTGGTAAACATAGTGCTAGTAAGTGATCTATCTCTTTGGTAAGTAGATCGCATGCACAATGATCTATCTCTTTGGTAAGAAGATCATAAGGCCTAAATGCATCTATCCCATTGGTAGGCAGATGCATAAGTATATAATGGAAAATGTGCATAAAATATGTGCTCTCTCTTGTTAATAAATATCTATGTTCAAGTATGCTTTTGTTATATTTCTTTCTTACTGCTAAGTATTATTTTTATGATATTGCCAAGCTTAGTAATCAGAGGTATATAAAAGACATGTAGGCATACTCAGTACAATATTCTTGAATATTGTGCTGATGTGTACCACATGTAATCTTTTTTTAGGTTGTGGACATTTGCTCTTGAAGACCATGTTAGTTGAGATTTGTGTGGCGAGCTGATGTACATGTGGACCTACTGTCTTATGATCATGTTGTTTAGTGGTAGTACATGTTTATGTAGAAGTTTGTTATTCAATATGTAATATCAAATGTTGTAACAATTCATTATGTAATTATATATTGAATGTTGAACATGTGTTGCATGGTTTTATTATTGTTCATGTGCATGTGCTATTATTGTTTCCTTCTGACTTCCTCTGATTTTCTTCTTCTTAGCCTACTGTGTTGTGTTTAAATTGGGATTCTTGCTGAGGTGAGGGTTTCAATTTAGACATCACACATTAGTTTAAGTTTTAGAAAATCTGGGGACGTCACAATAAGGTTTGTTTTGGGGCTAGGTTCCTACTTTGGAGTATAGGGATGAAGGGTTTAAAGGTTGGTTTTATTGATTACACTTGCGGTTGAGAAACACAAAATTAAATGAAAGAAAACCAGAACAAAACCTAAGTTAACCCTAGATAGTTAAGTCTACTAAGCAAGAAAAGATAAGCTATCAAGGAAAGAACAAACTACACTAAATAAGGCAATAAAATGTCTACACTACACTAATCTAGAAAATAGGGAAAAATGGCAATTAAAGACCAAAACTAGCAAGAGCAAAGCAAGAACAAGACAAGAAGCTAACTATGAAAGTAAAGAGCTAACTAAGCTAATACTAGCTAAGTAAGAAGGAAAATAAGTTTTTAAATAAACAAAGGGGAATGTGGGTTTTTTGGGGGATGCACTTATCAGTCAGGTTATGGGGTGATGTGTGAACATTATGTTTCCATTTAGATTACCAAACCAAACAATAAGCTAGAGTCTAATGATTACCCTAGAATACTAACTGGCCTTGGATAGGATAGCTTGTGTATAGGGGAACTAGTCCCTAACACCTCCTACTACCCTTACGAGCCTCAATTAGGCTAGGGTCTAGGTGAAATTCAATTAGAGTCTAAACAAGCTGAGGGTTCTAGGTTAGATTTTTTAGGGTGATTAGGGGCTGAGGGTAGTATAGGAGTGGAAATGAGGTTTTTGGCCTCAAATGACCCACATTCTGCCTCAATAAAGCTCCATGCTAAGAACACTAATTTCATCTAAACTAGCTACTTAGATATATCAGCTAGGGTTACGAGAATTGATTAGAATGTAGGATGATGGGTAGCTAGCAAGGGATCCATGAACTAGACCTAGGAGAAAATCCCAAAATATTCACACATATAAGAAAATTCCCTAAATTCCTAGGTGATTTCAAGCACAAACTAAAAAGCAATCCATGGAGAAGTAGATAGAAATAGAACATAATCATTAGCAAACGAAATTAGAATGTTTACATATCATTTTCCCCCAACATGGTATCAAAGTAACATTTTTAGCCCCAAACAGCCCACCTATGGGGCCTAGCTACTCATGGGAATGCAAAGTACAAAATGAAAGGAACATGAAGTTGAAGAAGCCATGAAGCTCGGTGTAGATGGAGAAATCCTTGTCTTTAGCTTCTACAAGAATCCTCCTCCTTCTTCCAAGGTGCAAGGGCATGGAATGATGGTGGAATAGGGTCAAAACACTAGGAAACTTGGGTTTTGATAGTGGAAATGGTGAAATAGAGTGGAATGGAGGTGGAATGGGTGGCATGCAAAAATGGGGTGATAGAAGGTGTCTAGGGCTGGCTTTCCTCAAGCTCCAGCCACCCCCAAGGTTTATATAGGGGTCTAGGGTTAAGCGGGGGTAATATGGGTAAAGCAGTGCAAAAAAATGGCTAGGGTTGAGGCCCACCATGGGGTTGGTAGTTCACCTCAGTCGTGGTGGTTGTAGGGGAACATGGTCGTGGTGTATGGACACGTGAGGTGAAAAATGCCTAAAGATCATAGGGGATTGGTCGAATTTGTACATGAAATTCCACATCCGTGGTGATCACCACGACCATGGTGAGATAAGGGTGGCATGGATGTGGTGGTCACTATGGCTGTGGTGGCCTGGAGTTGGTTTTCCGTTCTGTGGAACACCCATGTTGGTTTGTATGCCATACGGTCGTGCCACACAACACGACCATGCTGGGTCATGGTAGCACAACCATGCTATGCAACACGTCCATTATGGGTCAAGGTAGCATGGCCATTCTGTGAAACACAACCATGTTGGGTCATGGTAGCATGGACGTGCTGTGTTGGATGACCATGCTACACTCTGCATCAACACTTTGAGCTTGTACTTGGTTCATTCTTGCACATCTTTGCTTCAATTGATCTTTAGCCACTAGGGATGATTGAGGGAGTCTTGGACTTCACTTTGGGCCTCTCTAAGGGTAGAGAAAACCTAGGATCACTTGTTCTCTATCTCTTCCATCCAAGTGTGGTCCAAATGCCTAAAGAACATGCAAATAAGGTCCATAGTGCATTTTACATAAATATGCATATTAGGGGAAATAACATGTAATCTAACAGGTATAAATGTGATTGAAATGCAATAGGACACTAGTTGAAGCCCTAAACTAGGGCTACATCACCACCCCAAAATTAAAACATACTTGTCCTTGAGTATGCTTCAAATCGATCTCTATGCAACTTTTCCATAGTCAAGAAATGACAAATGCATTGCAATAGATGAATATTGACTTAATGGGCTCAAAGATGACTAGGTATATGCATTCCACCTCTCTCCTCTAATCTTTCACAAACCAATCATGATTAGAGCATTGAGCTTGCAAACATCAAATATAGAGCATAGAAAACACAATCAATCCATATGGCTATCATATCACTCGGGGTAAATTGTTTCATGGTAGAAAAGGTAAAAGATGACTAATTTTGTTGTTTAACATTCATGCATTCAATATCATTTGTTCATCCACACTACGTAACCCACGTGGCTATGAAAAAGGGAAAAATGATCTACGTTTGATATTTCCTAGCTCCATGGGCATGCAAAAGTAAGAAAGGGTTGCGGTAAGAGTTAGGAGTGCTTTTACACACTCATCTTTTGTTTACTTAGATGCTCTTAAACAATAGCATCTTTTATTTTCTTTTTTATTATTTTTATTTATTTTCTATTTGTTTGCCTTTGATGTGGATAGGGCACATGATGATGGGAGTGAAGTGGGGGTATGGATATGGCCATCCCAAACTTTTGGAGGTGGCCAAGGTTGAATGTGTGCACTTTGGCATCCTTTCATGAGGTAGAGAGGTAAGAAGATGGTAGAAGAAAAAAGAGACAAAGAGCGGTTTCTAGGGTGGACGTCAACATGAGATCTTATGCATGAAAGTTACTCCAATAATTTCATCAAGCAATAATAGACCACATGAATGAGCAATATTAAATCAACATTTTCATCATGAGATTCTACAAAAACTCTAAGCGTTTGTGGCTTGCTTCAATCACAATTCAACCAAACATTTCATAGGCATGAGAGAGGTGGTTCACATGTAAAAAGTCAAGATTGAAGCCATTAAGAAATAAACCATGATAATTCACTTGCATTTGTTAAAGGTCATCATTTTCAATCTAGAATGTAGAGATTGGGTCAAAACACACTTTTAGGCAAGAAGTTCTAAACTTAGGAAAAAAAAGAGAGGTAATGAGAACTAAGAGAATGACAAATTGTAGTGGAATTTAAAGTTTGTCATGTGACACAGAACACAATTGTTCTAGTAGAACATATCTGAGATTGGAGGATTGTGAATCCAACAACTCAGACAGATTGGTCATAGGAAGATGAGCCAACTAATCAATTAGAAGCTATTGAGAATTGTAATATGAGTAATGGATCATGGCCATTATGGGGTCCATATAAGCTATCAAGGTAGGACCTTGGTAATGCCAACTAAGGGGGTAATAACTAGAGGATGCAATATGGTCTAGTTGAAAAGGCTTGCATGGACAACATAAAAGGAAAATTTGGTTAAGAGGTTTTCAAATCAGTTCAAGTTATTGAACCTGATAGAATTTTTTTACCAATTATCATGCTTGTTGTTGTAGTTAAAATAGACTGAGTTTTGGAAAATGAAGATTGAAACCAAATTCATTAAAAGGAATATATGATAGGATGTGTATGTGACACAACCTAAAAGGTTTTATAACTTCATGATTGCAAGCTACAAAGTTCAATCAAGGATTTAAACAAACATCTCATAGATGGGATCTTTTGACTTGACAAGATAGTCAAAGAGTTTGGCTCAAATCAAGATAAAGGATGAAATCTATGATTACTAAAGATTAGTGGGAACATATAAGAATATTCCACATAGATGAGGAATAACATCTCAATATTGTGAATATTGAGAACTGGCATGAAAACATCTTCAACAATGAAGGATCATGCAAAACATCCAATGAGATAGGGATCAAGATCTACAGAGATAGCTCTTAAAAGTTTCAGAACATAAGAACACACAATAGTGAGGTGTCGAAAAGGTTCAAAAAGGAAGGATTCAATGAGAGAGAATATGGATTAGTCTGTCATGAACCATACATTCCAATCATTGTGAAAAATGGAAATATCATGGATAAGATACCATATGTTGAAATAAGGGATCTATCATGAACACTATAAATGTACTTATCCCATATAATATTGTATGTATTGGACATGACAAGATGTTATTAAATTCCAATAAGGGTTATTGGAATTCCATTAAAAGATATCGATTAGTACTTGTGAAATAATTAATGAAAAATTGCTAGTCAATATAAATATAAATAAAGAAAGTGTTTGGTGTAAAGGGTTACACCGATTCAAGCTTCCAAAATGACAAAAGTGATCACAAATAAAATATGGTTGATTTAAAAGAAAAGGATGTTATTAATTGGAAGGGTTTATAACCAATATCCATTAATTGTAATCTACAATAGAAGTTGGGTATGCTTATGTTATGAACACAAGGTCAACACTGTTATGGATCTAGAAGTTCATATGATGAACTTATAGATGTTCCAACCATTGATGACTCAGTAGGGATATTGTGAAAACAATGGAGCTACTTGTTAGGGAAGGAATACCAGATACCATATTATGAAAGTTTCATCTCATAGAGAAGATATAAAAAACATGTAATATACTATCTAATAGAAAAGTGTTCTTGACCCACTAGATTAGTACTTGCACAGTAGAAACACGGTGGACATGTTTGGATCACTTAGAATTAGATTTTTGGGTGATTGTCTCTAAGTGGAAGTTAGAGTCTGTTGGTAAGATATGCCCAGAGAGCCAATCATATGATGATTGACATGGAATATTACATAAAGGATTTGATTAACAACAATAATAAAAAGTCAAGCTCCCAAACTCACTTTGCTTCACTCAATTATGAGATAATGTAGAAACATTATGAATGTGTAAAAAATGACAATACCCAATGACATATGTCTTCAAATATGTGACTTAAACATTGAGATCATACATATGTTTTTGGTTTTTACTGTGGAAGGTAGATAGACACAAGTAATACACAAGACTAGAATGTGGGTTGGTTGAAGATAAAATCTCATTAGTCATGATATGACATATCAAACCAAGCATATAGATACATATTAGGGAATAGTATATCGGGCAGACCCACCCTGACAGTGACACATGGAAAACATCTTTGGTGGTCATACTCATGTCTCATAGTGAAGGTCGTGATTATGGTTCTTAGACTTGGAAGTCACTAAACTCATCACATATCATTGGGTATACTTTGACATCATCAAACATAATCCTGAAATACGGGTTGCCATAAAGATGATGATTGAGTAGATTTGACACATGGGGACTAACTATGAGCGATGTAGATGGGATTCATCCCTCCTACTAGAGTTTGATATCCTGACCACTTGATAAGCAAGACTAAGAAACTCATGCGCATGCACATGTGAATCAATATATGATATAGATGTGATATTATCTCAGTCAGTTTACTCTTAGTTTAAGAAACATGGATTGAACATTGAGAGAATAAAAATTTTATGCCTCAAGTTCATTCTGGATATCAGAGACAAAGGAATTATACAATCACTGTAACACCTTACAAAAACTGTAGGTTGAAGTTGTTCTCCAACTTTCCATTCACTTGGGTAGCATCGATGTGCGACTAGCCCGCACTCTCTACTTGTGATGTCATAAGATAATTTTGGACATTCACTCCCAATGGGATATGTGACCTATAGGGTCACACAATAAGGAACTCATCTAGAAGAATAGTTTAATCTTGAATGATGATTGGATTGATTTCTAAAGTGTTTAGATATTCATTTCAAGCAACAGATAGACAAACTACACTTTCGACCGATCAACTCCTAGGGTGAGACGGTCGTTTGGAGGGAAAAATGATCGACTCAAGTGTTGAGATAGCCGTTTAGAGTGTCAGACTGATTGAAACTGAATTTGCTAAAGTTTAGTATGAATTAGGCACCAACCAATCGACTCATTGGGTGAAACGATCGGCTAGAGTGAGTGATATGAAAGAAGGTTCTAGTAGCTTTCCCAAGTTTGAGAGAAAGATTACCCATTTCACTTGTTCAATTCAATTGGTACAAAGGAATTAATGTTTGCATTAATTGAAAATGATTTTCCAAATTCATGTGCGATTAGGAAATAGGAAAAATGGCTGATTCGCACCGTGGACTAACTGTCTCACGTGTGAACCAACCAGTTGGTTGCCAAACGAACATTTCAAGAGTCAAAACATGCAAAAATTCAAGATCTTCCGGTCCCTTCCACTCTCAAACAAGTTAAGAAGCCAGACCCTAACCCCTCCTATAAATAGAGGGGTAATGAGGGCTTCTGCGAAAAAAATTCAATTGCCTCTGGCAATCGTTGTCCTATATAGTTGTGAAAACAAATAGAGAGCTCAAGAAAGTCCTACCTGCTAAAGGGAGGGATAGAAAGGGAGGAAAAATTGTGGGAGAGCAAGTTGGTGACTAGTACACCAATGGGAGTGACAACTCCTTCCTATTTGTTCTACTAGAATGATATGAGTTCTAGTTGTTCTATGTGGAATTCTCTAGAGGTGAGGAGGTTGTTGTCTATCTCTAGGATGACAACTTCAGACTACAGTCTGTGGCAAGATCAGGATTTGTTGTAGACACCATTCAAGTATGTTGTTCATGGTGAGGACCAGGAGCTGCACAGACACTATCCAAGAGCAAGTAGAACATAGTTGCATTACAACGAGTTGTAGTCATTGAACTTGATTCGGGACTAGGTATAAACTCGTGAAACCATCTTTCCCATTTCATAGTAGTTGACACGATCTTGTTGTTATGGGGAATATAGATAGATAAACTTTTTGTTTCCGTTGCCTATCTCTGTGCCCGCATTACCCAACAGTCTTGTCTTTAGATCTTTTGTGTTGTCTATAGATATCACTATGACACGACCAGTCTATTTTTAGTGGTGTGTAATCTAGAACAAGTATTATATGAAATTATAGACTCCGTGTTAAGACATCAAAACTTTTATGATATTTATCTTATTTATTTTTAGTGCATTATTATGGGACATGCACTAATAAGTTACAGAAATAAGTATAGGCCATCTTCATATATAAATGTGGTTGATATATATCAGGAGATGCCCTGGGACATAGTTGATATCAAGATCCCCAAACTAATATTAACTTGAACCTAATGAGATTACAAGTACATAGAGGTCCACTATCCATAAAAATGTTGACACCTCATGCAAGATAATAAGACAAAGATATTATTCATGAGCTTAGAAAAGAACAGAGCCAAAAGATAACGCCTATGAGAAGTAATGTATAGACATGTAGAGCCTCATAGGTTATGTTATTGAGGTATGTTCTAAAGGAAATTGGTGTACATACCTACTGAAGAATTTACCACTAAGATTAAAGAGAACATATTTTTTTACTATATATGAAGGTTAACTTAGAGTAAGTTCCATTTAAGGGTGAATGTTGAATGATACTGATTCTATAATATATCCTATAAGAAGGTCTTGTTTGAACCGTTTCATCCACCCTACTACCTGTCTTAGGGGTGATGCATATCCCTTGACCCAAAAGCCATACTTAGATCTCGTAATATAAATCATGTGACTTATTTCAAGGGATTCTGAGAAAATATTTAATGTCTTAGTTGATAAAGAATCTTTATGAGAAGGATTTCTTTTTCAATGAACCTAGAAAAATCCTAAATGTAAGATTTTCTCTATTAATGAGTTGCATCCAAGGAATTTTAACATAATTTGAAATATTTATTCACAGAGGTCAAATCTAAATAGAATACATAGGATGAAGCATTTAGTATGAGTAAGTCCTTTAAGTTGGTTCAATATATGGAGAATCATAATAATCTACTAAAGCACTTAGAATATTTCATTATACTGATATCTAAAAGAAAAATAGAAAGGTTTGAGATCATGATGTAGTTAGACATAAGTATAGTACATAGAGATGAAAGTTAATAAGGTTAAAACAATGAACTTTAGAATTGATATAAAAGAAAAAGTCTAAGTGATTCATTTATGTACATGAGATGAAAGATGACATAAATGTTTTAGAGCTAGTTAAGCTTGAAGGTGGGTAACTTCATAGTTAGCCTAGATAATTTCAAGGATGAAATTCTAAATAAGGTGGGTAGAATTCTAATATCTCAAAAAAATGTGACATACAATAGATATATTATTTTCCTTATGAGACCCAAACAAGAACCACCATGGAGTGAGTAATTATATATTACGACCTATATGTTTGATTTGAGCATGTTTTGTGATCAATTAATGTAAGGGTAAAATAGTAAATAGAATATCCACATATGGAAATTATTTTGCCACAAATTTCTACATGACGTGACTTATGAGAAATAGACTTTGACCTAGTATCAAACATTTAATGAGGTTTAGATGAAAATATATAGATAGTTATCCCAACAACAATTAAGAGTGGTGGTAAATATTAATGATTTAAAAAACAATTCTAAGTGTTTATTCATATTCCTTTAGTGAAACAACATAAGTGTACAAATCATTATGAGTTTTAACTATCATTTGAATAGGAAATTACTTCAACAAATATGAGAATATGTGTGGCGAATTGTTAGATAAAATACATAAATAGAGAGATGATAAATGTATTTTTTTAGATCCAAAGATGGCAACAAAGTAGATTTGAAAATTATGGTCAAACATGATAAGATTGAAACTTCCCAGATATAAGTTAAAATTTTAGGATATAGTGGTCATAAGGATAACACCATTATATCTTTGAGTAGCATTCATTTATTTTTACTGTGAATTAGAAAGCAAATTCACTTCAGTTCTTTTGGAGATGGAAAGAAGTATGGAAAGGTTTTGTGGGAAAGTATAGTATGTCTTTTGTTTTTTTTTGATAAGGTAAATAAATTTTGAAAGTAGACATAATTGTTAGATTTTGTTATCAAATTTAAATATTACTAATTATTTAGTGATTGATGTCTAGTAATATGGAAACTTTGATTTTGAAAATAGAAGTGGAGGAGAACTTGGGACAAAACATTTTTTTGTATTTTATTGGTATTTTATTATGGAGAAATAATGGGTCAAACCAAACTCATTAATTATGTGATATGACTTGGTGAAAAAGAAATATAGATCCATTGGTTGTTATACATCTTGGTCTACCATCAACTATCATAAATTTATGGTCTTACATGAGATAACTAAAATATGAATAAAGTAAACTTTTATAAGATCTAAACTACCAACAATCCAAGGATAATATATTTCACTAGATTGTATTCCATAGAGTGTTTTGTTAAATATGAGGATAAATATATATAACGTCATAGGCTAGTGGTGTTCATTTGTTTTTTTTTTAAACTAAGGTTGATTTGTACAACGAGAAAATGTTATCTCTAATTTTTGCACCTTGACAATTTTTACAAAATAGTAATAGACTTTGAAAAAAATGAAAAGAGAATGTGTATAATTCTTGGGCTCAATCCATTATTTTGGGTACCATGGACACAATTGCAATGGAAGGATAATACTAAAATTTGTTTTTTTATTACCTCAAGTGTGAATGAATGGTTTCTGAGTTTTAAATAACATAGTTAATGACTTAATAGTGAGTGTGTTCAAGTGAAAGAACCATGGCCAATAGTGGGGACATATGATCCATTATGACAAAAAATAATTTAATTAACTAATTAAATACTAAATATGAGAGATAACACCCTCCTTCCTTGTGGAGAAGGGACGAGTGTGGGAATTTTTGATTCCAACTAAAAATCAGTTGTCGATGAAAATGCAAACTTTAAAGTAGAAGGATCTAGAACATAGAGCAGTGATGCATTATATGACATGGGCATAGGATATCACATCTTTGTCGAGTTATCTTTCTCCATATTTAATAAAAAGGGAGTAAGAAAGAAGTCTTCTCGAGGAGAGATGCATAGACAATGATTGTCACATGAGAGACTCTCTTTTTTCCCAAAAATCAGTCTCCTTCGTAGGCTCATATGTGAGTGGCAAGTATCATGGGATAATCATGGAGGAGTATACTCAGCCATGGAGTCCTCATTAGAGTTGGGCAGTGTGGCCGCATTCAAAGGATCAACCCACTCACAAACAAGGGAAGACATCATGCTCGTGAACACAGAAAGGAAGAGGAAGGATATGAGGGATATCCAGTTTTGGGTTTCCATATAGAGGAAAGTAAAGAAGAAAAAATAGAAAGCTAGGATGTAATCTGTCATATTAAAGATGAATGGCCCATATATTCTAAAATGAGGTAAAAGGAAAAACTTGTATCTTTTAGCTTAGATATCCAATCACGGAAAATGAGGTGTTGTTGAAAAGATATTAAATTGTATATTATTATAGGATCAACAAAAAAGTAGATTATTATAAATACTGTTAGATGATATTTTGATGTTTAATAGGCGAAAGATTTAATAGAAAAAATATATATGATGATGGTGGTTATGCAATAGATTGAGATAAGAATGTCCAAATTTGAGGACATAAGTTCATGTTCTCTATTCTGAATTCTAAACATAGATTTAAGATCTAATCTTAGTGTTTTGACAAATATAGTTTTTTATGTTGAATTTACCCATTAGAGTTACTATCGTAATTTGAGTCACCAAACGATGAGATAAAATTTGTAAAAAATCTTTCTATTTTGATGTATGACTCACTGAAATATTTTTTTTTAGAAGATAACTACTTATTATGAGAATTTAATGTTAGAGAAGTTAGACCATGATGTTAATTAAGGTGGTTGAGAAAATGATGATATGTAAATATTATGAGAATTCAGGACCGTATCCAATTTTATTAGGGGATGGTATCATGTTTATGATACATAAAGAAATCCCAACATGGATTAGAAGACCTAGAAAATCTATTTGGATAATTTAGGACTTTTGGATATATGTTTGATATATGCTTGATGTTCATGTTTAGGAAATCTAATGCTTGACCATGACCTAAAAGTATATTTGGATTTCTCACCTAATAGGTAAGTGGACCATGCCCATCAAATTTCATTATCATTGTAATTCAGCCTACACATCCCTATAATATAACTTACAGATTAAGTTACTTTCATACTTTAGTAATTCATATGATGTAATACTTTGAGAAATCAAATTTCATTCAGTTTAAATTATGATGACAAATTTTTAGATTTCAAGTATTTGAGACTTATAGTATTTTTATGCTCAGTTCAGTTTACTTTCTTAAACCTTTAAACTTTGTTGTCAAATATCTAATACAATAATTATATTAAGTCCTCTTATTAAAATAGAACTTTAGATTAAGATTTATCAAATAATAAGATTATCACATTCAGATCCACAGTTGAAATCAATTTAGAATTAAAGAACATACATACATAATAGATCAGATTTAGTGATATAAATTTACAACAAATTTAAAGATAAGAGATTAAAATTCAGAATAAGAAATTAAGAATAGAGAAAAAAGTGACATCAAAACATTAATTATACATTATAGGATAAGTCCTCACCACAGAACCCCGAGATGATTCATAGGGTGCAATGTGCTAGACACTACAAGTGTTATAGAGGGCACATTGTGCTAACAGAGGGTGTGATGCAATATAGAGGAAACTTAGGTGTCAACAGAGGGTACATTAAGCCAACAGAGGGTACATTTCACCATAGAGGATAATTTGGTGTCAACAAAGGAATGTTGTGCTAACAGAGGGTGTGTTCCACCATAGAGGAAACTTCAGTGTCAACAGAGGAGGACTTGGCATATAATACTGTCCACAAGCTAGATAAAGGACATAAATAAAAGACACATCGATTCCGTATAAGTTTACAACTTTTACATATTAGTTCATCTTTCAGTTATAGTATATTCATATTTATCTTATTAGAAATTCAATGTCGCTTACTCTATCCTAGGTTTCCCTTTGTGCATGACTGGGGACGAGATGTCCATAAGTACTACTCTTCAGGAAGAGAGGTCAAGATATAGGATACATCTATAGTTATATGTGGTTTTCTTGGAGGGGAGCCATCTACATGATCTAAGATATTAATATTGAGTACATTTTTAAGCATCATGTACATAAGCTTTTTCTATAGTTTGATGTAACCATGTTTCTTTTCCTAAGAATGTATGAGAATTTATTTCATACACAATATGTTATCGTTATAATTTATCATTATTGTAACGCATATCATATTAGAGACACTCTCGAATGGGAAAAAGAATAATTTAGCTTCTTCTCATGTGATATGATAAATGGGGTGTTACAGTTTATATCCTTTTACCATTGCTAGTTTTGTGAGTGATGGTTCTTTCTATATTTCCCATGCTTCCAGCCAGCCATGGGGGAGGGTTGCTTTTCTTGCCCCTGATTTTTCCTGAAGGGGTCATTCTAAGCATAGCGACTCAGGGAATCCCACCATCATGTCTGAACCCCTGATTTCCATCACAACCTCAAGAGAAAGGTCTAGGTTTTCCCTTATTATTCCATCCTAGATGAGAACAAACATGCAGGTGGTGGATGGTTGTATTTTCTTCTATTGCATTATAGTTTTGTCACGCTCATTTAGTGGTATTTTTGAGATTTTGAGTCCTTGAATGGATTGAAATAACATGTCTTGATTAAGTGGGTCCAGACTCTACACATGGACATGATTGGGACATCTCAGAGTGAGGTCCAGCTACCACATTGGATAGTATTGCCTACATGAATTTCTCTGTAATTTCTAATTGGTCATAACTTCAATAAATCACAATAAGTTATATACTCATCAGAATACATTCATAAAAATACACTTTGGAAAGGTTTTTGAACAAGGATGATGATTTTTAAGGTTTCAAGAACCGAATCGATCATATAAGACCATGTTTTTTCATATATGTCTAAATTAGGGTTTAGATGATTATTAGGATAATGATTGATGGAAAATATGTAAATTTTAGGAGTTTAGAGTTTCTAAAAGCCTCACGGAATCTAAGAGGATTTCTTATCCAATCAGTAAGTGGATCATGCACCCTTAGTGAGAATCAATTTAAATTATATAAATTATTTGATCCTCAATATTACTTGAAGATATTTGAGTATTTTTTAGGTTAGGAGATTCCTATATATATTCATCATACATTAATGTGATTATTGCATACTTATGTTCCTTATTTAAGGTACAATAGTTTCAAGTCATCAGGTTAAATATGAACACAAAGAAGGATTATTGATAAATGTTGTTTATGCAAAGATTATTTTCCTTTTGGCACATGTTCAAGCTCTTGAGATCAGTTCCCTTAAAAAAATCTCCTGAGAAAAATGTTATTAACCAAGATCTTGAGAGAAATACTAACTATCAAGCTCCTGAGACAAGTGCTACATTTCAAGCTCCTGAGAGCAATATAAATTATCAAGATATAAGAGAGAAATGGTATTGATTAAGGATAATATAGTGGTACATACAAATTAATATAGATGAAGATATATAATATCAATGATATTTAATGTTTTCTTAAAGTGTTCTAAAAGAATAGTTTATTTTATGTTCATAAAATACTACTCAGTGCCAATTACTCAAACACAATTTCTATATCTCTTTGCATGTTGGGGACATTATGTCTATGGTAGAGAAGATTCAAGGAGCATAGTTAAAGAGTAGATACATCAAGAAGAAAGTGAGAAGAAAAGACCTGGTTGGGTGCCAACTATACTTCATTTATATTTATTTTCCTATTTATGATAAAATATATGGTATTTAAGTGTGAACATGTTATTTTTGTTCTTGAGTGATTTGTGTGGAAGATTTGAGTATGAAAACTGATATCTTTATTCAATGTTTGTTTATATATGAACTATATATTTATGTAATGATTATCATATTTGTGACATTCCCCTTGAGAATTATGCTTTTGATACATAATTAATATGTTTGTAAAAGTGGAATGTTACATCTTTAGTGGTAGTAACATATAATCCTTTAGGAGGAGTACCATGATGTTTCCATTTCTTTAGAGTTTTTAATCTTTGAATTTTTTCAGTTCCAACATGATATGCCCAGTTTTTTAAAGGATTCATTATGAAACTAAAACAATTCATTATTGGTTCATGATATGAAACAATAGTTTGAGCCCCACAATGTTTTAATATGTTCTTAGACTTAGAAACGTGATGATGTTGAGGTACTTGACTCTATAAAACCCCTTTTTATGAATTTAGTGACCGCAAAGAAAGCAAAATATGTCAGGGTCACCTCCCTCTCACTTACTTTGCTTGGCGAAGTAATAAGGTTGAAACCCCAAGCATATTAAGCCATATCCCTCACATATCTTCTTCTGGTGGATGATTCCTTCCTTCGAATGTTGTTAGTCTATTCTCCTACAAGAGGGATCTTCATTGTAAGGGAGGAGATGGATTAACACTATGTTGTACATTAACATCATGCTCGGTGTCAAAGTCATGCTTTGTAACAAGTGCATAAGTCATAATTCTCTACCTAGTTCGACTAAGGCATCAGGTGTCAGAGACACCCTGGTGTAGGATGTAATTCATACATAGTCTAGTATAATGATTCACCACAATCATGTGTCAACCTAGTTAAAGGGTTATTCAGTGATTTATTGGTCCACTTTTTGTGGATCTTCTCAATTTCAATTTGCAATGAATGTTGATTCTTAGTGACTTAGTATGAGAGCTTATGGTTCTACGAAGACTGAATGGGATTTTCCTAGTGAAGGATTTCTGACTTGTCACTCCCATGTTTATCGCTACAAAGATCTCCCTTTTATTGATGAGGTGTGGATAGCCATAAGGAGTTTCAATTATTGTTTCAACCATCTGGTCATTCCCTGATCTAGTTGGCCTCAACATATCTTATTATTATTGGAATCATTGGTGGTGAGGATCATATCTAACTTTCCTCTAGAGTCTAATAGTTTTAGCAACCCTCCTATAATTTTTTTGATAGTGATCATGAGATTTTTCCTTAACTTTTTTACAGACATGGACACTTTCTGATAATGTATTAAGGTTGATGTAAGACCTCTAAACTTGCTTAATGAGTTGAATAATCTTAATTATCATATTTTAATTCTTATAACCCTAATATAACCTTTTTATATGCTTTGAAATCATAATAAAAGCTTAAGTTTCAAATTTGGTCCAATTTGGACACTGTTTGAGAAAGTTATGCAATTTTATGCACATTTTGGACTTTTTTACAATTTACCCAATTGAGAGGTTTTATTTGCAATTTATCACTTGAATTATATTACTTGTATATTCTCTCATCATTATTGAGCTTTTTGATCCATGAGGCACCTATTCAAACCTTGGTTTGAAGGTGTTTTCTCCAAGTATATTTTAGGGTTTACCCCTTCATGGATGAGCTACCTTTAGTAGCTGTCAACTAATGAGTTATTTGTTTTTCTTGGAAATTCAAGAACTGAGGGATAAACATGTCTCTATGGAATTTGGGGGAGCTTATTGTGTGTGTTCTTGTATATTCTTAATAGTTTAAGGCCATAGAGACATGGGGAAGCTACTTTTACACCTCATGCTTGCTCCCATCCTTATCCATTGGCTATATTTACCTCTTCCTTGCCCAAGTATGAAACTTTTCTTGATTTCTCTTTCCTTTACCTCGATAAAAGACTCAATTCTGTTTTTATATGAAACAAAGTGCTCTAAGGTAGAACACAACCTCTTTTTGGAGAAGAAGGTCTACTAGTGCTCCATTTAGCCCTATCTATGGTTTCCAAGGTCATCTTCTAGGGATTTCAACCAAGGCAAGTTATTTTCTTCCTTCCTTCTCTATTTCTCTTGCTCTTCTCCTTCCTTATACCTTCCTACAGGTCTGAACTTTGCTGTTCCATGATAGAAATTTCTCTAAATCTCTAAAACCCTGTCTTTCTTTCTCCTTATGATTAGGGTTTGCTCATTTGATGAAGAAAGGTGCTACATGGATGAGTTCATAGCTTATGCTTGGATTTTCTACCCTACCTGATCCAGATTTCTTCTGTGTGGGGTTTAATATTCTCATTAGAGGCATGTTTTATAACTTGCTCCATGTTTATTGCTTACCATAAGCTTTCTAGCTCATGTTCTTTCTTGAAAATGATGATCCATGCACTGAAAAACTATGTTTGACTTGGATTTTGATTTTTATAATGTTCCCTGTTCTGATTTAAGTTCTATATGAACCTGTGATCATGTGTACATTATTCCTAAGCTATAATATGACTTGTATTAGGTTGGTTTGACAACCTATGGTGCTAAGAACCTATCAACCAATGGTCAATTTTAGGAGTTTAAGCTGATTTCATCTATAAACACATGACCCATTGGTGGTACCATTGCAACAAATGATGGTGTTGTCTTCATGAAAACTTATTATGGTGGCCAAGGGTGTCAACTGACATTCACCCCTTATGTCAGGTTTTGGCTTAATTAGAATCTTAATGATCAACAACTAAGTACCCTAATGATACTATCAATCAATGGTGACATTAGCTTGATATTCGATGGCGATTAATGAATATAGTGCTGATCTAAAAACCTATGGTGACTTAATGGTCACTAATGATGGTGGATCAGGTCTCCAAAACCTATGGTGAGTTAATCATATAGTTGTAGCATCAATTAAGCCTTAGAACAATGGTTTCTTGGGTCACTTGATGCAATGGTCGGACCTATACTGTAATTGATGGTTTTAACATATGAACTAGACCCAATGGTCAAGATCTAATGTTTATTCCTCCAATAAAGTGGAATGATGTCTAATATAATATATTGGTCCTAATAATGGGATTTATATGGTTTTCTTTATATGATCAACTTAAGGAGCTTACTTTTTTACAATGGATGGCTTGTTTTAAATGAACAATCGATTATGGGTTTTACCCTAATATTAATTGAACTTTTTGTGTTGTTAATCAAGGGGTGTCTAGGGTTAAATGGTGACTCTTTATAGATCAAAAATCAAGGACTTCATATGTGGTTTATCCAAGGTGTTTACTTATGTAAACAACGAGTGGTCATACCTTTTATACATCCAATGGTTCTAGGTGACATTGTTGTATGGTGATATGGGTTGAATGATGATGGAACAAATGGAGGGTTACTCTTAACAAGATAGTCTTACCTATTCACTCATATGAATAAAAAGGATGATAACCATATTGTGTGGATATGAAACCCTAATGAGGTATAGCTTGTTATACCTAGCTTTTATATAACTAAATAATGGTAATTGGCAATGAAAAACCCTTCAATGCTTATTGTTGTTGAAACCCTAGTATGCTATAACCCGATGGTTACATCATGATTTATGTGCGGGTTCATACTTGATAATTGTAAGGACCCTGACCATTGTTTTGGGTTTACCCTGTTTATTTTGCCTAAACCTGGTGCTTGGTTGCTTGCTAATCACCTTTTAGTGGTGATTAGGGTTTTCTTGTGCTCTGTTGAGAGTTGAGGTGCTACTTGCAAAATAACCTAAGATAGGGTTGAAGAGCAAGTTTGTCACCTTGAGAGATGTCTTTCTCTCTCTTTGCTTCCTCTAGAGTTGAGAGGGAGGTTTGGGCCCGTGCCTTGGGTTGTCTTGGGCTTGGTTGAGCTCTTTTGGGCCTTGTTCTCCCTTCTTTGGGCCTTGCTTTGCTTGGTTGAGCCCTGTATCGGGCAAGGGTGCCTTGTATCGGCCATGGGGTATCGCCCATGAGGGTGTATCAGCCATGGAGGAGTAGTGTGTTGGCCTTTGACCTTTGTTGACCTTCTTGCCTTGGTTGTGTCACCCTAGCTTAAACATGTGCACGATTCTTGGTTAAGTTGTGGCATGGCATGTGCATGTGTTTTGCAAGTGGTGAAATGTGTGGACAAGTGTCCCTTAGTAAGGTGACACCTTGCCTTGGTCTAACCTTGACCCCCATATATATATATTCCTTGCCTTTCTCTTCCTTAGGAACACTTTAGCTCTTGGTTGCTCCTCTTTTCCTTGGTGCACGATACACCTCTCCCATGAAACCTTGGTGGCCGATACCCTTAAAGGAGTTCTTCTTCTTCTTCCCTTAGCTTGGTGGCCGAACCCTAGGTGGGTCTTGTTCTTTGGTGGCCGAAGTAGTGTGCTTGGAGCTAGGAGCTTGAATATTGGAGATTTGGAGCTTGAGGAGTTTTCTTAAGGCGGGTTACATAACTTCTAACCCTAGCTATACTACTTTCCCTATGTTGCATGCTTCATATATGTTGACAATCGGCCATGCATGTATGTTTCTTGTTCTATAACATGTTGTTGATCTTATGGATTCTAGGAGTATGATGTTGCTTATGTTATGGATGGGTTATATCCCTTTACACCTAGTTGGCCAAACCATAGTTGAAGTTTCCTTTGGTAGCAACACTCCTTTTTCTCTTTGGTCTAGAGAAGTGAGTTTGAGCTCAAGTAATGTGGGAAATACCCCTCTCTCATTTAAGTTGAGAGGTGAGCTTATATTCTAGTTGCTTGGGCAATACCCTCCTCTCACCATGGATTTGAGAGGTGAGCTTTTGATGAACTAGGTTGAGGTTGGATCCTTGTGGTTGCCTGATTTGTGGAAGAGGTTGTGCGACACCCCTCTCTCTTGGTTGTTGAGAGGTGATCCGACCTTCTTGATCTATTAGGGTTTGGTGCCCTTGTGCTTGAGATTGAAGACGACCTTGTTGGGTTGTGTCTTGCACGATATGGCTTTGGGGTTAGTGCTACCTGATACCCTTCTTATCTTGGGTTGTACCTTTGGTCGATACCCATGTGTGCTTTGGCATTATGGGTTGTTGAGTGCCCTGCCTGATACACCTTGTTGAGATAGTTTTACCTTGGTGCTCGATATCCCTTATCCACCCTAGAGTTAGGGTTTGGGTGACATGGTTGCTAAACCCTAGATGGGCATCTTGGTCGATATGAAGCCTCAATCCAAGTTTGGGCGTTAGTGCTGCTTTAGGCGACATGAGTTATCTACCCTTCATGCATGATATGTCCTTGAGGTGTAAACCTTGGTAGATAAGCTTTCTTGGGTGATCCTTGTATCCCTGGCCGATATGCCTAGTTGAAGCTTAGTTGGCGCCCGTCATGGTCCCTTAGACGATACCCTTGGTGGAGTTGTTGGGTGGGCGATACACCCTTGATGAGATGTTACCCAATATCCTCCTTAGGGTTAAGTCATGGACAACACACCATGTAGAGAGGGTGCTCGATGCACTCCCTTGTCTTTAGGTGGCCTTGGTCATTATCCTTGATAAGCCTGGATGACATGGTTTCATGCCTGACATGCCAACCCTAGGTTGCTGACTGCTATGATGCTGGACATGCACGACACCTTACTTGGGTGTCACAGTTACCCTGGACGATAGGGTTAACCCTCAGTTGATGCTAGAAGGTTGCACGATAGGGGCACCTTGGGCGACACCCCTTTGGCCGATATGGCTCCTGTGGAAGGTTATCCCGATAGTGGAACCTAACCCTAACCCTAGCTTGGTGCACGTTAGACCCTTGGACGATAGCTATGGTAGTGATGCACGTTATGACCTTGTGGATGGCTGCCCGACACCATGAGTGTTAGTGGAACCCTGGGTGCATGTTAAAGGAAGTGCGGTGTTTGGTTGATATGGTGGTGAGTTGCTTTAGGGTTTGGAACCCTAGCTGGTACACCCTTTGGTGAGGGCATCGCCATACCTGTAGTGAGGGTTGCAGGAGTTTTGGTGAGGGTTATGATAACTCAAAATGTATATAGTTAATGGTTCTCTTTTAAGAATGATAACACAAGTGACATGATGTAATCACCTTGCATCCTACAAATATGATGATGGGATATACTGGTAGGTTGTGAACCAGGAAGCTTGGAAGCTTATGATGTTGCTTCACATGTTAATATAACACATGCATATGGTCACAAGTATAAGACATAACATATGTCCCTGATTGATTATAATATTATGAATGATAAAGTTTGTGTATTACTTGATAGTATTATCTTTCTATTCATCCATGATGGCTTTAATTATGTATATACTAACCATGCAGGTATTTCATGTGGATTAATGGTCTGGTAAGAGCTATGAGATATATGTGTTTTGACTAGCATAATGTGATGATAGTCCCTGTTAATAAAGTAAAAAGTTGATAGGTCTGAGGACCTGATATAAGGTTGAGTGCCTAGTGGAGGTGTTATCATCTGATGATGAGATAAGGGATGCATTCCTAGGATGTTGATGCATGATTGTGATGCCTTGAGAGGCAATGGTTGATATCATGAGGCAGGTCCCAGGACAGTATGTTGATGGCAATAGTGATGTAATTCTATAAGGCTATGTTTGTACCTTGTTTTGCCTCAACAATTAGCTTAAAATATACTAATCAATGGTAGATAAACATATCATGTAGTTTTCCCTGGCCATAGATCCATTACCGTTAGTATTTGGTGATGGTGGAACAGGTTTATCCAGCGGGATTACCTGGAGTGCATATTGTTGAATATGTGAGGTTTCCCCTAGCCTAAAATAGGAGGGTTGAGTGCAACTGTGATCGCAGACTCTGGATGTATGGAGCATGGTGAACAGACCCATGGCTTAGGATATGTGATGATGATCATGATGCATTCATGGCTCAGATGTATATACTAGCACCTATGATGAGGTGAGCTAGAGATGGGTAGCTTGTGGAGCTAACCCAGAGACTGAGGCCTATAAGCATAAGACTGCGATCTTGCTTGATGATTTGGGTACTGACCACGGGAAGGTGAGGTCATGGAGTCTAAATCTCCTTAGACCTTGTATGGCACCGGATTGGGCTTCACAGCCAATGGTTGGATTTGAGCAGGGAAGGCTCACTTCCATAGGGCATAATAAAATGTAATCCAACCGAATAGTATATCTTGCTTTGGGCAAAACACAGAACATTGATTGAGGCCTTGCTTGCATAGCTGATCTAGTTACACCTTGCAGATACGTGCACGATCTTTATATCTTGTGATAAGTTCTTATAAAGATTATCTTGTCAATCATGTCCCATAAAGAAATACTTGGTAATATGCCTCTCGGATATCTTGGTAAACTTGATGGTAATAAGGGCTTTGCTCAGTATGCTTCTCTTGTTATACACATACAGTTATTTGTTATTACCTGCTTTAACCTTTGAGGTTTTATAGTTGTGGCGGGGAGTTATGTTTCTCGTTGGGACTGTGTGTCTCACCCTGCCGGTTTACACCCTTTTTAGGTGATGTCTCTAGACGTGGTGGTGGTCGTGAGGTTGCGGCCAAGAAACAAGAAGAGCAGTAGAAGGCAAGAGATGGTCATGCTGCTATTTTGGTGGTTTTGTAGTAGAGTCCTAGAGTCATCCCTGTATTCTCAGGTCCTTGGAAGTGTTTTGACGATGTTTATCTACTGTAATTTTTGTATATCATGTTGCTGGCCGTATGTGGCCTGTTATGTATAAATAGGTGATGAACTAATATGTGTTGTTGCGACAATGGGTGGCTTTAAGTTGTGAACATATCTGGCAGGTGATCTTGAATATATCTATATTTATATATATATGACCTGATCTTCTTGCAGGGCCTGGTTGTAAATGTTCTATATGTATGCTTTCCACAATCGGTTTTAATTAACCCATTTTTTCAATAATATATGGTTCCGCACATTTTTGCATGTTATCTCGTTGTCTATGTGATGGTGGGGTGTCACAGTTGGTTTGGTATCAGAGCTCTAGGTTCGATGAGTCTATAGGGATCTAGGACTAGGTTTGCATCTGTTCTTGTGAGTTTTCCATATTTTCTTACAATAACCTTCTGCTCTCAGCGGAAGATAAATCTTAAAGATGTCTGGAAACCATGAAGAACATGCTGCCGAGAGTAGTGATGCTGCATCAGATGATGGAGCAGAAGGGCAGGCACATGGAGATCGGGTGCCTGAGGTCCCCCAACTTGACCCAGCCATTCTCGAAAATCCTACCTACCAACATCTTATGAGGCAGATGATGGCTACGATGAATCACATGGTGGAAAGGTTGCCAATGCCTCAGCCAAGAGCACATGGTCCCCATGGTGAAACATTGGGTATTGGGAAGACCTTTGAGCGGCTTCACCGAGTCAGAGCTTCGGAATATGCTGGGACGGCTGATCCAGCAGATGCAGGTCTGTGGCTGACAGGTCTTGAGAAGGCCTTTCGGATCCTCAACATCCCCGAAGCAGACAAAGTCAAGCACACTGTCTACCTTCTGAAGGGCAGTGTTAGCTACTGGTGGGCCATCGAGGAGGAGAAGCGACCCAGTGAGGAGATCGGTTGGGAGATCTTCCAGCAAGATTTCGTCAGCAGATACTTTCTGAAGATGTATCTTGATGAGAAGATCAACCAGTTCGAGCGTCTATGCCAAGGATCTATGAGCATCATCGAGTATGAAGCCAAGTTCATGGACTTGTTGAGGTTTTGTCCTTACATGGCAGTGACAGATGATGAGCAGAACAGGCGGTTTGAGAAAGGTTTGAGTGCTGAACTGTCAACACCTGCTGCTGCTTTAGAGAATCGCGATTGGTTTGCCACATTCGTGGAATCCGTCCGTAGGATTAAATGATCTGTTAGGGAGAAAAGGGATTCCATGACTAGGAAAAGACCTGCTCAGTTCCAGGGATAGAGATCTGGTGGCTTCAAGAAGTCAAGGTTTTCAGCACCTTCCATGATGAGAGGTTCTAGTGCACCGTCACAAGGGTCCGGGAGTAAGGGAAGAGGTTATGTTTCTTCACCGTCGAAGGTGCATAGTACAACTTCGGTGGCAGTAACAAAGCCATCTAGACCGCATACAGAAGGCATGTCATGTTATCACTGTGGACAGATGGGCATTTAAAGTCAAATTGCCCAAGAAGAGACGTTGAGGTAACACAATAGCTGAGACAGAGTCAACAAGGACCATACAGACAGCAGCCCAGTGCTAGCAAAGGGCGAGGACGCGGTCAAGCGTCGCAAGCGGGATCATCTGCTCAAGGAAGCAAAGGATGTCGATAGCAAGCAACGACTCGATTCTATGCTATGAATCAGTCGGAGGCGATAGTCAACCCGCGAGTGGTGTCATGTCAGATGGAGTTATTTCATTCTGATTTGTCTTCTTCTTGCTTTATATCTGTTTTGGTTGACCCGGGTGCTACGCACTCTTTTATCGCACATAGTCTGCTTGATAGTTGTCCTTTACCTGTTAGTTGTAAGAAAGATAGCCTGTTGTTAGAAACCCCTCTTGATGGTTCCTCGATGCTTCGAGAAGAGTGCCCATCTTGTGTTCTATCTTTTTCGGGACACCATATACAAGTGGATCTTATACCACTTGATATGCATGGATTTGATGCGATCCTTGGGATGGATACCTTACAGAAGTATAAGGTTGTGTTGGACTGTGGTTCCAAGCAGGCAATGTTTGATGAAGAAGGAGAGAAGTGGATCTTCCAAGGAGATAGGAAGATTCTTCCGACATGTCTAGTGTCTGTGATGGTGGCAGAAAAGTTGTTGCGGCAAGGTCGTAAGGCTTTCTTAACTCACGTTGTGGATACTAAGGCGAAAGGTCCTAGCCTCGAGGAGGTAACGGTTGTCTGAGAGTTCACAGATGTGTTTCTTGATGAGTTTCCCGGTGTTCCCCCACCATGAGAGATTGATTTTGAGATCAATCTGGTACCAAGAACACAACCAGTTGCACAGACACCGTATAGGATGGCTCCAGCAGAGATGGCAGAGTTGAAGAAGTAGTTACATGAGTTGTTGGAGAAAGGTTTCATCCGACCAAGCACGTCACCTTGAGGTGCTCTAGTGTTGTTCGTTAAGAAGAAGGACGAGTCCATGCGACTATGCATAGATTACCAGAAGTTGAATAAAGTCACGATCAAGAATAAGTACCCGTTGCCGAGGATAGATGCTCTATTCGATCAGTTGTGTGGTGCTACAGTGTTCTCAAAGATCGATCTACAGTCTTAATATCATCAGTTGAGGATTAAGGTGGATGACATACCAAAGTCAGTGTTTAGGATGAGGAATGGTCACTTTCAGTTTGTGGTTATGCCGTTTGGGCTAACCAATGCACATGTTGCTTTCATGGACTTGATGAACCGAGTGTTCCATCCATTCCTAGATCTGTTTCTTGTAGTCTTTATAGATGACATTTTAATCTATAGTCTGGACAGGCAAGAGCATGAGCGACATCTTCGACAAGCGTTGAATCTTCTTTGTCAACATCAATTGTATGCCAGGTTCAGCAAATGTGAGTTCTGGTTGAAGGAAGTGACCTTCTTAGGTCATGTGATATCTGCAGAAGGAGTCAGAGTGGACCCTAAAAAGGTGGAGTCAGTTGCAGATTGGGAGCAACCAAAGACACTGGTAGAAGTTCATAGTTTTCTGGGTTTGGCCGGATACTACTGGAGGTTTATCAAGGACTTCAGTGCAATCACATTGCCGATGACAAAGCTGACCAGGAAGGATGTACATTTTGTTTGGGATGATTGTTTTCAGCAAGCTTTCCAAAGTTTGAAGGAGAAGCTGACTAGTGCTCCAGTGCTAGTGCTGCCAGAGCCTGGGAAAGGCTATGTTGTTTTCTACGATTCTTCCAAGAAAGGTTTAGGTTGCGTACTGATGCATGAAGATCATGTGGTTTCTTTTGCTTCGCAACAACTTAAGAAACATGAGGAGAACTATCTGACACATGATTTGGAGTTGGCAGCGGTGGTTCATGCATTAAAGATTTGGAGACACAATCTTTATGGGGAAGTTTGTCAGATCTTTACAGATCATAAGAACTTGAAGTATATCTTTTTGCAGAGTGAGCTAAATATGCGACAACATCATTGGATGGAGCTAATCAATGATTATGATTGCACCATTGAGTATCATCCTAGTAAGGCAAATGTGGTAGCTGATGCGCTTAGCAGAAAATCTTCTTCTCTCCCCACAAAGAAAGCACAATTGAGTTCCTTGGTATGCCATAGGCGAAATATGTTTGTCTCCTTGCGGCAGATGAATGTGCAGTTGGAAGTTTCCTTGTTGGCAGGACTGTTGGCACAGATGAAAGTCAAACCTACATTGAGATAGTAGATCAAAGACACACAGCAGGCAGATGGTGCAGTGTAGTTAATCAGGTTAGAGCTTGACAGCGAAAAGCGTGATGGGTTCCATGAGTCCGAGGATGGACTAGTTTTCTATCATGGTAGGATGGTGGTTCCCAATGGTGATAATCTAAGAAAGGTAGTGCTCGAGGAAGCACACACATCAATGTATGCTATGCATCCAGGAGTCACCAAGATGTATCATAACCTAAAGGACCTGTATTGGTGGTCTGGCTTGAAGAAGGATGTAGCTGAGTTTGTGGCTAAGTGTGCAGTATGTCAGCAAGTTAAAGCTTAGCATCAGAAGTCGGAAGGTACATTGCAACCCATGTCGATACCACAATGGAAATGGGATCACATAATAATGGATTTCATAGTTGGTCTACCAAAGACAGCTAGGAATCATGATTCCATTTGGGTAATAGTGGACAGGTTGACGAAATCTACTCATTTTATACCGGTAAAAACAACGTATACAACAGAAAATCTTACTCGGGTATATGTAGATGAGATAGTGTGTTTGCACGGTGTACCAGCAACAATAGTTTCTGACAGAGGTCCTCAGTTCACAAGTCATTTCTGGGAATAGTTGCACAAAGCTTTGGGAACGCAGTTGAGGTTCAGTACCGCTTTCCACCCCTAGACGGATGGACAGTCTGAAAGGATTATTTAGACTTTGGAGGATCTTCTTTGAGTTTTTGTTTTGTAGTTCCTAGGCAGTTGGGACATGCATCTCAGTTTGATAGAGTTTTCTTATAAAAATAGTTATCATCGGAGCATTGATATGGCTCCTTATGAGGCTCTATATGGAAGGAAGTGCAGATCCCCTTTATGCTGGTATGAGTCCGGTAAGTATCAGCTTTTGGGTCCTAAATTAGTACAGCAGACAACACAAAAGATCAGAGTGATACAACAAAAGTTAAAAACAACACAGGACAGACATAAGTCTTATGCAGACAATCGTCGACGACCTCTAGAATTCCAAGTGGGAGACAAAGTGTATCTCAAGGTCTCACCTTGGAAAGGCGTGCAAAGGTTTCGTCAGAAAGGCAAACGGGCACCCAGGTATATGGGGCCATACCCAGTAATAGCATGTGTTGGAAAAGTATCTTACAAGTTAGAGCTGCCGCCAAAGCTATACATGTTGCATCTAGTGTTCCATGTCAGTATGCTGAAGAAAAGTCATCCAGACACAGGGACAATGATACAGCCAGTTGAGGTTGAGCTTGATGAAGACGTGACCTACGAGGAGGGTCTGGTGGCGATCCTTGATAGAAGAGTAAAGAAGCTGAAGAGGAAATACCTGGCTCTTATGAAGGTTCTGTGGCATCATCGTGGTGTTGAGGAAACCACATGGGAGCTTGAGGAATAGATGAGGAGGAAGTATCCCTTGCTTTTCTCTTCGGATTTCGGGGACAAAATCCCTTTGTAGAGGTTTATAGCTTGTAAGGACCCTGACCTTCATTTTGGGCTTACCTTATTTGTTTTTCCTAAACCTAGTGCTTGGTTGCTTGATAATCACCTTTTAGTGGTGATTAGGGTTTTCTTGTGCTCTGTTGAGAGTTGAGGTGCTACTTGCAAAATAACCTAAGATAGGGTTGAAGAGCAAGTTTGTCACCTTGAGAGATGTCTTTCTCTCTCTTCGCTTCCTCTAAGGTTGAGAGGGAGGTTTGGGCCCGTGCCTTGGGTTGTCTTGGGCTTGGTTGAGCTCTTTTGGGCCTTGTTCTCCCTTGTTTGGGCCTTGCTTTGCTTGGTTGAGCCCTGTATCAGGCAAGGGTGCCTTGTATCGGCCATGGGGTATTGCCCATGAGGGTGTATCGGCCATGGAGGAGTAGAGTGTCAGCCTTTGACCTTTTTTGACCTTCTTGCCTTGGTTGTGTCACCCTAGCTTAGACATGTGGCCGATCCTTGGTTGAGTTTAGGCATGGCATGTGCATGTGTTTTGCAAGGTGGTGGAACGTGTGGACAAGTGTCCCTTGGTAAGGTGACACCTTGCCTTGGTCTAACCTTGATCCCCATCTATATATGTCTTGCCTTTCTCTTCCTTAGGAACCCTTTAGCTCTTTGTTGCTCCTCTCTTCCTTGGTACACGATACACCTATCCCTTGCAACCTTGGTGGTTGATCCCCTTGAAGGAGTTCTTATTCTTCTTCCCTTAGCTTGGTGGCCGAACCCTAGTTGGGTCTTGTTCTTTGGTGGCTGAAGTAGTGTTCTTGGATCTAGGAGCTTGAAGCTTGGAGCTTTGGATCTTGAGGAGTTTGCTTAAGGCGGGTTACATAACTTCTAACCCTAGCTATACTATTTTCCCTATGTTGCATGCTTCATATATGTTGACAATCGGCCATGCATGTATGCTTCTTGTTGTATAACATGTTGTTGATCTTATGGATTCTAGTAGTATGATGTTGCTCATGTTATGGATGGGTTATATACCTTTACACCTAGTTGGCCGAACCATAGTTGAGGTTTCCTTTGGTAGCAACACTCCTTTCTCTCTTTGGTCTAGAGAAGTGAGTTTGAGCTCTAGTAATGTGGGAAATACCCCTCTCTCATTTAAGTTGAGAGGTGAGCTTATATTCTAGTTGCTTGGGCAATACCCTCCACTCACCATGGATTTAAGAGGTGAGATTTTGATGACCTAGGTTGAGGTTGGATCCTTGTGGTTGCCTAATTTGTGAAAGAGATTGTGTGACACCCCTCTCTCTTGGTTGTTGACAGGTGAGCCGACCTTCTTGATCAATTAGGGTTTGGTGCCCTTGTGCTTGAGGTTGAAGACGACCTTGTTGGGTTGTGTCTTACATGATATGGCTTTGGGGTTAGTGCTGCCCAATACCCTTCTTGTCTTGGGTTGTACCTTTGGCCGAGACCCATGTGTGCTTAGGTGTTCTGGGTTGTTGAGTGCCCTACCCGATACACCTTGTTGAGATAGTTTTACCTTGGTGCCCGATATCCCTTATCCG
Source organism: Alisma plantago-aquatica (assembly GCA_963693085.1). Lineage (NCBI taxonomy): Eukaryota > Viridiplantae > Streptophyta > Magnoliopsida > Alismatales > Alismataceae > Alisma > Alisma plantago-aquatica. The sequence goes on from OY856410.1 coordinate 639,799,660, forward strand.
CCCTAGAGTTAGGGTTTGGGTGACATGGTTGCTAACCCCTGGATGGGCATCTTGGTCGATATGAAGTTTCAATCCAAGTTTGGGCATTAGTGTTGCTTTAGGCGACATGAGTTGTCTACCCTTCATGCACGATATGTCCTTGAGGTGTAAACCTTGGTAGATAAGCTTGCTTGGGTGATCCTTGTATCCCTGGCCGATATGCCTAGTTGAAGCTTAGTTGGTGCCCGTCATGGTCCCTTGGACGATACCCTTGGTGGAGTTGTTGGGTGGGTGATACACCCTTGATGAGATGTTGCTCGATATCCTCCTTAGGGTTAAGTATTGGACAACACACCATGTAGAGAGGGTGCTCGATGCATTCCCTTGTCTTTAGGTGGCCTTGGCCGTTATCCTTGAAAAGCTTGGACGATATGGTTTCATGCCCGACATGCCAACCCTAGGTTGCTAACCGCTATAATGCTGGCCATTCACGACACCTTCCTTGGGCATCACGGTTACCCTGTCTAATAGGGTTAACCCTCAGTTGATTCTAGAAGGTTGCACGATAGGGGCGCCTTGGGTGACACCCCTTTGGCTGATATGGCTCATGTGGAAGGTTAGCCCGATAGTGGAACCTAACCCTAACCCTAGCTTGGTGCATGTTAGACCCTTGGCCAATAGCCATGGTAGTGATGCATGTTATGACCTTGTGGATGGTTTCCCGACACCATGAGTGTTAGTGGAACCCTGGGTGCATGTTATAGGAGGTGTGATGTTTGGTTGATATGGTGGTGAGTTGCTTTAGGGTTCGGAACCCTAGCCGGTACACCCTTTGGTGAGGGTATGGCGCTACTCGCCATACCTGTAGTGAGGGTTGCAGGAGTTTTGGTGAGGGTTCTGATAACTCGTAATGTATATAGTTGATGGTTCTCTTTTAAGAATGATAACACAAGTGACATGATGTAATCACCTTGCATCCTACAAATATGATGATGGGATATAATGGTAGGTTGTGAATCAGGAAGCTTGGAATCTTATGATGTTGCTTCACATGTTAATATAGCACATGCATATGGTCACAAGTATAAGGCATAACATATGTCCCTGATTGATTATAATACTATGAATGATAAAGTTTGTGTAATACTTGATAGTATGACCTTTCTATTCATCCATGATGGCTTTAATTATGTATATACTAACCATGTAGGTATTTAATGTGGATTCATGGCCTGGTAAGAGCTATTAGATATATGTGTTTTGACTAGCACAATGTGATGATAATCCTTGTTAATAAAGTAACAAGTTGATGGGTCGGAGGACCTGATATAAGGTTGAGTGCCTAGTGGAGGTGTTATCCTCTAATGATGAGATAAGAGATGCGTTCCCAGGATGCTGATGCATGATTGTGATGCCTTAAGAGGCAATGGTTGATATCATGAGGGATTGAGGTCCCTGGACAGTATGTTGATGGCAATAGTGATGTAATTCTATAAGTCTATGTTTATACCTTATTTTGCCTTAACAATTGGCTTAAAATATACTAATCAATGGTAGATAAACATATCATGTAGTTTTCCCTGGCCATAGATCCATTACCATCAATGTTTGGTGATGGTGGAACAGGTTTATCCAGTGGGATTACCTAGAGCACATATTGTTGAATATGTGAGGTTTCCACTAGCCTAAAATAGGAGGGTTGAGTGCAACTGTGGTTGCAGACTCAGGATGTATGGAGCATGGTGAACAGACCCATGGCTCAGGATATGTGATGATGAGCATGATGCATTCATGGCTGAGATGTATATACTAGTACCTTTGATGAGGTGAGATAGAGATGGGTAGCTTGTGGAGCTAACCCAAAGGCTGAGGACTATAAGCATAAGACTGCGGTCTTGTTTGATGATTCATGTACTGACCACGGGAAGGTGAGGTCATGGAGTCTGGATCTCCTTAGACCTTGTATGGAACCGGATTGGGCTTCACAACTAATGGTTGGATTTGAGCAGGGAAGGCTCACTTCCTCAGGGCATAATAAAATGTAATCCAGCCTAATAGTATTTCTTGCTTAGGGAAAAACATGAAACATTGATTGAGGCCTTGCTTGCATAGTTGATCTAGTTACACCTTACAGATACGTGTACGATTCTTATATCTTGTGATAAGTTCTTATAAAGCTTATCTTGTCAATCATGTTCCATAAAGAAATACTTGGTAATATGCCTCCCAAATATCTTGGTAAGTTTGATGGTAATAATAGCTTTGCTCAGTATGCTGCTCTTATTATACGCTTATACAGTTATTTGTTGCTACCTGCTTTAACCTTTGAGGTTTTATAGTTGTGGAGGAGAGTTATGTTTCTCGCTGGGACTGTGTGTCTCACCCCACTGGTTTACACCCTTTTTAGGTGATCACTCTAGACGTGGTGGTGGTCGTGAGGTTGCAGTCGAGCAGCAAGAAGAGCAGTAGTAGGCAAGAGATGGACATGCTACTGTTTTGGTGGTTTTGTAGTACAGTCCTAGAGTCATCCATGTACTCTCAGGTCCTTGGAAGTGTTTTGACGATATTTCACGATGTTTAGCTGCTGTAATTTTTGTATATCCTGTTGCTGGCCGTACGTGGCCTGTTATGTATAAACAGGTGATGAACTAATATGCGTTGTTGTGACAGTGGGTGGCTTTAAGTTGTGAACATATATGGCAGGTGATCTTGAATATATATATATATATATATATATATATATATATATATATATATATATATATATATATATATATATATATATATATGACATGATTTTCTTGCAAGGCCTGGTTGTAAAAGTTCTGTACATATGCTTTCTGCAATTGTTTTTAATTAATCCGTGTTTTCAGTAATATATGGTTCTGCACATTTTCGTGTGTCATCTCATTGTCTATGTGATGGCAGGGTGTCACAATAATAGTATGGAATGTGATGGTGATGCTTCACCTTATGCATCCATGATCCAATGGGGATGTTGTAGGTTAGGGTTTGGGTATAAGTGTTGATTAGTAACATTGATATAATTTATCATGTGAACCTAACTCTAATGCAAATACATAAAGCTGAGTATTCATGTTTGACATTCTTATATGATGGAATGATGGTGGAATAACCTCCTTAATATGATCATAACCTTAATATGTTAATTTTGGTTATCATAGCAGCATGGTTGATACTTTCTTATGCTAAACATGTGCATTATGAATATGATGTGGGTTAATCATATCTAGATTCCTTGCATGTTGATGTAGTAAAGGAATGTTCTTAACTTTAATATAACCCTGTTGTGATTGTTTATGAATATCTCCTAGCTCATTAATGCAATATTTTGTTGATCCAGTGTATTATATGTAAGTGATGTTGTTCAACCTTGTTATAAGGCATGCAAAGATAATGATAATCTTACAGGGAATAATATAGTGGTCTTAATGACCTTTGGGCATGGTTGAGCCCTGAATGAGGTTTAATCCTCTTGTGTTGATAAGGGTTGATACCCTGTGATATTGTGAAAAGGATTTATATCCTATGATAGTATGATGGTCTTAATGACCTTTGGGCATGGCTGAGCCCTGAATGAGGTGTAATCCTCCTATGTTGATAAGGGTTGATACTCTAGATATTGTAAAAAGGATTTATATCTTGTGATAGTATGATGACTAGTGTGGTCTCATGAATGGCAAGTGAATAGTACCATGTGATGATGAGATGAGAAATTATGTTTCACACATTTTAGATCTTTTAAAAGTTGTGATATTTATATGCTTTCTATAAGTGAATTAGGATTTGTATGTCCACTTGCTTGATGCATTCTTAATTCACCCAATTGGCATAACTAATCAAGTGCAACTCTAATCATGTAGTGCCCTATGCCATAGAACCATCTTCAGTGTCAAAACTTACTGGATAGTGAAACGAGTATTCCTAAGGGAAACTCAGAGCACATACTATTGAGTATGTGGGGATGGCATGCTGAGGATATATCGTTGTCATCCAAAATGCATATTGTGGAGATTGGCTATGGTCATGCCTCATACATTTAATGTGAGTGAGAACGGTTGCGGTTGTGTCTCGGTGATTATAACATGATGTGATTAGAGGACAACTGTAGTTGTACCGATTGCTCCTTTATTGTTAACTTCTTATCATAGAACTACTCTGGAGAATGGTGGGAGTGGGTTTGAAATCGGGGAAGGCGACTGGTGTGACAATGGAGGGGGCAACAGGTGCGGCAACGGCGGGGGCGATCCAGGAGGACCGATGGTGACGATCCTCCAATCAAATCTCAGGCACTTCGCATGTCTCTCCCGATGTTGTGGGCACTGGAGTAGGAGGGAATATCGCGGGAGGAGTGGGGTTGAAGGCAATCCAGGAAGGGCGTCAACGAGGATCGAGGTCCAAACTCCCAGGGTTTCATCAGAGAAATCAAGATCATACGGAGGTGCGTCCAAATCAAGTCTCAGCGGATGTCCAGAGCAGATTCAAGATGGTGAATGTCGGTGTTGCTCAAACCGCCAAGTCCTGGAAGGATTTGTTAGTGGATCATGCACGGAAGGACTTCACGGCGCTCCAATTTTTTCAGCCTGATGTTGTTGACGGTGAGTTGAGGTACAAAAGGGCGAAAGCAGGTGAAATAGCAAGGAAGTGGAGTAATTCGGCTGCTGGTTATGTGGTGGGGCTAAAACCGCACTGGACAACTCTTGTGAGACATCTCGAAATGGTATGGAAACCTAAGAGCACGTTCAAAATCCTACCTAGAAATAAATGTTTCTTCATTGTGAAGTTCAAGGAGGTCGAGGATCTAAAAACGGCAGTGGAGGGAGGTCTATGGTATGTCGGAGGCAAACCCTTGCTGTTGAAGAAATGGGAGTTGGGAGAGCCGTTGGAGAAGTTGAAATTAAAGGAGATACCAGTGTGGATTCGTTTTCCTAATCTTCCTCTAGAATTTTGGGATCTAGAAATGTTGAGTGTTCTAGGGAGTTTCATAGGGAAGCCACTATGTGCTGATTATGCTACAAAATCCATGACCAGGTTGGATTATGCCCAAATTCAAGTCTTGATTTCGTCGGAGTGTAGCTTCCCAAAGGAAATTGTTATGAGGAGTGATGAGGGCCATAAAGATGAAATCTGTGTAACATACAAATGGATACCTGATCTGTGTATGAATTGCAATTGTTATGGTCATGAATCTGGTTCTTGCTTACCGGGAGATATGAAGAGAGTTTGGAAGCCTGTTAATAATACGAAGAAGATTATAAATGTGGTGCCTGCAGAGGATAAATCTCCAGTTAATAAGGTGGTTAATGGTACTGTCAATGGGTATCAAACTGGGTCCAAGGAAGATACAGGGGAAGCGTTTATACCTGATATACCTGCTACTGGAGATTCGAATGGACTTGTGATGAATGCTCAGGAGGAACTGATTAGGTCTACTGCCATGACGGCTGAGACAAGCCCTGGTTCTAATCTGTAGAATAGTTTGAGGGAGGGAGGACGTGATAAGGAGGTGGTTACTAGCAATAGCTGTGAACTATCGTAAGGCAAATCCCAAGATTGTTCTGTCTCTGTGATAAATCACGTTTCCCCATCTTGTGCTTTTAACACTCGTTGTTATGAAGTGCTTGTTAAAATGAAGAATATAGTTGATAGCAAACTGAATATCAAAAAACATACGGTGGATAGTGAAGGGTTCTGTGTTGTGATTGGAAAGAATCGAGTTCCTGTTAGAAGGGAAAACAAGAGTGTGGCTACTGCTAAGAAAATTGTGGAGGAAGTTTCCACAAACATGTTTGACATCTTGGATGAAGCTATGGAGGAACACTCTAAATATACTGAGGTTGGCAGATCTCCAGCCAAGGACCATTTCGATGGGTGAAAAACTGGGGATCTTCTCCTGGAATGTCCGTGGGCTCAATCAATATGGACACCAGGAGAAATTAAGGGAAGTGCTCTATAGGTACGACCTTCCTATTAATATTCTGTTAGAAACCAAAGTCAGACAAAGGAAAGTAAATAAGACTCTGTACATAATTTGGAGTAATAAGGAGTGGTGTTCGAACTATGGTTCTCATCCTCTTGGCATGATTATCATCCTTTGGGATGATAAAATTGTGAAAGTTAAAAAGATCATGGAATCTGATCAGTATATTCATTGTATAGTTGAATACAAAGATACGTCTCTTTTTCTTACTGCTATATATGGGCATAATGATGAAAGGAAAAGAACTGAACTCTGGGATGCTATTATCAATATACATACTAACATAAGAGGTCCTTGGATTCTTATCAGTGATTTTAATGCTATTCGTTTTTCTCATGAAAGAAAAGGTAGAGGCTTCTATTATGTTAAAGCCATGGATGGTTTCAATGGTATCTTTTCTAATACTGATCTTGTTGAGATGGATTTAAAAGGTGCATTTTACACCTGGGATAATAGGAGAAAAGGGGATCAATTTATTATGTCTAAAGTTGACAGGGTGATCCACAATGGGGATTTTATGGATACCTTTAAAGATTATTAGGGTGAAATCAATAACTCTATTCATAGTGATCATCGACAGTTGGTTGTCAATTTGAATAATGTAGTGAAGAAAAAGAGGGGTTATTTTAAATTCCTTAATGCTTGGACTAAGCTTCCATATTTTCTGAATATAGTTGAGGAAGCCTAGAACTTGGAGGGTAGTGGGAACCCTATGTTCAAAGTTACCAGGAAATTGAAGAATGTTAAAGAAAAACTTATCAAATGGAATAAGGATAAGTTTAGAAATATAGAGGATACTGTGAAGAGCTTGGAAGCTGAGGCTTTGGAAGCTATTGTTGCTGCTGATAAGTCCCCTGAGGATATCTTGTTAAGAGATATTTCTACTGTAAAAAGTAAAGCTGCTCGTGATGCTGTTGATAGAGAAGAATCTTTTGCTAAACAATTGTCTAGAGTTAACTGGTTAAAGCTTGGAGATAAAAACACTATTTTTTTCTATAACTCTATTAGATCTCGAGCAGCTAGGAATCACATTATATGTCTGAATGTTGACGGGGGTAAAACATATGATGAAGATACCATTTCTAAGCACATTCATAATTACTTCAATAATATTTTCAACAAGTACTCCTATACGGATGATACGTTTTGGGATTCAAGTTGGATAATACCCTCTATTTCTAAAGATCATTTTAATATGTTGAGAGTTGTTGTTACCAAGGAGGAAGTGGATAGGGTTATCAAGGAGGTGGATGGTGATAAAGCCCCAGGGCCGGATGGGTTTAATGGGCATTTTTTCAAGATCACTTGGGGGATTGTTGGCAATGATGTCACCTTTGCGGTTCTCAATTTCTTTAGTAGTAATAAGCTGCTCAAAGAAGTCAATAAAGCTTACATCTCTCTTATTCCTAAAGATCAAGATGCTAAGAATATCAGTGATTGGAGGCCCATAGCTCTATGCAACTTTCTATATAAAATTATATCAAAGATCCTTTCGAATAGATTGCAATATATTCTCCCATCTATTGTTAGTCCTAATCAATTTGCATTTATCAAGGGTAGGAAGATTTCTGATGCTCTTCTCTTGGCTAATGAACTGATTAGTGATTTTAACTCTAGTAGCAGCAGTAATAAAATGTGCATTAAGTCTGATCTTACCAAGGCGTGTGATTCAGTCAAATGGGGTTTCTTGTTCAAAGTTCTTGAGAAGATGAATTTTCCCTATTGCTTTATTGATTGGATTAAGACTATTATGAAGTCTACCACTTTGCATATTCTGGTGAATAGATGTCCTACTGATGGTATCTACCCTTCTAATGGCATTCGCCAAGGTGATCCTCTGGCTCCTTCTTTGTTTGTTATATCTATGCAAGGATTCATTGCTATGATGGATAGTGTTGTTAGTAGAAAGCTTTTTGAATCCCCTAAGAAATGGTATCTTGTCAATGTCGCATACTCTATTTGCTGATGATGTTATGATTTTTGCTAAAGCAAATATTGATAATGCCAAGTCCATTAAGGCATTGCTTGAACATTTTAGTAGAATCTCTGGATTAGATATGAACCTCAGGAAAAGTCATGTCTTTTGCAGCAAGAATACTGATGAAGATTCTATTGCTAATATCCTTATGATTAATAAAGGGTTTCTTCCTATGAGGTATCTTGGCTTGCCGCTATTCTGTGGGAAGCTTAAGAAGTCTTTCTGTATACTGATGATTGATACGATGAAAAAGAAATTGGATGGTTGGAAGATGAGAACTCTTTCATTTGGAGGGAGAGTGGAACTTGTGGTCTCAACTCTTAATTCTCTACATCTTTATTGGTCTTCTACCTTTCCCCTACCTGCTAGCATTATGAAAGAGGTCAATAGTATCTGCAAAAATTTCATCTGGGAAGGTACATCTTTGAAAAAAAAAAGGTGCATCATGTGAAATGGGATCAAATATGTAAACCCAAGAAAGAAGGGGGCTTGGGAATCAGAAGAGTGGAGGATTCGAATAGAGCTAGCATGATTGTGAATGCTTGGAATGTAGCTTCTAAAAAAGATTCTTTGTGGGTGAAATGGCTCAATGGGAAATATTTAAAGAATGACTCCTTCTGGTCCTTTAAAATCAAATCTAGTAACTCTTGGATGTGGAAACATCTCTGTAGTTTAAGAAGTACAATTCTGCCTTTAACTGAATTCCATATTGGGGATGGTAATTTGTTCAGGATTTGGAAAGATCCTTGGGTACCAGGCAACAAGTTTCTGAGTGAATGCATTGATACCAAAAATATACTCAGAATTGGCTGCGGTGTTAATGGCTTTCTCAACAATTTTATTTTTGACAGAACTTGAATTATTCCAAACAGAAGATGCTATAAAGATTTCAAGAGTTATTTGGAGGATGATAACATTTTGTTGCATAAAGAGGATTCCATCAGTATTAAAGGGCGTTCTAATCTTAAGATCAAAGATGTTTGGAACCTTTTCAGGAGTAAAAAATCTACAGGTGGATTGGGCCAGTTGGATTTGGAAATATGATCATCCGAAGAACATGATTCTGAATGCTTGGAAAATTTTTCTGAACAAGCTTCCTACGTTGGATCATCTTCAGAATATGGGATTCCAGCTGGCGTCCCGTTGTATCCTCTGTGAGGTTGACATTGAAACTACGGATCACATTATGTTTAAGTCTGAGTTTGCTACTTGTTTGTGGAAGAAAGGTGTGAACTGTGGTTTTATTGATCGTGCTCCAAGATCGCATTCAGACTGTCTGAAAGAAAGGCAAGAGAACCAACAACTTTTCTGCTTGGCTACTCTTTTCTTTATTTGGAAAGAGAGAAATATGAGGATTTTCAGAGGCTTTTCATCGGATAGTTTAAAATGTTGGAATAGCATCACTGATATAGTTCAACTGTATAGTTAGTTTCTATAGATCGATCAACTGTATACGTTTTTTTCCTTTTAGTTGTCACTACTCTGTACATAAACTTTGTTCTTCATTTCTAATAAAGAGGAGGGAGCTTACCGAGCAAAAAAAAATGTGTGGTTGTACCTTAGTGATTGGGTTTGAATACCCTAGATGCCAGCGTCTGACCTGTACCAAGGTGGGAAAGTTATAGGACTATATGTTGTTGTGGTGGGAGCTTTGACTAATATGTCACTGCCTTTTACTCGTACTGAATGAGGGGAAGAGATATTAGGATACCAGCACTCCTAGATCTTGTACGAAACTGAATAGCCCTTTGCAGGGGTCGGTTGAACTTTGAATGGTATGATTCAAATTTCCCAGGGTGTAATAAAAGATGTAATACAACCGTGTAGCATATTTTCTCAGGGTTATACATGACGTTTCACATTGGATGATAACCCTTGTTTGTTATCTTTAAATAAAGATGATGCTTAGTGTAATTAAGAGAAAGTAGATATACATATGTTGTAGATATGCTTAAGATTGTAGATGCGTACATATAGTAGCCATGCTTATGTTGATAACTATACTTCTACTACTAATTATAATCATGATGCTAGATATCTCATGTTGATATTTGTGTTTAGCATGCTTGTCATGCCTTTGTAACTGGAGATGCATATACTGCTAATCATGCTTATCCAGATAGTTGTGATTATGTTTTTAGCTCTTCTTATGATGTTGATATGTTCAACCAACTAGACATGCTCATGTTGTTAGCTATGCCATGTTACTAAACTTTCTCATGATGCTAGATATGCATAAGCTACTGAATTGCTTATATTGTCAACAAGATAAAGGACGATAGTCTGGCTAATGATGATAGTTATTATCTTCTCCTTTATGTATTTTGTTAATCCTCAGTACTGCTGATCTTATTTGTTATATTTGATTAAACTGCTTAACTATTTTAATTACTTTAAAATGTTGTAATCAATAAATGTTGTTGGATGTTATATCTGTTGCTGGGACATGGGTCTCACCCTTGTGGTTCACCACATTTTTTTAGGTAATCAAAAATGACGAAAAAAATATGTGGCAGCAAAGAGGAGCTATAGTAATGAATCTTTGAGAAAGTTGATTAGATGTCTAGTGTGTCCTAGAGTCATCCCTATACTCTCAGGTCTGGGCGAGAAAAAGTTTGTATATGGTGCTTCAAACGAATTGGACTTTTGTTAGTATATTAATGCTTCTTTGTGTGGCATATATGAATATTATTCTCCTATGTATATATGTGATGGACAAGATGATATAACAATTTGTATCAAATTATTTGCATAGTATGGATATAAGAAAGATGTTGGGATCTTATGCAAATGTTTCTGAGCAGGTGCTGACATTGAAATTGGTTTTAATTTACCCATATTTTTGGATATGTGGTTAATTGGTGATTGATTGTGTTTTATGTTTTGAGTAATCTCATTCAGTGTAATGGGTTCTCACAGTTGACCTATTTGAGGAGTTAAATTACAAACCATTGGGGCCTTTAGATAACACCTATGCTCCTTTTATTCTAGTCCATGTGCTTCTAATTTGACCCTTGTGCATCATGGTACATGGTGGGATGTGTCCAGGTACTTGAGAAGATTTTAAGTATGTTTTCAAGGGATGGGAGTTTTTTCCCCCTTACATGAATCTTTACCAGGGGTTTGCAATAATTGAAGAAGCTTGATTTTCAATAATAGTAATGATTGATGTGGCTGGTGTTTGTGTAATGATGATGAATATCTCCATGCATGTCTTCTAGACACAGACCATCCCAGTATTAGATGTCCTAGAATATGTAAGGGACTTCCCACGTAGGTTGAACTTGTCCCTAGAAACAACATTCTAGATGACATGATGCACTATATTTCCCTTTTGAAAATTTTGAGGATGGACATTATATTTGAATGTTCAAATTGTCCTTTTTTGATAGTATTGTAAATGATGTAGATCTCTAGTCCATTGGTCTTCAAGTGTGTTAAGATAGTAGATTCGAACTTGAACCCATTTCACATCAGGAATCTCCATTTCTTATAGTTTTCTAACAAAAGGAATCCGTACCTCAAGCAGTAAGACAACCTCCATTCTAGATACAAGTAAATATGGCATATCTCCTGCTGAAGTTCTAAGAGAAGTTCTGTATGCCGAGAGAGCCATTGGAAAATGTACATGCAATCTGACATATGATCTAATAATCTTCTTGATAATCTTTATCAATTTCTTGTTGGAAGCTTCTCTAACTCCATTCATATGAGGTCGACATTGTGAGGGTCAGTGATGCATGATCCCAAACAACTTAGATAATCTTAGATAGTTTTGTCTATGAAGTGGATACCATTGACAGAGATGGTTCCATGTTGTAACTAGCCCCAACTTATGACGTTGTACTTAAGAAACTTGATTACCTATTAATAAAAAAATATTAGTGATGGACACAGCCTCCACTGACTTTGTGAAGTAGTCTATTTTCACGAGGATGAAGCAATTCCCATTTGAAGCATTCAAATTGATTTTACTGACCATGAATCCCCCATGTAGATAATGGCCAAGGCATGTCCATGTTGTATAGATAACTAGTAGGTGCATGGATGTAGTCACCATGGATCTAGGAGAGACGCTTTTGAATGTATTGTCAACAATATGTTTCCATGGTGTTCCAGTAGTAACCCTAAAGATGTATCTTCTTTTTTAGCATGACCTTAATCGTATTCATGCCACATATCCCTCCATGAACTTCATTCATGATGGATTTTACTTGTGTCTTCTCAATGCACCAATGGAGTGTCTGGTTTAAACATATGTGATATATATAGGTGTCCTACCTCTTAAATGTATTGTATAGATTATCACTTGAGAGCCTATTGTCATCTTTGGTATAGAGACCTTAAATGTACTGACTTTATAGATATACTTTGATGTTGTGAGACCATGCCTTCCCTTCTTTTTTGATTGAATTGTTAATAAGCATACAATGAGGTCAAGTTGAGATATTGTATCTTCTTTGAAAGAGAAACTCTTATCCCCTACAATGTCAATCTAGGAAGAGAGGGTATCTACAACATCAAATAAAACATTGTTATTTCTCCTAATGAAGTGGAAGGAGATGTGTTTGAAATCTCAAGTTAGACAATACATGTATTCCTAGTAAGGAACCAAGTTCTGATTCCAAGATCTCCAAATGTTCTGGACTTGAGATGTCATGAGGAGGGAATCACCATAGACTTTGAGATAACATACCCCTTGATTTTTGGTGAGCTAGATTCCCAAGATGGATACTTTGTACTCAGTTATGTTCTAGCCACAAGAAATTGTTCTCCTTGTGGATTTTGAATAACCACTCCTATCTCGAATCCTTAACAGTTGACATCTCCATCAAAGAATATCATCCAAAAATTAGTATTTGGGGGAGAATGATGTTAGGTGAGTTGATATTATCTATGTCTTCATCTTGGAATTCATACTCATGTGCCAACTCTTCAGGGAGCAAGAAATGTGCTAGTTGATTAGCTCGGACTTGCATTTTGACTGGCAACATTGGGAGATAGGTAATGTCAACTTCTGATCTCTGTCACTTAATTCGCACACGGTCGAGTGAGGGTATGATAATCACACTAATAGAAAAATGGATCCTTTTTTGCAATCATACATAGAGGACATATCACCAAATAGAGACGTAGATTCCTTGTTGCGTGTATCAAGTACACACAATACTTTTCTACATAATGTAATGGGCCTCAAGATTGTTGAACTTCTTTGATATTTATTAGATACCATGCTCGCCATCTGTTGTTCACTAACTAAAGACTCTTCTGATTGATGTTTCACATATTGATAAGTTAAGGGTGAGAGGTTATCCTGGCACAACTAGTTTTAGGAATGGTGGATTAGAAAGGTAATCCTTAAGCTTCTAGAGAACCTTCTCACACTTCTCGTTCTATCCCGACTTGGAGTTCTTCTTGAGCATCTTGATCATATAAGCCTGAGCTTGAAGCAACTCCTGTATTGAAGACAACTAAGAACACCTCATATCTCCTTTTTAGTTCTTTTGGAGGGAAATACACAGATAGGTTGAGTCTTCCCAAGGGCAACCTCAATTCCTCTTTGACTGACAACATACCCAAGTAGGTTACCCGATATAACCCCAAATGGTGCACTTGGCTGGGTATAAGCACAAAGAGAATTGTTGTACCCATTCAAAAAACTTTTCTAGATTGGCATTGTGGTATTATGGACTTTTAGACTTGACTATCATGTCTTCCTCATAGACTTTCACCTCTTTATGCATCATGTCTTGAAATAGAATAACCAACACCCATGGATACATAACTCTGACATTCTTGAGACCGAATGGCACAACCCAATAGAAAAATTCTCTCCATTCTCTGATGAAGGTTGCATTCCCATTATCTTCCTTAGCCATCTTAATATTGTAGTAACTGGAAAAACCATCCATGAGACTGATGAGTGCATGGCCGACTGTGTTGTTGACAAATATGTAAATATGTGTAACTAGATAGCCATTTTTAGGAGATTCCTTGTTGAGATTGCTTTGATCCACACACATTCTTACTTTGTCATCCTTCTTCAGTAAAATTACAATGTTGAAGAGTAAAGAAATTGACTCTAAGAAATCAACATTGTACTGCTATTGAACCTCCTCTCTATTCTTGAGGCTCCATTCTAGTCACCAACGCCTGGATTTTTGTTTGACATGGAGGATTTCAAGGATGATAGGAAGCCGATGGACTATGATCTTTTCATCCAATCTAGGCATATCTACTTAGCTCCAAGAGAACACGTCAATGTAGTGGCATAAGAGCTCTATCAATTGGATTTTGCACTACTAAAATAATGATCTATAACGTCGGTTTTTTTAAGCCTGTAGCGTCACTTTTTAACTGACGCCTAAGTGGTCGTCACTATAGAATTTTCTCTATAGGGTCGGTTTTTTTGACCAAAGAAAACTGACCTTATAGAGTAAAAACTGACCCAAGATGCTGTAAAAAACATGACCCAAGCGAGAAAGAAGAGGCTGTAAGGTTGGTTATTCCTAAAAAATAGACCCTAGAAATGTCTTTTAAGGTCAGTTATTGCTAGAAAACCGACCCTATAAAGCAATAAAAGTTTTCTCGGTCAACAATATTCTCGACCGAAATCCTATCGGTCAACGTATTTCTCGACCGATAAAACCTTTGTTGCTTTATAGGGTCAGTTTTCTAGCAATAACCGACCTTACAAGACATTTCTCTAAGGTCAGTTATTTGAAGAAAACTGACCCAACAGGGAAGCGAGTACCTGATAAGTTTGTGTTGAAGCTACTAGGTCAGTTATTTTGAAAAAAACTGACATAGTAGGTCTCTAAGGTCAGTTTTTTTAAATAACCAACCCTAGAAGTCACATTTTTTTTAAAGAAAAATTTTGCAGAACAGAAATCTTCAGAATAGAAACCTACAAAACAAAAATCTACTTTACATAGTTCAAAACCTGCAATAGAAATAGACTTGCAAATGCAATGATGCGAGACAGAAAATGCATTCCAAAGCCATTTTCTAGATTTTATGTCCAATCCTTTTTGAATTGATGTATCAATCTCTAAACCACACACATTCATAACAACAATAATTCACATATTCAGTTGAGACATACTCATACACATAGCACATACTAACATTCATGCAAGTCTAAGATGGATTCATTCAATTGAGACATCACACATACTAACATTCATACACATGGCACATACTAACAACAATGATAGATTGTAAGTCTAAGATGATATTAAAATTTATGTTAGATACAAAAGTAAATTTGATAGAGTTTCAAAACTACATACACAAATGAAGTTATGCATTCAATCCAATGCTATAGTCACTTCATTAAGAAAAGCTTCTGACCACTCTTCTTGAAATTCATTTAACTCATCAAGTGTATAAGGCTGAGTTGTAAAGATCTGCAACAGAAAATGCACATGCAAAAATTTTATAAAATGAGTACATCTCACTTGTAAATTAATGTTGTTATTCTTTATTACCTAATCTATAGTCTGAATGTCATTTGATGATCCTTTGACAATAGCTTGCATACATTTCATTACATAGTAGCAACAAGCCCAATCATTATTTTGTATATGACACTACAAATAAAGAATTATACTTAATGTTAGTAAAATACTATAAATAGAGTTGAGATAAGACTATAAGGGTTGACATATAAGATTTGACATATACATTACTATAAGAGTTGTACATATATAAGACTAAGCCATCAAATTATTTACCTTGATATTTTTCAAAGTCAATGTCTTTAATTTGGTGGGTATTATTCCTCCACCTTCATGAAAAGCCTTTATACCCCTATCAATTAATTGATTACGATATTTGTCAAAATCGAAATTCTAAGTAGAAATATCATGTTGAAGCATAACAATTGATGTGGTAGAAACTAAATTTATGCATACTCCATAGTTGACAATTTCAGTTTGTGACTCCTTGTTGTTATTCCCATTGGGTCAAGATAATAGAAAGTCATCAATTTTGGGACAACCACCACTAGTTCCCGATGTCTAGATCTGAGTAAAATTCATATTGAAAACAAATATTAGAATTATAAATTTAGTCAATATTAGAATTATATTGAATAATAATACTTGACGTTAAAAGGAATTAGGATAATTTCTTTTCCCACACTAGAAAAATATTTGAATGCAGTACAGAAGTACTCATTCACATCCTCAATGTGTGTCTCCACTTGACTAGTGATTGAAGGAGCTAAGAATCCCACATTCCTTATATCAAAGTTTTTCTTCTCAGTATATAAATGGATGTAAAACATTTGTAATCATTTCATATATTAGAAATAAGCTAAAAATGTATATTGGAGTTTTCTATATTGATGAATCCTTACGTTATCCATACTTCTAATATCGAAGTATTTAGCCAATCATACCAGAACAAAGCTTTAATATCATCAAGAAAAATAAAATTCTCAAAGTCCCTCCCAACTGTATCTTCTGTTAAATTGACCGACATATGTGATCCCGAGCTTTGGTTGGCTAAGTATCGACACAAACATTTACATTTGCTTCCCAATTCGTCGAATGTAGCTTTGGGAATGAAAGATGGCTTGGGCATAGGAGTATGACTAGTAGAATTTATACTTTTTGGTTTGCAAACCTGTTAATGAAATTACATACTTATATTACACGAGTTCATATATGCAGTCAAATATGAAAAACATGGTAGAATTCAAGTATACCTTGTCATTGATAACCAAGTGTCTAGGCCAACCCACCATAGCACCCTCTGCTTCTTCAATTGTACTATATTGAGGATTAGGTATGGGTAGTGGTTTGTCCCCCATTTCATCATACACAATATGGATGGACACACGACAAATATCCTCAGTAATTTGTTGGCAATGCAATGTACCACCAAGGTTGTATACCTTTCCCGCTGCCACAACATTATATTTTGGAACCTCCACTGCAATTTTACAGTTCATACCAACCTAGAATTGAAATAATATAAGTTATATACAAAGCGGTAAACCAGATACCTACTACAACTAATATATATAATCATATATATATATCATACTAATAACACAACATATAGAACAAAACCTTACTGTAGATTGTTGTGGTGGGTCATTAAGAGTTCTCCCATGACCTTCTATAGTTGGATCATGGGCTTGTACCTCATCATCTGAGAGACACACAATTTGAATAGGTTGAGAAGGTTGAGTAGGCTGAAATGAAGACATTATTTCTTTTACTTTCTGTGCTACTAATGCTTCAACTTCCTCTTGTGTAAGACCTCTTGCATGACCTCTTTTAGATTGCGAAGGGCCAAAATAAGACTTGAATCCTATGCCAAATCCTAATCCCCTAACATGGCCAAGATACTCCTTTGTACTAAGAGCAACTGATAGTTCATCCATGCGGTCAGTTGGGATGAACTTTCCTTCCTTCCTTTGCTCCTGGAGATCAATCTATTCATAGTTAATAAAAATATTAAATCAAAATATCAATTATATATAAAATAAATCTATGTTTATGGGAGTTACTATTTACTTAGTTGGGATAAACCTACCATCTTTTGTGCCACCTCCTTAGTTGCAAGGTTGACAATTTCACCTACTTGATTCTTTCTAGCATCAATCCACTACAAGTGTCGGGGTGGACGCTCAACTTGAGTTGTACTAGACTCTTCTCAAGAAGAGAGTTTCTTCTCTTGTAGTTGGCGGCAGAATGCATAGCCACCAGGCCCCAAGTGATGGTCATGCACATTTTTGGCCTGTCTTTCCTTTTGGGCCTCGTGAATAGCCTGATCATTTACAATGAGGTATTGCAATTTACACTTGGCAAACATATATAAAAATATTCACCTCCTTAATTGTATAAAATTAAAGATTCATACAATACATCACAATCTTTATTACCTGAACTCTTCTGTGTTCCTAGCTACAACAAATCCTTCCCACACCTCAGGATCTATAAAAACATACATATATGTTGCTTTCTTCTTTTGTTTAGGATTATCTATAAATTCCCTTTTGAGATATGTTTTAAAAGACCTCCATCGTACACTTTTTTCTTGTGATCTTTTTCATTTAGATGAAAAACACCCTATACATGCAAAAGAAGCAATAATGTTGTCTTAAAAAGGATATGTCTTTCCAAGCAAACTAAATTAGAATCAATAAACAAAAACATATTAAAATAATATCACTTCCATTCACATATATATCTTTCCATAGGAGGTCTTTTAAGGCATTAAAAACATCATGCCAATTTTCTATATCTATTGGCACCTTACTACGCACGGTCGCCCCTACATAATGCTTGAAAGAACTAGCATGTTCCCCAATAGGTTCTCCTGTGACATCAAACTAGACTACCAATTTCTCCCCTTTGGCCCTGAGCTCCTGCAGTCTACGCATCACTGTGGGACCTCTACTTTTCTTAGCATCATAACTACCATCCTCATGGTGCTCATGCTCCAAATGTTCATCTTCACTTTCCATTTTAGAACCCGCAAGTATACATGATAAAATAAACATAAGTGATAATAAAATCACAAGTGGTTGAATGATATATGATGTATATTTAAAAGATTACGTTCTTGAATGATAATAAAATAAATAATTCAAAGAATACATGCCTCTAGTATTGGTTGAGTTGTTAGTCAAGTAAAATTCCTTCAGCATGGTATTGACGTTTATAGTATTCATCAGTGTTATCTTCAACATTTACACATGGCAAACCAACTGCGAATGGGATGGAATCATCATACTTTTCGTAGTATTCTTCTTCATTTATAGGATCTACAGTAAACTGTCTTTTTCCAAGAAGAACGACAGACCAATTTTTATTTGTCGGGTCATCAATATAGAATACTTGTTTTGCTTGGTCTGCCATGATGAATGGATCATCTTTCGCACCAATCTTTTCAAAATTCACCAATTTGAAACCCAACTCATCCACTAAAACTCCTTTGTTGTTGTCAAACCAATTACACCTAAAGATAGGAATTCTGAAATTTGTATAGTCCAATTCCCATATGTCCTCAATGACGCCTTAATATGACATCTCAGCTTCGTCTGGTCTTTTATCTTTGGCACTAGAAAAATATAATGAACAAGCTTGAAAAGTGACTCCACTATTTTGGACTACACTACTTTCATCTTGACGCTTTGTGTAGTATGAAAATCCATTTATGTCATAACCTTCATATGACATGACATCCATTTGTGGCTTAAAGGCAAGCCATTTTATGTTCTCAACAACATTATTTGGTGATTCAAATAGTTGATTAAATACGTTCTCTTCAAACCACCTGATAAATGTTCAATTATGCTCTCTTGCAAGCCACATTGAACTGGATCGCGGATGATTTCTCTTGATAAGATCATTGTGTTATGTGATGTAGCTACTAACTTCATCGATGTTGTGTAAAATATACAAATGTGCTTGTTCCCACAACTCACGACTGATTCCTTTGACTCATCCTCCCAGAGTTCCTTTGCCACATTATATTCAATGTGATGGGAATTTTTTAGATCGCTAGAAGTTTCATTGCAATTCAAAAAATCGTTGCAAAAGTCCATCACCTCCCTAGCCACATAACCCTCAATAATACTCCCTTCAGGATGATAACGATTCTGAACATCACCTTTAAAAACACTCATGTAGTGTTCAAATGGATACATCCAGTGTAAGAACATCGGACCCAACATCTTCACCTCCCTTGTAATATGTACTACAAGATGAACCATCATATAAAAAAATGAAGGAGGAAAGTACATTTCAAGCTGACACATGGTAACAATTACATCTTTCTATAATTTATTGAGAGTATCAAGATGTATCACTTTGTTGCATATTTCATTGAAGAAGAAACAGAGTCTTGTGATTGCAAACCTTACATGCTTCGGCAATATAGATCGAATAGCCATAGGTAAAATTTGTTGCATTAAGGTGTGACAATCGTGAGATTTGAGACCTATCAACTTCAGATCCTTTTTGATACCAATCTACAAATATTAGAAGAGTATCTTTGTGGAACCTTAATATTATACAAGCACTCACAGAAAGTTTTTTTCTCCTGCTTCGACAAAGTGTAACAAGTGGGTGGTAAATATGTGTGGCGACTCCTGATCTCCACTGCTAATTCTTTTCTTATACCCATTAATTCTAAATATTTTCTAGATTTGATGTCGTCTTTAGTCTTTCTTAGTATGTTCAATAGCGTACCAATGATGCTATACAAACATTTTTTTCAACATGAATTGTGACGTCCTTAGATTTTCTAAAACTTAATCTGATGTGTGACATCCAAATTGAAACCCTCACCTCAGCGAGAATCCCAATTTAAACACCCCACACTAGGCTAAGAAGAAGAAAATCAAGGGAGTCGGAAGGAACACAATCAGTAGCACATGTACATGAATAATAGTAAAACCATATACACATGTTCACCATTCAACATGTAATTACAACATGAATTGTTACAACATTTGATATTACATATTGAACAGAAAACTTAAACATATACATGTACTACCACTAAACTATAGGATCTTAAGACAACAGGTCTGCCTGTACATCAACTCTCTATACAACTCTCACTATCCTGGATCGTCAAGAGCATAACCACAACCTAAACAAAAGATTACATGCAGTACACGTCAGCACAATATTCAAGAATATTGTACTGAGTATGCCAATGTGTTTTTTATATACCTCTCATAATATCTTGGCAATAAGATAAAACTAATATACTTGGCAGTAATAGAAGAATATAAGAAAAGTGTATACTTGCACAAAGATGTTCATTAGCAAAACAGAACACATATTTTAAGCACATTTTCCATTATATATCCATGCATTTGCCACCTGAGGGAATAATGCATCATCTCTGCCACCAAAGAGAATGATATGTAAGGCCTTATGATCTACTACCAAAGAGTTAGATCATTGTACAATGTGATCTGCTACCAAAGAGAATGATCACTTTCAAGCACTATGCTACCAAAGAGAATTAGTGCTTTCATATAATGGAACATATATATTATGTTTGATGTGTTCATAGCAATAAGTATAGAGAATCATGCAACATATCATACAAGAACAATCATTTCATCCAATATCATATGCCAAGTATTTTACTACACATATAACACAAGCATATTGTATAATAAGCCAACTAAGAGGTGATAGCGTACCTTAATCAAGAGATAAACTTAATCAGCACATATTTCTCATGTCATCTATATCTTTGGTCAACCCTGATTAAGATAAGATCGTGTACTATCATCAGATTCCCATCATACATCTCATCTTAACCCTAATCGTGTTCATATTAGGGTTTGATTATCTCATTATGATATTCTCATGATTACTTGTATTCTTGCCTTATATTTATCTTACTGAAGTCATATTCTAGATTATAGTTCATGAACTGGATATACTCATGTGTCACATTATTATGTGAACATATTTAACATTATGTCACTTTCCGTAAACATATTAGGGTGACATCACATGTATTAAGGGTGCTCTTCATATAACATGAATTTCATGTATATACTTGATCTCATATTTATATTTTATCTTCCAGTTACATATATGAGAGTTTTTTGTAAATTTCGTCATTTATTGAGCATGTATGCATTAATTGCATTATCTTTAGTGTTAATAGCTGTAAGTAGCCATATTGAGCATATTACATGATTTCGTGCATCAAAATCACAATTACTGATATCCAAAGGATTATAAGCCACATGTATGATTTACTAGCACATTCTCATAATTTTAGGCCAACGTTTGATAATTATTATCCATTAATCTAATATTACATATCTTACATGATATCCCTATGATAATTATTATCCATTAAACTAATTTCATGTATTACTTATCTTTAGTTGCACGTCATTTCCAACTAGTGCAACGTCCCATACCGCTGCACTACAAGGAAAGAACGACATCTAAGGACTTGCTACTCAACAACCACCAGTCTAGACCTAGTTCTCGGACATCTAGGTTATAACCTAGAGGCTAGGTCAGATCTAGTCTCTAAAAGATGACTACTCTAACCCTAATAGATTATTAAGGTTCAAGGTTCTTTTGTTTGAGTTGCATAATGAGAAAATGCCAGGCTTTGCTATTGTTCATGCTCTGATACCACCTGTGACATCCCCGGATTTTCTAAAACTTAATCTGATGTGTGACGTCCAAAGTGAAACCCTCACCTTCGCGAGAATCCCAATTTTAACACCCCACACTAGGCTAAGAAGAAGAAAATCAAGGGAGTTAGAAGGAACACAATCAGTAGCACATGTACATGAACAATAATAAAACCATATACACATGTTCACCATTCAACATATAATTACAACATGAATTGTTACAACATTTGATATTACATATTGAACAGAAAACTTAAACATATACATGTATTGCCACTAAACAACATGATCTTAAGATAATAGGTCCACCTGTACATCAGCTCGCTATACAACTCTCACTATCCTGAATCTTCAAGAGCATAACCACAACCTAAACAAAAGATTACATGCGGTACACGTCAACACAATATTCAAGAATATTGTACTGAGTATGCTTACGTGTCTTTTATATACCTCTCATCATATCTTGGCAATAAGATAAAACTAATATACTTGGCAGTAATAGAAGAATATAAGAAAAGATATACTTGCACAAAGATGTTCATTAGCAAAACAGAACACATATTTTAAGCACATTTTCCATTATATATCCATGCATTTTCCACCTGAGGGAATAATGCATCATCTCTGCTACCAAAGAGAATGAGATGTAAGGCCTTATGATCTACTACCAAAGAGTTAGATCATTGTACAATGTGATCTTCTACCAAAGAGAATGATCACTTTCAAGCACTATGCTACCAAAGAGAATTAGTGCTTTCATATAATGGAACAGATATATTATGTTTGATGTGTTCATAGAAATAAGTATAGAGAATCATGCAACATATCATACAAGAACAATCATTTCATCCAATATCATATGCCAAGTATTTTACTACACATATAACACAAGCATATTGTATAATAAGCCAACCAAGAGGTAATGGCATACCTTGATCAAGAGATAAACTTTATCATCACATATTCCTCATGTCATCTATATCTTTTGTCAACCCTGATTAAGATAAGATCGTGTACTATCATCAGATTCCCATCATCATACATCTCATCTTAACCCTAATCGTGTTCATATTAGGGTTTTCTTATCTCATTATGATATTCTCATGATTACTTGTATTCTTGCCTTATATTTATCTTACTGATGTCATATTCCAGATTATAGTTCATCAACTGGATATACTCATGTGTCACATTATTATGTGAACATATTTAACATTATGTCACTTTCCTTAACCATATTAGGGTGACATCACATGTATTAAGGGTTCTCTTCATATAACAGGAATTTTGTGTGTATACTTGATCTCAGATTTATATTTTATCTTCTAGTTACATATATGAGAGTTTTCTGTAAATTTCATCATTTATTGAGCATGTATGCATTAATTGCATTATCTTTAGCGTTAATAGCCCTAAGTAGCCATATTGATAAAATTACATGATTTCATGCATCGAAATCACAATTACTGATATCCAAAGGATTATAAGCCACATGTATGATTTACTAGCACATTCCCATAATTTTAGGGCAACGTTTGATAATTATTATCCATTAAACTAATATTACATATCTAACATGATATCACTGTGATTTAAGCCTAAAAAGGCTGATATGATGGTTTCATATTATTCTACACATTTTTCTAAGAATTTTGGTACCTTATTTGTATTTTTCTGACTTCGGATGTATTTACTATGCATTATACAAAATATGAGATTTTTTGAAGATTTTACCTTTGTCGGCCACTCAAGTGTTGACACGTGTTCACCAAGGGCATGGCTGGTTCAAGGGCACCTGGACCCGGTTTGGTTCTGGGTTGTTCAAGCATGTCTTCTTCTCGTGATTCGGTTGGACACGAGCGTATGTGCGGCTCCCTCTTCTTTACGATCCTGCGCTAGCTGCTGGGTCTGCGAGACCCCGTTTCTCCACCAAAAGAGAGTGTCGCCGCATGCGAGGGGTTGCTTCAGTGATGGATCAGCTGCCTCCAAGTCTTCCTTCACTTTGACGTCCTTGTGCAACCCCGATCTTCTACACTAGAGGCGTCGTCACCCAACCTAGCTCTGGTGACAAAAGGCAACCCTCTCCTCCTAACCTTAAACCTGAGCGTGAGCACCGCCACCCTTGGCTCTTCTCTGGAAGCCGATCATGGAAGACAAACTATCTCCTGTGTTCTAAGGCACCTTCATGGCTCTACGACGAGCAACAGTGGTCATCAACCTGGTTTAGACTCGGTAGAGCTCCTCTGTGCCATCTGATGTAACGCTTAAGTCCGCAGGGTGCCCTTCAACTTCTCCTCCTCCCTTCTCTAGTCCGCTCAGATCTCCTTAACGAGCACCAGAGGTCTGCGCCCATAGTTTTCCGGCTGAAATGGCGCATCAGTCACCTGTCCGCCATGGTTCACAGATCCTACAAATTAGGCGTCGTTGTGCTTGAACTCGATTCATGTGTGTGTTGTTCTCTGCTCGACAGCGTCGACACCGTTGTGTCCATCCTCATGTCATCATCGGTCTTCTCTCTTCCTTCCTTTCTCGGCCAGGATTGCATGTGTCTTCCTGGGTTCTCAACCCCGCCATGGCTGTCGCCGTCCGGGATCACTCTGTGTGAACACCACCGGTGTGGCAGCAAGTAACTACCATCTCGGCAGTACTCTTCACTCGATGCCCCCATCTCCCGAATTCTGGGCACCACCGTGTCTTCCTGTGCTCTATGAGCAAACCGAGGCTCCTCCAGGCTGCTACTGTAACAACGTCTCCTACTCGACGCCGGCCTGTGTGAGGTTTCCGCAGGCACAAAAGTGCCTCAGTTGAACTGCTCTAGTCTCCCGCTTTGATTACGGAGTAAGCAAAGTCATCACCCTCGCAGGGAAACTAATCACTTACCCTCGCATGTTTCCCCTTTCTCCTCGACATGGGGATCGTGGGCAACTCGTGGCTCTGCCCACGTCCACTACTAGACTTGGTGCGGAGGCAGTCTGATCGATCAGATCATTCTATTGATTGGTTGGGTCAGGCCACTCACTACTTATCTGTGGCATCTCTACTCAAAACTCTTTCATCCAATCACATGCCAAAATACAAGCAATGGCCATGCTGCTTACGATCTGCATGAAACTAAGATATCATTCAAAACCTTGTTAACTATAATTGAACCTTTGCCTATCACGCATGATTATGTACATTATCACATCATTTTCAAAAAAATACCTCAACGGGGCATAAATCATTATATTAACATCAAACCTATATACATCATCATCAACGTTGCATTACATATTGGCACATGTTTATTATTCTAATTTCCAACTCATGACTCAATCATCAAATTAGGTATTTAAGAGCATCAAAAGTTCACTCCATCACATCCTACACACCTTAAAAGGAATTCCGTCCTCGGAATTAAGCCAGAAAAACCACTTTGTCACATGCATGACGTCAATGCAATGTCTAATTGCCAAAGATCTCCAATAAGGAAGATCCCAAAATATTGACCTCTTTTTGTATAGAAATTTGTCACATGTGAGAGTACGACTACTTGAACTCTTTCCTAATTCATTAACAATATGTTTCACCCTATCATATACAACATTTCCTGGTATAGGTTTAGGAGCACTTCGTTCCTCAGTTGACCCATTAAAGGTTTTGTGTTGCCTTCGATAAGGATGCACTGGTGGGAGAAATCTCCGATGACCAAGATATACAATTTTACCACCATGTTTCAGTCTAATTGAATCACCATTTTCCTCACAAATAGGACATGCTTTGTATCCTTTTATGCTATATCCAGACAAATTTCCATAAGTTGGAAAATCATTAATCGTGCAAAACAACATAACACGCAAACTAAAGATCTCTTTACGTGAAGCATCATATGACATAACACCTTCTTCCCATAGTTTCATTAGGTCATCAATTAGAGGTTGAAGGTAAACATCAATATCGTTTCTAGGTTGATTGGGCCCTGATATCAATATTGACAACATTACATACTTATTTTTCATACACAACCAAGGAGGAAGATTGTATATAACAATCATAATAGTCCACGTGCTATGTTGGCTGCTTAATGTACCATAGGGATTCATTCCATCAGTATAGAGTCCAAGTTTTAAGTTTCTTGGTTCTTTACCAAATTGAGGGTATAATAAATCAATTTTCTTCCATTGTGGTGAATCAGATGCATGTCGTAGGACGCCATCATCATTGGCCTTTAACTCCCCATACCAAGACAAATTTTGTGCATCTTCTGTATTAGCAAATAAGCATTGAAATCGTGGTATTATTGGTAGATACCACATCACCTTGGCAGGAGAGCCATTTTTAGCCTTAGATGAATTTGTGATCTTATACCTTGACGCACCACATTTTGGACAATTTATCAAATTACTATTGTCCTTTTGAAATAACACACAATCATTTGGACATGCATGAATCTTCTTAGCCTCCATTCCCATTGGGCACATTATTTTCTTTGCTTGATATGTTGAAATTGGAAGCTTGTTGCCTTCAGGAAGAATTTCCTATAACAAAGACAACAGTGAAGTGAAACTCTTATCGCTCCACCGGTTTTGAGCTTTAAGGGTATATAATCGCATCACAACACTCAACGTCATGAACTTAGTACAACCCTTATATAATGGTTTTTCAGCACCAATGACAATGTTTGCAAATAAAGAAGGTGGATCAATGACATTATCTTGAAAACTACGTAGCATCTTATTAACCATATCATCCTAAATCAGGTCATCCTGAATCAGTTCATCATTGGCATTATCATCATTATCTATATATTCTATTCTACAACTATTAGTATCGACATTTTCTGATCCATAATTAAATTTCTCTCCATGGCAATACCATTCATTATAACATCGTATGATCCCATTGCATATGACATGATTCTAAATTTCCTCAACAGTATCAACTTTCAAATTCTTACCACAATTTCTACATGGACAATGGAATCTATCTGTAGGTAGTTTTCTATGTTTCTCAACAAATCTGATAAATTCATCAAAACCTTTGGCAAACTCTAGACTGCAATGGTTCTTGATAGACATCCAACTTCGATCCATTTTTTATCACATTAAAATTAATTATGAAACTAAGCATTTAATATTCATACTATAAGTTGTAGGTTTTTATTGATAGGAAATTCATTACTTTTATACTAAAGTGTACCACCTATCCCATTTTTGAATATTTAATCTCACTAGTAACTGTATTATGTGTGTTTAGTTTTTAAGAAAATTTCAACAACATTTCCCCTACGTTTTCCAAGTACACCGATGTAAATGGAAAATAACCACCCACATATGTACCCGAAGAACAAATGAGGAAATACTACTAAAATTTTGTTCAAAACTAAACATACAAATACACTTACATCCTAAGTGAGATTAAATATCCAAAAATAGTCCCATACTGGGGACTATCCAAAATTTACTCCTAATGAATAAATTTTGAACGAGTTTCTAAGTTAATATATAAATGTATTATTGTCATATTTATATATTAAGTTAAACATCATGCATTTATGATCTCATCTATAAACCCTAAAGTGTCAATCTAGGCTATACAATGTCTACCATCATATTTCTAGAATGTATACAATAATTGCATATGTGACTGATAATAAAATGTAGATATGAAAGTATACATGTTTTTATTATTGATTGGGTTACTAGTCAAATAAAATGAAAAAAATAATAAAATTGACCTGAGCCGCTGAGATGAAAATGAGAGAATCATGAGCAAGAGGATGATTGGTTGTTGGATTGCCTTGTTGATCAGTTAAAGACATGCAGTTGAAGAGGTGAGGGTTCAGTATATGTGGGTATACGACTGCAGTGACGCCGTATAAAATGTGTTTAATAGACTTAAAAAATACATCATTTATGGGTAAACGACTACAATGACACCAAAGCAAAAACCATCAAATATAGGATATCTCCCATCAAATTTTTTTGAAACATACATCATTTATGAGTATACGGTTGCAATGAAACCCATTTACAGGTCTTGAAGCCACCCTAAAACCCAAGCGATGCACGACAGTCATAAATCCTAGAACTTATATAAAAGACTATAACGGCATTTTTGGTTTGTAGAAAAGGATTCGAACATGATGTGTCTAAGGATGGTATATGAAGGTATAAGTGAGGGATGGGAGATTGGTTAATCATGTCCTATGTTTAGATGCAATGCCGAATAGGCAACATTATCTAGCCAAGCTCCAGTAGCAGAAAAAGGGCTACTTCTCCATAACTCCTGCATATATGGTATATACAAGTGTTAAGAACAGCAAACCAACGATGGTCAAGGTAGAGCTAAAAACAGTGACCAAAACAAGTTGTCTAAAAAATAAATTCAAACTTTTTAATGCTAGTAGGTAGTATTCCATCATGATCATCTTTGTAACCCTTTCTCAGTCCTCTACATAGTAATGGAGGTAGCATGTAGGCGTTTAAAATCATCAAATTGGGAAGGAATGAAGCATAGAAGAGAGCCTATTGGAGTTTCCAATGGCCATGGAATAGCTAAGGCAGAGGATACGATGGAGCCAAGGAGTCTATGGAGGGGGTAATGGTGGAGGGTGCAGTAGTGGAGCATATATAGTAGGTTGGGAGAAAGGATAACCACGATCTCGATTTGGGGAAAAGGAAATGACAAAGAGGGACGACATGGAATAGAGAATACGGTGAAATGGCCCACAAGAACCCGCGAGCAGGTCCCTGCTCACCACACCGTCCACTCTGACCGCACCACCATCGGCTAGAACCCCCCACACCGTGAGCCAAGAAGCACGAAGAGGCCTTCGAATAGTAGGTCTGGTGCACACCGGACCTCAAGAGGGTGAAATAGCCGAAGAGAAAGCATGCAATACTACGAACATGGCAAGTTACGACATGTGGATGAGGACTCGACACCTCCACGGGGATCGATGAGATGGTGGTGGTTGCTCAAGGCAAGACGGCGGTGGGTGGGTTCGTAAACTGGCGACCAGTACCCTCAATGCTTGTGTCATCTTCGTCAAAGAAAAAGGAACCTCACGAGCTAGCGCACGTGTTAAATGAAACCCTAGAGTCACGATGGCATACATAACTAGACCCTGACTATAGGGACGGTTATTGTGATATAACTGACTTAAGAGATTAACCAGTCCCTGAACTAAATAGCTAAGAAATCAAGGCTTGCTCGGTCGATAGTTTTGTTGACTGAGATGTCCTACAAGGTCAGTTATAAGCAAAAAACTGACCCTAGAGGTACTTATACATGCAGGAAGGCAAAATGCTGCCTGTGTTTTTGTCTTGATCGGTTGAAAATTTTGTCAACCGAGATGCCCTACAAGGTCGGTTATAAGAAAAAAACCAACCCTAGAGGTACTTATACATGAACGAAGGCAAAATAGTGCCTGCATTTTTGTCTCGATCGAGAATTTTGTCGACCAAGTTGCCCTACAAGGTCGGTTATAAGCAAAAAACCGACCCTAGAGGTACTTATAGACACGTGAAGGAAAAATGGAGCCTATTTTCATCTTGGTCTAGAATTTTTTCAATCGAGATTCCCTACAAGGTCAGTTATAAGGAAAACACCGACCCTAGAGGTACTTATACGCGCACGAAGGCAAAATGGAGCATATATTTGTCTCGATCGAATTGTTTTTGACCGAGATGCCCTACAAGGTCAGTTATATGGAAAATACCAACCCTAGAAGTAATTATACACACGCAAAGGAAAAATGGAGCCTATAAAGCAAGGTTTGCTCAGTCGATAAATACGTCTACCGAAAAATTTCAGTCGAGAAAATTCTCATCTGAGAAAGTGTTGTCTTAAGCTTCTCAGAGGTCTTCTAAGGTCGATTTTTTAAGAAAACTGACCCAAGAGGTATTAAATGGTGCCCGCATCTTTTGTAGACATATAAGGTCAGTTATTTGGAAAAACCGACCCTATAGATTGAGGCGTGAAGCCAAAATTTTGGTCGCATGAAACTTAATGGGTTGGCTTTCTGATCCCATTGACTATAAGGTCAGTTATTTTATGAAAACCGACCCTATAGAGATACACTACAAGGTCGGTTATTTCTAAAAAACTGACCCTATAAATCAAAGTTTGCTCAGTCGAGAAATACGGCGACTGAGAAATTTTGGTCGAGAAAATTCTTGGCTGAGAAAGTATTATCTTAAGCTTCTCAGAGGTCTTCTAAGGTCAGTTTTTTAAGAAAACCGACCAAAGAGGTCTTAAATGGTGCCCATGTTTTTTTGTAGACATATAAGGTCAGTTGTTTGGAAAAATCGACCCTATAGATCGAGGCGTGATGCCAAAATCGAGCAAATTTTTGCCGCAAGAAACTTAATCGGTCGGCTTTCTGATCCCATTGCTATAAGGTCAGTTATTTTATAAAAACTGACCCTATAGAAATACACTACAAGGTCGGTTATTTTAAGAAAACCGACCGAAGTGGTCTTAAGTGGTGCCCGCATTTTTTATAGACATATAAGGTCAGTTATTTGGAAAACTGACCCTATAGATATATACTACAAGGTCAGTTATTTTAAGAAAACTGACCCAAGAGGTCTTAAGTGGTGCCCACATTTTTTGTAGACATATAAGGTCGGTTATTTGGAAAAACTGACCCTACATGAAGCGACGTTATTGGACAAAAATGTAGTAGTGTTGATAATTTACGGCAGTCATGGACTGATTTTGACTTTGCATTGCTAGGGAATGAGTGAATATTCATCGACTTCATTTCTTCTTCAATATGAAAATGTTGACAATCCTTTGTCATATATATGTGGATTTGAACGTCTTCAAACTTGATATCTTGATTGTCATCGTTATGCTTCACTAAAACAATCAACAATCTCCTAAAGAATCAATTCATCTTCTACTATTTTTGGTTTTCTAAATTATGTTTCTTTTTGTGCATTTGAATTTCTATTTGGGATTTCATGGAAGAGAACAAGGTGTAGTAGAGTATGGTTGCACAAAAACTCTAAGATCTCTACCACATCAGATTATCATTCCTATAACAAGCATTTTTTGGTGTCGAAGGTGATCCGGTCTTTAAAATGTTGTAATTCCCAAGTACCAGTTTTGTACTTCATCAACATTCCCCACATGGTGGATGGAAGACTGTGGGTCTTTGGAGACTTCTATTTTGAAGATGGTGTTTCCCCTTATCCATCAATCATGTCATACACAAAGTCATAGCCTTCCCATGTAACACCATATTCTTCTTTGGTGTCTTCATGACTCCTAGTTTTGGAGTCTTTCTGACTTGTCCGTCACGGGGGATCTAGAGTGGATAAAAATTAGCATTATCAGATTATGTGTCTATTTCTTCAAGCGTTGGGTTAGTGATTATCACCTTTCCAACATGATCATCATAGTAATATTCATGGGTTTTTCTAGGGTTGGTTTGCTCTGGGCAGGATTGAATGATCGTAGGGGTAGACATGAGCTTTATTATTTCCTAGTTTGGAGGGATAATCTTGCCTTTGGACTAATGGTTTGTCTAGGTGGTCTAGATGCCCTGAGGGTAATGACCTGATGAGGGCTATCTCCTCGATGATGATAGAAAGTCCATGGTAGTCATCCTAGTTGTCATTGTGGACCTATTGCATGAGATAGGGCGTTGTCATGGTTCCAATAGCCATAGTGACGTTGAAAGCTTCTTTAGTTTTAGATACAATTCAAGGGAAGTAAGGGTGGGGACCTCTATGCTCAGGCTGAGGTCCCATCTATACAATACCCTAAGTCGACATTCTTCATCTGAAAGAATTTGTATGGTTACTCTGCTTAGATCTCGGGTCAGTAAAAACCATTTAAGATAGCCCCTCCTAATCAAGTCACTCGTAGTGTTCCATAGTGTTGTAGGCTTCCCATATGGTGTACACCTGGTGACTCTATGTCACACATACAACAAGCCATATAACTATAGGCCTGATCCATTTTGTTTTGGAAGAATCCAAATAGCCTATATACATCCTCGGTGATTGGATTTCATACCTTAATCTAGATAACATGCGTTTGATGAAACCATTGCGAAAATAAAGTAGTGCCATACAGGAGATGGCATGCTCATCTTCTTCATGGTGTCACATAGATGATGTTGAAAGTATAAAACATCTCAAAAAGGAACTGAAGGTTGTATTCTTTGATGCAGGATATGGTTCCTGAGATATCAACTTGAACTATGAGGATGTCATTCCCCAACAATACATAAGTCTCTTAAGTAGTGATGAGAGAACCACCCAATTCTTGTGAATCCACAGTCTTCCTATGAGGAGGTTGTAGGAAGGATTTAGTTCTAATATAACAAACAAGATTGCCAAATTTTGTTGTTCGATATGTAGTTAGAGTGTGATATCACCCAAGGTGTCTTTTATTAGGCCTTTGAAGGAGGTAATGTTCTATGTTGTTGATTACAAGTCAAAAGTATCCCTCCCTTGGATAATAAGCATCTTGAGGAGGTACTCACTGAGGAATTCTCCATTGTTAATGAAGCAAGAAGGAATCTTGAGGATGTTGTAGGTGGTAGTGATTAGTAGAGGCTTATTGTGATTCCCTCCTTCTAGTATCTCATCTTCAAAAAACAAGATCAGGAGTGGAGTAGCAATCTATCAGATAGTGGGAAAAAGTGCTTCTGATCTCACATCCTTGAAGATGTAATCCCCTTCAAGTGCCTTCATCACCTATTTTAGCTGTTATGGATATTATATTATATCTGAGCCACCAATATTAGTTTCCTTATAGAGTTTGGGAGTGGGAGGCACTTGGTTGGTAATGACAAAAGGTATAGAAAAGTTGCATGTTTCTTCTTTGAGAATGCTTGCAAGGACTCCTACATATTTAGTTGCCTTCACCTTGATTTTTTGAGAAGTTTAGGAACTTCTTCCGAGGAGGTGCAAGACAATACTAGTGTTGTTATTTCCTTAGTTACTTCAGATTGAATGCCCATATACGGAGAGGAACCACCACTTGTTGGGCATTTGCTACGACAGTCCCCTTAGGAACCCACATTGATCAAGTATTATACATGGGGGGATATCCTAGTTTACTGACTGGCCTCCTGGAGCATGTGAGGATCACCAACTTATTTTCTTGCATTGAGGCAATGATTCACGTACTTTGGGGCCAATTCTTGATAGTCCACTTCAAAGGATCGATATGCCCAAGTGTTATCATCTAGCAATAATATGACAAACACAATGTTGGATGATGAAGGAAATTTTCTCTATTAGACTGTCTTGACCTATTTGGAGTCAATAGAGTCTTGTAAAGTATGTTTTAGAGTTAGGCACACATTAGTTTTGTACTCCTTATCTCGATGGAAGTCAAAAAAGGTATTGGAGTTATAGATCTTTGGAAAATGAGTTGTTTTGTCCCTTATAGTAGGGAACTTTAGAAGATGCTTGATACATGGAAGAATGGAACTACAAGAAACTCTTAAGGGTTGAATTTTCTTTACTCCTTGGTTGGTTCTTCTAGTGCATGAGCTATTGTTGATGGTTCTGATCAAAGTGGTGGGTTGCTTGATTAGGAGGATTGTTCACCATCACCTGTTGTACATGAGGTTGACATGGTGGTCAAGAATATCCATAGTAGTGACTTGATGGACACACATATTATGGTGGCATATGATGAGTATGGTAGTTTTGTTTAA
The DNA here is from genome assembly GCA_963693085.1 of Alisma plantago-aquatica. NCBI lineage: Eukaryota > Viridiplantae > Streptophyta > Magnoliopsida > Alismatales > Alismataceae > Alisma > Alisma plantago-aquatica. The sequence goes on from OY856410.1 coordinate 639,833,438, forward strand.
CCATTTAAGCTTACTACTATTGGGGCACCATGACATTGGTAGCTTGAGACGACTGAGATTGAACTTGAGATATTTTGACAATTGCCTATTATTTCTTGTTATTATCGACTAGAACTAGTAAAAATGTAAATGTTGAGTCTACTGCTTTAGTTTTTTCTCATCTATATTTTTTATTGGCCATCGTAGAAGTGAATGAAGGTTTTAAAGGAGATTCCTATCTTTTAATAGACCTCTCTTTTGATAGAATTCTCAATCTAGACCCCTACTGGATCAGTTTAGGGAAAGTATAATACCTCTCCAGAGAAGACAATGCTGTGAGTGTTGGTGTTGCATCCATGATCATCATGTGTAGGGCCTCCTTTTCTATACACTTGAACTCTATCTTAGAAGCTAACTCTCTCCATCATCCAACAAAATTCGAGAATATCTCATATGTATTCTGTTGTGCTTCTAGATCTTCCTTAGTGCGAACCTAATCTAGATTCCATGTAACTGATCAATAGATCTTTTGACTGTGTTGGCCCAAGTGGTGATTGTCATTACATCATGTTTTTTGTACCATGCTAAGGCTGGACCTATTAGAGCTCATGCAAAGAAGTAGATCAAGACCTTATCATCATATTGAACCTCCACATTGTCTAAACAATATGCTTTGACATGGGCCATTGGATCTCCTTTCTCAAAGTACTCGTGGAACTTGGGCATGTTGAAGTTGTCCTGTAATTTGATGTTAGGGAAGTGGAAGAAATCAATAAATGTGTTCCCAGTATCATTTTTCCCTTCTAACTACTTGATCTTCTAGATATTGATGTATATAAACCTTTCAGAATAAATGCTAGAGGTGGTTATTATGTACCTCATTATATTTATTGATGATTTCAATAGGTATTGTAGATTATATTTAATGAAATACAAGTCTAAATATCTTGAAGTGTTCAAGGATATCATGAATGAAGTACATAACTAGCTTGGTAAAAGTATTAAGACACTTCTGTATGATCGATGTTGAAATATTTTAAACAAAGACTTTGAGATCCTTCTGAGAGGTGGTGATAATGTATCACAATAAACTCCACCTAAAACATAATGATGTATCAAAAAGAAGGAATCACACCCTATTAATTCATGGTGTGATTATGAATAACATAGCTAATCTTAAAATATCCTTTCTGGCACATGATTTACACTAAACAATTTACCATATAAAATGGTTCAAAAGACACCATATGCAATATGACATTGTAAATGTCTCGATACTTCTTTTTTAAGGATTTTAGAATGAAATCTTGTGTAAGAAAAAAAGTTTTTGTAAATATTTTCCCACAAATCATATAAATGTTATTTTGTTGAATACTACTTTTATATTTCAATCTGACAACAAAAGTGTTTATTTCCAGGATAGATATATTCCAAAAGGGAATTCAATTTCAAAGGAATTAGTGAGAAGAAAGTAGAGCTCAAAAAGTATGAGACCAACAAAAAATATTGAACCTAAAAAGGTATAGTTTAAGAGATAGAGTCACAAATTGTTGTAGAATCTCAAGTTCCTTATGTAACAAAAAACATCATAAATCTAGTAGGACATGCCTTAAGCTTGAAAGATTAGGATATCTTATGTCTCAAGAAGGTGGTGAGCGAACAACCTACCTAGAAACTATTGAGGAACCATAATATGAGAAATGGCTTAAGTCCATGGGATCAAAGATGGACTCAGTGTACACCAACAAAGTATGACCTTGGTGGATCCACCTGAAGGGGTGTAACCCATAGGATGCAATTGGGTCTTCAAGAAGAAGACAAACATGGATGGTAATGTACAAAACTATAAGGACATATTTGTTTCAACAGGTTTCAAACAAGTTCAAGGTGTTGAACATGACAAAATCTTTTCACTAGCTGCTATGGTTAAACCCATCAAGATAATGCTTTCAGTTCCAGCTTATTACGACTATGAGATTTTGCATATGGATGATAAAACCACATTTCGTAATTGAAATAGTTATGAGGATGTGTGTATGACACAACCTAAAGGTTTTATAATCTAGTTTTTGCAAATAAAGTCTATAAGCTACAAAGGTCAATCTATGGATTGAAGCAAGCATCTCAAAGCTAGAATCTTCAATTTGACAAGATAGTCAAAGAGTTTGACTTTAGTCAAAATGAAGATTATGTCTGTGATTACAAAATTTCAATGGGAGCATATTAATATTCCACATAATGATGGGGAATAACATATTTATACTACAAATATTAATACGTGGCAACAAAATTACCTTGTGTATGAAGGGTTTAAGCAAACCATCCTATATGTTAGGAATCAAGATCTATAGGGATAGATCGGGAAAGCTTCTTAACATAAATATGAGCACATACATTAGCAAGATGTTGAATGGGGTCAACATGCATGACTTAATGAGAGAAAATCTGTTCAAGTTCCATGGGATTAGTCTCTCAAGATCATAGTTCTCAGTTCTTGTGAAGAATAGAAACGTGTGAGTAAGATGCCAATTGCATTCACAATATTATGTACTCATCTTGTTATCCTGTATGTATCAGACATGATGAGCAGATATCTATCAGATCCTAGTGAAGGTCACTAGACTACCATCAAGAACATCCTTAAGTACTTGAGAAGCACGAAAAGGATTAGTTCCTTAGTTATGGTAACAAGTAGGAGTTTGGTGTAAAGGATTACACAAATGCAAGCTTATAAAATGACAAAGAAGATTTATGATCACAATCTAAATTATGTGTTTGGCCTTAAAATAGAACTATGAGCTGGAAAGTTCCAAACAAGAGACAATTGTTTAATTCTACAATATAAGTCGATTATGTTTTTGTTTTGGAAACAACAAAGGATATTATATGGATCAAGAAGTTCATGTAGATGAACTTGTGGAAGGTTCCAACCATTGATGACATAGTAGAAATACTATGACAACAATGGATCTCTAGTTAGGAAAAGGAACCGGGATATCTTACTGTGGCATTTCCATCTCATATGAGAGGTTGTACAAAGAGGTAATATGAACACTTGCATAATATCGACTTGAGGGAAATGTTGCTAGCCCACTACAAAAGCACTTGTGTAGTAGAAACATGATGGGCATGTTAATATCACATGCAATTAGATTCATGGGTGATTGGATCTAACTGCAAGTGGGAGTATTTTGGTATGTATGCCGAGAGAGCCAATCATACGATGATTATAATGGCGAATTAGATGCCTGATTTGATAATGATATAGGTAATTATGTCTACTATATTTGTATTGATCATGAGATGATGATACAAACATAGCAGATGTCTAGGAAATGATGCTACTCCATTCCATATGTCTTCAGGTTGAGGACTTGAACAATGAGATCATATGTATGATAAGAGTACACAAATTATTGTTATTTCCCTAGTTGTATAATACTGTGTAAGAAAAATAGACAATATTAATATATAAGACTAAAATATGTGTTGGTTGATGATAGAATATCATCAATCTTGATATATGATATCATACCAAACACATAGGTACATGTTAGAGAATAGTGTACCAGACAGACCCACCTTGAGAGTGACAAATGGAGAGCATGGAATGGTAGTCAGAATCATCTCTTGTAGTGATAGTGGGGATTCTGGTTCATAGACCTAAAGTCATTATACTCATTAAATGTCATTCAATGTATTTTGATATCATCCAACATGAACTTGAAAGAGTTACCATAAAGATTGTGCTCGGGTATGTTATGACATATGGGGATTGAGTATGAGTGATATAGATGGGATTTACCCCTCCTACACGAGATTGATATCCATGCCACTTGATAAGTGAGATTGAGAAACGTATGGCCATACTCATGTGACTCAATATGTGATATGTGATCTCACACTTGTCTCACAGAGTCTGTTGTAGTTCAAGGAACATGGATTCAACATTGAAGAGGAGTACGATTCCATGCCTAGAGTTCAATCTGTATATTAGAGATAAAGGAACTTATGATCACGGAAACATTGATCATGTGTTGTAGGTTGAAGTTGTTTTCAAACTTTCCAATTACTTGGGTAGCAATGATGTGTTTATTTGATGTCACAGATTTGTTATGGACATTCACTGCCAACATAACTTGGGACCTATAGGGAAGCACACATTGGATGCACCTAGAAAAGGAGTTTACTCATGAATATGGTTTAAATTGGTTACTAAAGTGTTAAGGTATTCAATTTAAACAAAAATGGATGACAATTGATTGGAATGACTATGACCTGACAAGTTTAAGCATTGAAATGATCGATTCATGTGTAAGGTCAATTTAAACTACATTGGTTGAACATTGTATGAACTGAAACCTGAGTCGACCAGTTGAACTTGTGAATCACTCGACATAATAATCAATACAATCAAATCAAGGATTGATATTGATGTCATGTTGTGCATTAGTCAAATATTGAAAGGAAATGTTATTAAAAATACAAAATCAAGTGAACTAATTGGTACAAGTGTTGAACCGATCGGTTCGATTGTAAATCAATTGTTTCATGTTTTACAACTTCCATCTCTTTGACTCCAAGTTGATCTGGAAACCTGATTCTGGTCCTCCAATAATAGAGTGGTAGTCAAGGCATTCAGAAGACACAACTATAAGCTCTAACAATTGTTTTCGTGTCATAGTTGTTGTGATGCCATTTCCACATGAAGAGAGATTACTCAAATCAAGCGCAGAATTATGACTAACAACCTCATTACCACAAAATAAGGTAAATTAAAACCGAACACATAACAACATCTCAAGATAAACACATCACATTTGAAGCCATAAAAATGGGCCTATTACATTTAATATCTACCAAGATATGTTACATCCCATTGTTCACTGGCTATCTAGCCACAACCTGTTACATATGATGACCTATTCGTATATACAAATCATATTTGTACGACCAAGGCATACAACGAACAACTCAAAGTGATGTGCAATGTCTATAAAACACCCCCAAGGACATGAGACTGAAGGGATGACACATAGGACTCTATTACTATACACTAGATTCATATCCATGATCCAACAACTATTGCTTCTCTTGTCGTCAGTCTCAAATTCTCAATTGCATGATCTCTACCGCATCGTGCATGACCACCTAAAAGATATGGAAACCCACAGGGTGAGACCAAATGTTCCAACGAGAGATATAACTCTTCACCGCAACTATTATAAGCACCAATAACATAAGGCAACAAGATAACATAGATAATTAGGTTCAGTAGATTCAACTAAATGATATGAATTAAGCTATTAACATGGTCTAACAATTCAGACATCTACAACTAAGTAGTAGAACATCATTTATTTTAAGAAGGCATATGAAGAATATGAATAACAGTCGATTTCTCTTACTACATTATAATTCATGAAATTAGTACAAGGATAAGGCAAAGGGTCATCCAATGTGAGTCGTGTTTAACCCTAAGAAATTAGATGACTTTATTACGTCTTTTATTTACCCTGAGGATTTGAGGCATACCAATCAAATCCAATCGACCACTACGAAGTTGAAATCAGTACCATACAAGATCAATGGAAGAGTCAAAATCCATGATCTTCTCCTGTACTACTCGGTCAGTTCGAGTCTTCACTGTAGTGACATATGGTCAAACTACAAAGACAACAACTTCTACTCAAATTTATAATCTTGTAAAGACATCAACACATAGTCAAAACTATGGTCTTGTAGAGACAACAATTCATAGTCAAAGCTATCGTCCTGTAAAACACCTAGCCCACCTTGGTACAGGTGAAGATGCTAAAAACCAGGGTGTAATACCCAATCACAGAGGTACAACCACAGTTGTCCTCTATCACATCATATCACATGCTCATCACTGAGACCCGGTCGTATTCATTCTCAAAACACTTGGGATCAAGATGTCAAGGACACATAGTCACTTGCACTTTGCATACTCAATAGTATGTGCCTTGGGTTTCCCTAGGGAATACCTGTTTCACCATCCAGCAAAGTAATAACACTGAAGATGGATCTATGGCACATGGTAGATACATAATTAGGGTTTCACTTGATTAGTTAGTCCAATTGGGTATCTTTTAGCATCAATCAAGTTACAACATATAAACCCTAAACAAACTCTACAATGATAAGGGGGATAAAACAAATCCAGAAGATATAAAACATATGAGGTGCAAACTTGTCACACTATTACTTGATATATCTTCTAGTTCAAGGCCATCAACATATCACACAAACATACAATGTTATCACCATAATTGCACTGCTATGGGATATAAATCCCTTATCACATCACTGGAGGATATCACCTCACACTAGGAAATAAGTCTCTTATAAGGCCATATGACCCATCACATCATTATGATCTCAATATGCCTCATCATGGCTCATACGCATCATCATGTATCATTTGCTTACCACCATAACATTCACAAGATATGGCACTCATTCAATCTGCAAGGTTAGAGCCATACAAGTAGGATAGAGAAAATATGATCACATGTTATTCGTCCATGCAAGCTCAACCAGTATCACATACCCTAGAATTAGGGTTAAGGATGCACACACATAGCCGATCAGGGTTTCCAACACATTAACCATCACCAAATACTAGATACGTCAGCTCCCACTTTCTTGGAGCACATTAGGGTTTAAACATTATAATGATAGACATGTAAACATTATTATGTATATTATGCATTATGTGTAGCGACCATGAATCATACATATGTGTTACGACCATCTCACATACACATCCCGGTGTAGAGACCGTTATCCTAGGTCAAGGTGATTTGTTATGATTGAAACACATCAAGAATATATGTAGCGAAACACTACACCTCATCATCAGCATCCATTCCTTAGCCAAAATCAAACCAAAGCATTTGCTATGACTGAAGCAACATAAGATAACTTATTTCGACCGAAGCAAGGGCATGTAGTGACCAACAAGCCAAACTAGAGTGTGTCGACCGAAATAGACTCATAGATGTAGCAACTAGTATAGGCATCATAGGCATTGTGACTGATATGGCACATGTATAGAAACAAAAAAAAACCAAAGTATATTTTCCAACTAAGCCAACACTAAGTGCAACGACCAATGTTAATTAGGGGTTAGATTAGTAGCACCCACAACACATTATCATATACCTTAACTAACTCTACCCCAAAATCATGTTACGATCGAAGGAAATTAAGGATTAGTGACTACATCAAGCTGGGTATGTAACGACCATAGAAACCCACTTATACAAGCTGCATCGACCACAAAAAGATAAAAAAGGGTAACAACTCCAAACAGATATGATGAGTAATAATCATGCATCTCAAAACATGAGCTACAACCAAAAGAAAACCAAGGGTAGCAACCACTGGCATCAAGGTGAGTGTAGAGACCATTAAGGTCAAGCCATCTCTATAGTTCATAACCTTTTTCTAGAATAGAGATAATCATGATTTAATAGATGATAAACATCATGGAAATCAAATGTTTTCAAGATGAAAACTCCATACATAGATGGACATCAAAACCCTAAAATGAGCGACACCAAGACCACATAAAAGATCATGTTAGGAGGGAGAAACATGCGTTAATTTCATGGAATCCAAGATTAAAACCTCCAACATCACATAAACGTTATGCTAACATCAAAGATCAAGTTGCATGTAAGAATCAATAACTCCTCCATCACTCATAATCGGGCAATGAAATTACACAATCATGAACCCTAGATCATGGAAATATCCTCTAGCATCTTTAATCCATGTTTTAGATATGAAATCAGTAGCATTCAAGCTTGATTGTAGTGCAAACAATAGATGATGGAAAAGTTATGTAACTCGCCTTATGTAGATGATCAAGCTCTAAGACCATGATCTCCAAGGGAGAATATGAAACTCCAACCAAGATCAACTTTTGGCCACAAGATTACCTCCAAAAGAGAAGAAAACCATGGTCAAAGGATGTCTCAAGAAAAGAGGGTAAATATAGTAGGTTGAAAAAGAAGAAAGAAAAGAGCTTCTTCTCACATAGGTACCACATGGTCAAATGATAGTCTCTGACCATTGTGAGGAGAAGATCTTTAAGATAGCCACCATGGTTGCACCATAGTCTCACATCTAAGAAGTAGAAAGAGAGGTAGGGTTCAAGGGAAAATGAAATCAATGGTTCAAAACCCCTTACCAAGAGAGAAAATCACCAAGAACCACCACCAAGGAGATAATCAAGCTAAAGATCACAAATACAAGGATGGTCGACCACCAAAGCACCTAGATCAACCTTCTGAAGGTCCATCAAGCTCCAAGGCCGGTCACAAGAAAAAAGAGGGGAGAAGAAATAGATAAAAGGACTTCTTGTATGTGGAGGAGAAAGCTTATATAAACAAGGAGTAGGAGGGATGTTAGGTTATGAGGTGTGAAGCTGTTTGGGCATCAAAAGGGCACTTGTCCCTCCATGGATTGGCCATGCATGTTAACATGCAAGATAATAATTAATACCAAGGTGATGTAGCGACCACTTGGTCCAAAAACATGGCATGGTCAATGCACATACATCTGTAGCGATCGCAACACACATCAAACTTTGTATCGACCGCAACAAAAGTGTTGTGGTCGCAATACTTCACTAAAACAAAACCCTAGCTACCGAACACATGCCCAAAGTACTTAGCTCAAAGCAAGACATCCAAAACATGTGGTAGAAGTTGATGCATTCTTCAAACACACCACAAGATCACCACATAGGTTGAAACATCAAGAAACACATATGGTTGCTACCATGACACTTGCAAATCATGCAAATCCTAATGTCACTTTAAGATGCCACCTCACCAAACAAGGCCCAACCAAGGTGCCCCATAGAATTTTATTATCTCTCATGAGTCTAAATCACAAGAAACACACTCTACATGTCAGAAATTGCAACATAAACCCTCAACTTGGGGAATTTGCAACCTGGTCCAAAACTAGCATATATAGCTCAAACATCAACCAAATAGGACCAAATTGAAAATATAAGCATGTCCTATGTTATTAAGTCATCTCAAGTGATTAGATTAAGGTTAAGAATCTCATTAAGCAAAGAAAACAAGGTTATCCCGAAAGCCAGGTCATGCCTCTTACATTTGTGGTAGCTAGAGAGCCCGAGCAAGTCCTACCTATAAATGGGAGGGACAACAAGGGAGAGACAACTCAGGAAACAGAATCAATTCTAGAAGGTTTACATTTGAAGGGACAACTCCTTCCCATTGGTTCTGGTATCACAACATGGAGTTCTCAGTGGTCCTCATGGACTATGTAGAGGCGTGGAGTTCGTTCCCACCACTCTAGGAGGACAAAAACACTGTTGTCTCTAGTGTTGCACCAGGAAGCCATATCCAATTGTTTGTGTGCATCAAGGGAAGAGTGCACGCCATTGTGCAAGAGTTGAGACTAGACTTTCTCCAGGACCAGGTATATCTCTTGCTACCCATCCTTCCTAGATAGATTGTTGTTCATGCAATCTGCTAGTTTGAGAATTGGGTGTTAAATTTTTTTGTTTCGTTGCATTATCTATTACCCTAATTTCCCAAAAGAAAAATCTATAGTCAATATGAATCTAAGTTGCACCTATGAATAGGACACCCCAACATCGTATTAGAGGCATATTGACTTTGATCAGAAAGCAAAGGTGCTTCTCTCCCACTCAAAAACCAAAGAAGTAGTAACCGCCGATCTTGAGAACGACCAACCATTTTACTTTGGCACCTAGTCTCTCACCAATAGTTTGATCAATCTTACCTTGAAATATGAATTGTTGCGAATAATCATCCTTCAACCAAGAGAGAGAGAGAGAAAGAGAGTAAAAAACGAATCACTCCTTTATAGATCTCCTTTGTTAACCTTGGAGCTTGATCAATCACAAGAGAAGATTCTAAGCCTGAAAGGTGGGTAGGTATGAGGATCTACCCTTTTAATCGACATCTTTTCTCAAACATGTTGTTTCATTGTTCATCTTTAAAGGAAATGTCCATGTAAATTTGTAAGTTATTTTTATTAATTTGAACCATGAGCAGCTAAACTTCTTAAACTTGGTATGGGAGTAGCCGTCAGGCAGTCCAAAACATGTAATTGTTCCTATTCTATTTAACTATTATTCTTGCAAGTTATGTTTCCCTACTCATATTAGGAGGTGTCACTTGTATTATTTGGCTACCTTCTTGTCATGTCGAATATGAAAAACATCTAAGGAAAGAGTTTAGGTAGATGTAGGGTTTGTAATAGGGACCAGAAAAGGGAGGGATCACTAAAGCAATAGTTATATGTTTTGTTCTTTCATTTTTGGGTGCCATATTGAGAGAGAGGCACCCCTTGGCATGCATCTACCTTGACCTTGAAAGAGGTGAAGGTGTTAGATATATATGATGACTACTTGCAAAATGATATTTTAGAATGTAAAAAATAGACTGTTACATGGTTGGGAACTAAGCTTGACTAGTGAGTCCCAATCCAAGTTTCCATTCATCATAATCTTAGATACATCTATTTAAGTTTCATAAGTTATATTTATTTATCAGTCTATTACTTCATTACCCATCAAAACTTTAAATTCAAATTTTTGTTTTGAGTAAATTAAGTCAAGATTGTTAATTTCTTACAAAATTGTCACTCGTATCCCTATGTTCTACCGCATTTACCACAACCGACTATGTATTTTGTTACAGACGTGTCTTAGAATCAGGTAGAAATATAAAGTCCAATCCATTTTAATGAGTAAATGTGTAAAGAAGTGAAATCAATCCACCTCTCTACTAATAACAATGGTAAACAAAACACATTTTGGATAGCGGCGGAAGATAACAATTTCTGACTATATTCAATTTAAATAAAGTGTACATAAAAAATTCTCCCAATATGGGTGTACATGCTTTATACAAAAAGAGGATCTAAGTAGAGGGAAGTCTAAACTACTCCACTTTTGTCTCCAAACAACATATCCATCAGCTAGTCCATGTCAACGCTAAGATCTTCATGCCTTAGCCATCACCTTACTCCACATCTGGGTGGTTGGGAAAGCACCCAGCAAGAGGGAAGGAAAATAAAAGTACGTGTCACTAAACTATTCTAAAGGTGAAAAGATAAATATAACAAGTAAATCAGGTTAGGGATTCATCAAAAGATGAGACATCAAGAGAATGAGGCTTTTATTAAGGAAACTTGCCAATAACAAAAGTAAATAAAGGATTTGCATGTAAATTAATATGTCTACCTAACTAAGTAGGGTTGAGGCACCTACCGAACCTATAACCTTAGGTGAGGGGAGAATAAGACATTCACAGTCACCTATAATATTATGCGGATAATTATAAACATTCCCCTAGGGCAATATATACATGCCCTGTATGGGTGGTTGTACATAAGTACCACTACTTTATAATTAAATAGAACATTTAATTACATGCTAGCAAAAGAGTTATGGAAAGATTAATCAAAGGATTTATACAACATGGCAGTGGGGTATAAAAACCCAAACAAGATAATACTACAATTGATTCTGAGGCATAAATAATTTAGGTTTCAAGAATAATGGATTAAGTTAGGTTAAGCCTCATTAGGGAACATAGGTAATGGCATAAATAATTTCCCAACTAAAGGTGTAAATGCACATACCTCTTTTCACACATAAAGGTTAACTTGAATAGTATACTTTGGTCCACAAAGTCAACTTTTCATCCTAGAAACACATTATGTATATTAGCCAAGTCAAAGTGAACATATTCGTTCCAATTACATTTTTATATTATTATTACCCAATTCTCGATCATGTAATGTCATGTTAGGGTTTATGATTTTAATCTTTGTTGAGATAATATGTGATGCTTTACATATCCATCTTAGTTCTAGTTACCAATATTTAGTCACATAAGTTTATGTAACTCATATATATGTGGATAATAATATATATGCTTCCAATATAGGTTTAATGATGTGAGTCCTCTTGGTTCCCAAAAAATTTTGGATATCAATCCACCCAGGTCTTATACAATATCTTCTATTTAATATCAAGTCTCCACTTTAATATATCATTACAGGTTTGATTTCATGCAATCTAATATTTACATTTTTATACAAAAAAGTTGATAGGTAAGATAATTGACTAGTTCATGTTATGGTTTTAAATAACTAGATTATCTTTACTCCATACTTATCCCATCTTTATAATCTATTTTCTAAAATAAAACTATTGAAAATGAAATGAAGACTTACATGTATAGAGTTACCATGGGGGTTGCATGTCTGGTTGATTCACAACAAGATGGGGACCCAAACACATCATCACGTTCTCTATGATCATGTGACCTAGGAAGAAGCAGCATGTAATGAGTCACCATCGGCAGGTTGAATAGAGGTGTTTGCAGACATCATGGTGTTGCAGATCTAGTGGTTGTGAACGACGTCGATGGCGTTGCACTAGGCAAATACGGTGCCCTACTATCAGTGTCTGTTTGTGTCGGGGTTGCACTGGAAGTGGTGTTGTCGGCGTCGGGGCATCAGGGCGTCGCAGCGTCACGGCGTCGGGGCGTCGTAGCGTCAGGGCGTCAGAAGGGCAGGTGGTAGTGATGCTAACGTAGCGTTGAGGCGTCAGTCGGGCAGATGTTAATGACGTCGATGCAGCATCGGGGGCTGCTGGGCGTCGAGGGCCACACGGGAAGGTGTTAACGACGCCGATGTTGGGCGTCGGGTTTCAAGCGTCGTGTAGAGGAAGAAGAAGTGGAGGCGACGCTGCCCAACGATCCTCAACTCTGTCTGGCGTTGCTCTCCATGGATGGACGCAAGGTGAGAGTAGGCTGGGCAGCTAGGGCTTCATGTGTTTGAGGAGAAAAGGAATGAAGAGAGGAAGATAAATAGGATACGTGCTTTACATTTGATTTAGGAAAACAGTAATTTGTTTAATCAAATACCACTATTAAAACCTATGATAATTAGGATTTTAAATATCAATTCAATTGGGAAAGCAAGCATTATCTAGTTAAATATAAAATTTGAACCCTATACTATTTAATACATGTAGATCCCAATTGTAACATTAGTTTTCATTTTTGGGAATTCTAAGTATTTTATTTAATTCCTTTAAAGTAATTCATATTTTCTCTTTCTTAATATATTAGAGACTTATATAATTATCAATTAATGTGAAACTTCAGTCTCAAGCAAAACAAAATATATGGAACATAAATTTGTTATTAACTTCATTTGTTTGTTATTTTAATTAATGATTTGAAGGTTTTGCACACTTTCTCTCTCCTAAATTTATCTTCTTATCAAATATTTTCCAAATTGAGTGAAAATTTATCCAAAGGTTTATTTTAAAATGTAGAACACGAATTTGGCATCATTTTATTTTTTTGAAGAAGTTTATTATTTTATTTAATTCATTTAAATGTTATCACCTATTTTATCCTTTTAATTTATTAGAGACATCTAGAAACCTTCTAAAATATGAAACTTGGCCTATAAGCAATAATAAATGTGGGGAACACGTTTTTTAGATTAATTAATTTTTATCAACATATATTTAATATTTTTGGTCTTTAAATCATTTTCTCTCTCATAGATAAAATAAAATATTAAACATTGGCCAAATTAAATGCAAATTTTCCCAAAATATCATTTTTGTGTTTAGAATACGAATTTGGAGTTAGTTTTCTATTTTGATTGCATTAAGTATTTTATTTCACTTTATTGGCATATTTCCTATTTTCTTGTATTAAAGGCATTATATATTTATTTATTATCCAAATTAGATGATACTTGGCCATTAAGCAACTTTTAAGTCAAGAAAATGAAATTGATATCCAAATTATCTTCTCGGGTTTCCAATTATAATTTTTGGTGTAATATATTTCTCATTATCCTCTCTTATCCATTAAATCCCATATTACTTCTAATTATTGCATTTATCTTCTCCTTTATATAAAATTCGGATTTTCTCTTATTTCTCTTATTCTAGGAAGTGCTAGAAAGTTCTAGGACGAAATATCTTATTCTTTTTATTGCTTAGTGCACAATTTACACTTTAGGCCCATTATCTAAAATCTAACTAAGGTATTTGTGCATACAACCCTATATCAAGAATATATGGGAAACATTTATCCAATAACCATCATAATCTCCACAAATTACACAAAAAGGCCAAAGAAGATAGGAATGAAAGGAAAAGATGAGAAAGAGGACCAAAAGGCAAAATGCCCAAATTTCAGTATGTTACAACACTCCATCCCTTAAAGAGGATTTCGTCCCTGAAATCACTAGCAATTAGGGAAGGGTGAGTGTGCAACCTCACATCACAAAACTTTAGGTTGTTCCTCCAACCATAAAACTTTCACCATAGCTTATACTTCAACTACACCTAAGGATTCACATCATAAAACTAATCATAGCTCGGGTTCTCATGGATCACCGAGGGTCCACTATTAAGATTATTTTTATGATATTTAACATTATTAACAATTTTGACTCATTAGAATTATTTCTATTAGGATATCTCATTATCAACATTATGTCAAGTTATATTCACTTTATTGCCAAAAGGGTTATATTTTATTTTTATGCACAATTAGAGGTTACTCAATTATCTCAACATTCATTATTATATTTGATCGTTGTCCTTAATAATTCATATTTATACTTCATTATCCTCATATTACCACTTTATTAATTATAACAAATTATTTTACATGAATATAAGACATTCTATCCAATTTGTCATTAAGCATACAATTATTTCAATTAATGTCACATTAGTTACTTTTATTCATATTAACATTGTCACAAAGTCACATTATCTTTATTGCTCACATTAATGTCATCATTAATTCATATTTATTCATTTATATTATTGATTTTGCACATTTATGTGAATTCCAATCATCTCATATTCATATTGAATCCAGTATATGTATTTTAATGATCAAGGTGGAACATATGTCATATTAATGATTTGATTCACATTAAGTGACTAATCATGTGTGTATTAGATAGTAAGGTAACATTACTTCATATACATGATTTAATCAATATGTGATTAGATGGTTATATATATATCATTTATGTTTATCGAAGTATCTTAACTGATTATGGCACTTAACATCATAAATGTATCATGAAAGGCATTAAAGATGTATTCATTAGGGTTAGGTTATTGCAAGTTAGGGTTTAGGCCAGCATGACCATTTTATTTCACTTATTCATCCTTAGCATGCATTAATTATGAATTATAACCTTACTTATCATATCATTAGGGTTTATTGGTTCATGACATTATTAACATCTTACTTATTTACAATTAGCATTGATATTCATATTATCTGCTATGGATATTCATTAGGGTTCAATCATATGATTTATTATGTGTTCATTAATATATAAACAAGCATGTTAGGGTTACAACTATTAACTTGTTTGGTCAAAACTAAGGATCCGAGCATACTAACCTCTTATTTATGGAGTTAGGGTTTCTAAAGATAGATCAAGATGTTATAGGGTTCCATCCCCCTAAATAGGATTTTGTCCTCGAAATCTAACCACTCAAACATCATCAATTAACCATACTCCAACCCTTAAAGGTTAGACCCATCAAGCCAACTACTTTAGGGTTAAAGGATGAGTCTAACCAAACCATTCTCAAGATCTGGCATGCTTCCACTGTGCACTCTGATCTCTTCCAAAACACCCAAACTCTATGGTCTAGGTTCTAGGGACATAAGGAAACTATCTTGGTAACCATACTCAAACAAATCATCATACACATGAAACTTAGGGTTCCCAAAGATATACAACACAGAAGTCTAAGGTCACTATTGCCTAAAAGCAAACTATTTCAGGCAATTCGTATCAGCGCAGGCCAGGCCGGTATCATATCGGCACGAGAGTGCTCGTATACCAGGCTAGTGGTGTGGAGGAAAATTTTGTCAGCCCCCAAAACCCTGATCCTTTCTAGACACCCTTGCTTCAACTTCATGTACTAATAGTTGCCTCAAGGCAAACCTAAACAACACCTAAGTTATGCATATTTTAATAATAAGTATTTTAGGATTTTATTCCTCAAGGTTCTAATGTGGAACTATTGGTTCCTGAGTCAACCTATCATCAAGGTAGATCAAATCTAGGGTAACCATGTCACCTACATGAACTATGCACATCTAGGGTTCTAACTAGGGAGATAAAACTGAAATAGTCAGATTCTGACTACCATGGGCTCTGATACCATGTTGTAAAGAAGTGAAATCAATCCACCTCTCTACTAATAACAATGGTAAACAAAACACATTTTGGAGAGCGGCGGAAGATAAAAATTTCTGACTATATTCAATTTAAATAAAGTGTACATAAAAAATTCTCCCAATATGGGTGTACATGCTTTATACAAAAAGAGGATCTAAGTAGAGGGAAGTCTAAACTACTCCACTTTTGTCTCCAAACAACATATCCATCAGCTAGTCCATGTCAACGCTAAGATCTTCATGCCTTAGCCATCACCTTGCTCCACATCTGGGTGGTTGGGAAAGCACCCAGCAAGAGGGAAGGAAAATAAAAGTGCGTGTCACTAAACTATTCTAAAGGTGAAAAGATAAATATAACAAGTAAATCAGGTTAGGGATTCATCAAAAGATGAGACATTAAGAGAATGAGGTTTTTATTAAGGAAACTTGCCAATAACAAAAGTAAATAAAGGATTTGAATGTAAATTAATATGTCTACCTAACTAAGTAGGGTTGAGGCACCTACCGGACCTCTAACCTTAGGTGAGGGGAGAATAAGACATTCCCAGTCACCTATAATATTATGGGGAGAATTATAAACATTCCCCTAGGGCGATTATATACATTCCCTCTATGGGTGGTTGTACATAAGTACCACTACTTTATAATTAAATAGAACATTTAATTACATGCTAGCAAAAGAGTTATGGAAAGATTAATCAAAGGATTTATACAACATGGAAGTGGGGTATAAAAACCCAAACAAGATAATACTACAACTGATTCTGAGGCATAAATAATTTAGGTTTCAAGAATAATGGATTAAGTTAGGTTAAGCCTCATTAGGGAACATAGGTAATGGTATAAATAATTTCCCAACTAAAGGTGTAAATGCACATACCTCTTTTCACACATAAAGGTTAACTTGAATAGTATACTTTGGTCCACAAAGTCAACTTTTCATCCTAGAAACACATTATGTATATTAGCCAAGTCAAAGTGAACATATTCGTTCCAATTACATTTTTATATTATTATTACCCAATTCCCGATCATGTAATGTCATGTTAGGGTTTATGATTTTAATATTTGTTGAGATAATATGTGATGCTTTACATATCCATCTTAGTTCTAGTTACCAATAGTTTATGTAACTCATATATATGTGGATAATAATATATATGCTTCCAATATAGGTTTAATGATGTGAGTCCTCTTGGTTCCCAAAAAAATGATGTGAGTCCATATTATTCCTAACATCATGCTTACCATGTTTATTGGTGTAAGTATATTCCATATGAATATTTATTAGGTTCACTAATATACACATGCTTTGATCCAACTAACATGTCATCTAGATATATGTTTGTAAAAGTGTATTCTTTTACACATTATTATCTAAGAAGACAATATCATTAGATGAATTCTTATACAGATTTCAAGTTTCCTTGGATTAATTTAGATGAGAGTGTTCCCTAGATCCATATGTATTTCTAATTATCATGTAATGCACCTATATATACATACATGATTTATAATGTAAAGGATACATTAACACAAGGATACACCCACTAATGATTCTTAGAGTTTGGTAAGTATCCAATAAGCAATTAGAGTGATTCATTAATCATTTTGGATATCAATCCACCCAGGTCTTATACAATATCTTCTGTTTAATATCAAGTCTCCACTTTAATATATCATTACAGGTTTGATTTCATGCAATCTAATATTTACATTTGTATACAAAAAAGTTGATAGGTAAGATAATTTACTAGTTCATGTTATGGTTTTAAATAACTAGATTATCCTTACTGCATACTTATCCCATCTTTATAATCTATTTTCTAAAACAAAACTATAGAAAATGAAATGAAGACTTACATGTATAGAGTTACCATGGGGGTTGCATGTCTGGTTGATTCACAACAAGATGGGGACCCAAACACATCATCACGTTCTCTATGATCATGTGACCCTGGAAGAAGCAGCATGTAATGAGTCACCATCGTTAGGTTGAATAGAGATGTTTGCAGACATTATCGTGTTGCAGAGGTAGTGGTTGTAAACAACGTTGACGGCGTTGCACTAGGCGGCTACGGTGCCCTACTGTCAGTGTCTGTTGTGTCGGGGTTGCACTGGAAGTGGTGTTGTCGGCGTCGGGGCGTCAGGGCGTCGGGGCATCGCAGCGTCAGGGCGTCGGGGCGTCGTAGCGTCAGGGCGTCAGAAGGGCAGGTGGTAGTGATGCTAATGTAGCGTCGAGGCATCAGTTGGGCAGATGTTTATGACGCCGATGCAGCGTCGGGGGCTGCTGGGCGTCGAGGGCCACACAGGAAGCTGTTAACGACGCCGATGCTGGGCGTCGGGTTTCAGGCGTCGTGTAGAGGAAGAAGAAGAGGAGGCGATGCTGCCCAACAATCCTCAACTCTATCTGGCGTTGCTCTCCATGGATGGACGCAAGGTGAGAGTAGGCTGGGTGGCTAGGGCTTCGTGTGTTTGAGGAGAAAAGGAATGAAGAGAGGAAGATAAATAGGATACATGCTTTACGTTTGATTTAGGAAAATAGTAATTTGTTTAATCAAATACCACTATTAAAACCTATGATAATTAGGATTTTAAATACCAATTCAATTGGGAAAGCAAGCATTATCCAGTTAAAAATAAAATTTGAGCCCTATACTATTTAATACATGTAGATCCCAATTGTAACATTAGTTTTCATTTTTGGGAATTCTAAGTATTTTATTTAATTCCTTTAAAGTAATTCATATTTTCTCTTTCTTAATATATTAGAGACTTATATAATTATCAATTAATGTGCAACTTCACTCTCAAGAAAAACAAAATATATGGAACATAAATTTGTTATTAACTTCATTTGTTTGTTATTTTAATTAATGATTTGAAGGTTTTGCACACTTTCTCTCTCCTAAATTTATCTTCTTATCAAATATTTTCCAAATTGAGTCAAAATTCATCCAAAGGTTTATTTTAAAATGTAGAACACGAATTTGGCATCATTTTATTTTTTTGAAGAAGTTTATTATTTTATTTAATTCATTTAAATTTATCACTTATTTTATTCTTTTAATTTATTAGAGACATCTAGAAACCTTCTAAAAATATGAAACTTGGCCTATAAGCAATAATAAATGTGGGGAACACTTTTTTGAGATTATTTAATTTTTATCAACATATATTTAATATTTTTGGTCTTTAAATCATTTTCTCTCTCCTAGATAAAATAAAATATTAAACATTGGCCAAATTAAATGCAAATTTGCACAAAGGATCATTTTTGTGGTTAGAATACGAATTTGGAGTTAGTTTTCTATTTTGATTGCATTAAGTATTTTATTTCGCTTTATTGGAATATTTCCTATTTTCTTGTATTAAAGGCATTATATATTTATTTATTATCCAAATTAGATGATACTTGGCCATTAAGCAACTTTTAAGTCAAGAAAATGAAATTGATATCCAAATTATCTTCTCAGGTTTCCAATTATAATTTTTTGTGTAATATATTTCTCATTATCCTCTCTTATCCATTAAATCCCATATTACTTCTAATTATTGCATTTATCTTCTCCTTTATATAAAATTCGGATTTTCTCTTATTTCTCTTATTCTAGGAAGTGCTAGAAAGTTCTAGGACGAAATATCTTATGTTTTTTATTGCTTAGTGCACAATTTACACTTTAGGCCCATTATCTAAAATCGAACTGAGGTATTTGTGCATACAACCCTATATCAAGAATATATGGGAAACATTTATCCAATAACCATCATAATCTCCACAAATTACACAAAAAGGCCAAAGAAGATAGGAATCAAAGGAAAAGATGGGTAAGAGGACCAAAAGGCAAAATGCCCAAATTTCGATATGTTACAACACTCCACCCCTTAAAGAGGATTTCATCCCCGAAATCACTAGCAATTAGGGAAGGGTGAGTGTGCAACCTCACGTCACAAAACTTTAGGTTGTTCCTCCAACCATAAAACTTCCACCATAGCTTATACTTCAACTACACCTAAGGCTTCACATCATAAAACTATTCATAGCTCGGGTTCTCATGGATCACCTAGGGTCCACTATTAAGATTATTTTTATGATATTTAACATTATTAACAATTTTGACTCATTAGAATTATATCTATTAGGATATCTCATTGTCAACATTATGTCATGTTATATTCACTTTATTTCCAAAAGGGTTATTTTATTTTTATGCACAATTAGAGGTTACTCAATTATCTCAACATTCATTATTATATTTGATCATTGTCCTTCATAATTCATATTTATACTTCATTATCCTCATATTACCACTTTATTAATTATAACAAATTATTTTACATGAATATAAGGCATTCTATCCAATTTGTCATTAAGCATACTATTATTTCAATTAATGTCACATTAGTTACTTTTATTCATATTAACATTGTCACAAAGTCACATTATCTTTATTGCTCACATTAATGTCATCATTAATTCATATTTATTCATTTATATTATTGATTTTGCACATTTATGTGAATTCCAATCATCTCATATTCATATTGAATCCAGTATATGTATTTTAATGATCAAGGTGGAACATATGTCACATTAATGATTTGATTCACATTAAGTGACTAATCACATGTGTATTAGATAGTAAGGTAACATTACTTCATATACATGATTTAATCAATATGTGATTAGATGGTTATATATATATATATATATATATATATATATATATATATATATATATATATCATTTATGTGTATCAAAGTATCTTAACTGATTATGGCACTTAACATCATAAATTTATCATGAAAGGCATTAAAGATGTATTCATTAGGGTTAGGTTATTGCAAGTTAGGGTTTAGGTCAGCATGACCATTTTATTTCACTTATTCATCCTTAGCATGCATTAATTACAAATTATAACCTTACTTATCATATCATTAGAGTTTATTGGTTCATGACATTATTAACATCTTACTTATTTACAATTAGCATTGATATTCATATTATGTGCTATGGATATTCATTAGGGTTCAAGCATATGATGTATTATGTGTCCATTAATATATAAACAAGCACGTTAGGGTTACAACTATTAACTTGTTTGGTCAAAACTAAGGATCCGAGCATACTAACCTCCTATTTATGGAGTTAGGGTTTCTAAAGATAGATCAAGATGTTATAGGGTTCCATCCCCCTAAATAGGATTTTGTCCTCAAAATCTAACCACTCAAACATCATCAATTAACCATACTCCAACCCTTAAAGGGTTCGACCCATCAAGCCAACTACTTTAGGGTTAAAGGATGAGTCTAACTGAACCATTCTCAAGATCTGGCATGCTTCCACTGTGCACTCTGATCTCTTCCAAAACACCCAAACTCTAAGGTCTAGGTTCTAGGGACATAAGGAAACTATCTTGGTAACCATCCTCAAACAAATCATCATACACATGAAACTTAGGGTTCCCAAAGATATACAACATAGAAGTCTAAGGTCACTATTGCCTAAAAGCAAACTGTTTCAGGAAATTCGTATCAGCGTAGGCCAGGCCGGTATCATATGGGCACGGGAGTGCTCATATACCAAGCTAGTGGTGCGGAGGAAAATTTTGCCAGCCCCCAAAACCCTGATCCTTTTTAGACACCCTTGCTTCAACTTCATGCCCTAATAGTTGCCTCAAGGCAAACCTAAACAACACCTAAGTTATGCATATTTTAATTATAAGTATTTTAGGATTTTATTCCTCAAGGTTCTAATGTGGAACTATTGGTTCCTGAGTCAACCTATCATCAAGGTAGATCAAATCTAGGGTAACCATGTCACCTACATGAACTATGCACATCTAGGGTTCTAACTAGGGAGACAAAACTGAAATAGTCAGATTCTGACTACCATGGGATCTGATACCATGTTGTAAAGAAGTGAAATCAATCCACCTCTCTACTAATAATAATGGTAAACAAAACACATTTTGGATAGCAGCGGAAGATAAAAATTTCTGACTATATTCAATTTAAATAAAGTGTACATAAAAAATTCTCCCAATATGGGTGTACATGCTTTATACAAAAAGAGGATCTAAGTAGAGGGAAGTATAAACTACTCCACTTTTGTCTCCAAACAACATATCCATCAGCTAGTCCAAGTCAACGCTAAGATCTTCATGCCTTAGCCATCACCTTGCTCCACATCTGGGTGGTTGGGAAAGCACCCAGCAAGAGGGAAGGAAAATAAAAGTACGTGTCACTAAACTATTCTAAAGGTGAAAAGATAAATATAACAAGTAAATCAGGTTAGGGATTCATCAAAAGATGAGACATCAAGAGAATGAGGTTTTTATTAAGGAAACTTGCCAATAACAAAAGTAAATAAAGGATTTGCATGTAAATTAATATGTCTACCTAACTAAGTAGGGTTGAGGCACCTACCTGACCTCTAACCTTAGGTGAGGGGAGAATAAGACATTCCCAGTCACCTATAATATTATGGGGAGAATTATAAACATTCCCCTAGGGCGATTATATACATGCCCTCTATGGGTGGTTGTACATAAGTACCACTACTTTATAATTAAATAGAACATTTAATTACATGCTAGCAAAAGAGTTATGGCAAGCTTAATCAAAGGATTTATACAACATGGCAGTGGGGTATAAAAACCCAAACAAGAAATACTACAACTGATTCTGAGGCATAAATAATTTAGGTTTCAAGAATAATGGATTAAGTTAGGTTAAGCCTCATTAGGGAACATAGGTAATGGTATAAATAATTTCCCAACTAAAGGTGTAAATGCACATACCTCTTTTCACACATAAAGGTTAACTTGAATAGTATACTTTGGTCCACAAAGTCAACTTTTCATCCTAGAAACACATTATGTATATTAGCCAAGTCAAAGTGAACATATTCGTTCCAATTACATTTTTATATTATTATTACCCAATTCCCGATCATGTAATGTCATGTTAGGGTTTATGATTTTAATCTTTGTTGAGATAATATGTGATGCTTTACATATCCATCTTAGTTCTAGTTACCAATATTTAGTCACATAAGTTTATGTAACTCATATATATGTGGATAATAATATATATGCTTCCAATATAGGTTTAATGATGTGAGTCCTCTTGGTTCCCAAAAAAATGATGTGAGTCCATATTATTCCTAACATCATGCTTACCATGTTTATTGGTGTAAGTATATTCCATATGAATATTTATTAGGTTCACTAATATACACATGCTTTGATCCAACTAACATGTCATCTAGATATATGTTTGTAAAAGTATATTCTTTTACACATTATTATCTAAGAAGACAATATGATTAGATGAATTCTTATACAGATTTCATGTTCCCTTGGATTAATTTAGATGAGAGTGTTCCCTAAATCCATATGTATTTCTAATTATCATGTAATGCACCTATATATATACATGATTTATAATGTAAAGGATACATTAACACAAGGATACACCCACTAATGATTCTTAGAGTTTGGTAAGTATACAATAAGCAATTAGAGTGATTCATTAATAATTTTGGATATCAATCCACCAAGGTCTTATACAATATCTTATATTTAATATCAAGTCTCCACTTTAATATATCATTACAGGTTTGATTTCATGCAATCTAATATTTACATTTGTATACAAAAAAGTTGATAGGTAAGATAATTGACTAGTTCATGTTATGGTTTTAAATAACTACATTATCCTTACTGCATACTTATCCCATCTTTATAATCTATTTTCTAAAACAAAACTATTGAAAATGAAATGAAGACTTACAAGTATAGATTTACCATGGGGGTTGCATGTCTGGTTGATTCACAACAAGATGTGGACCCAAACACATCATCACGTTCTCTATGATCATGTGACCCTAGAAGAAGCAGCATGTAATGAGTCACCATCGTCAGGTTGAATAGAGGTGTTTGCAGACATTATGGTGTTGCAGATCTAGTGGTTGTGAACGACGTCGAAGGTGTTGCACTAGGCGGCTACGGTGCCCTACTGTCAGTGTCTGTTGTGTCGGGGTTGCACTGGAAGTGGTGTTGTCGGCGTCGGGGCGTCAGGGCGTCGGGGCATCGCAGCGTCAGAGCGTCGGGGCGTCGTAGCGTCAGGGCGTCAGAAGGGCAGGTGGTAGTGATGCTAACGTAGCGTCGAGGCATCAGTTGGGCAGATGTTAATGACGCCGATGCACGTCGGGGGCTGCTGGGCGTCGAGGGCCACACAGGAAGCTGTTAACGACGCCGATGCTGGGCGTCGGGTTTCAGGCGTCGTGTAGAGGAAGAAGAAGAGGAGGCGACGCTGCCCAACGATCCTCAACTCTATCTGGCGTTGCTCGCCATGGATCGACGCAAGGTGAGAGTAGGCTGGGCGGCTAGGGCTCCGTGTGTTTGAGGAGAAAAGGAATGAAGAGAGGAAGATAAATAGGATACATGCTTTACGTTTGATTTAGGAAAACAGTAATTTGTTTAATCAAATACCACTATTAAAACCTATGATAATTAGGATTTTAAATACCAATTCAATTGGGAAAGCAAGCATTATCTAGTTAAATATAAAATTTAAACCCTATACTATTTAATACATGTAGATCCCAATTGTAACATTAGTTTTCATTTTTGGGAATTCTAAGTATTTTATTTAATTCCTTTAAAGTAATTCATATTTTCTCTTTCTTAATATATTAGAGACCTATATAATTATCAATTAATGTGCAACTTCACTCTCAAGCAAAACAAAATATATGGAACATAAATTTGTTATTAACTTCATTTGTTTGTTATTTTAATTAATGATTTGAAGGTTTTGCACACTTTCTCTCTCCTAAATTTATCTTCGTATCAAATATTTTCCAAATTGAGTCAAAATTCATCCAAAGGTTTATTTTAAAATGTAGAACACGAATTTGGAATCATTTTAATTTTTTGAAGAATTTTATTATTTTATTTAATTCATTTAAATTTTATCACTAATTTTATCCTTTTAATTTATTAGATACATCTAGAAACCTTCTAAAAATATTAAACTTGGCCTATAAGCAATAATAAATTTGGGGAACACGTTTTTGAGATTAATTAATTTTTATCAACATATATTTAATATTTTTGGTCTTTAAATCATTTTCTCTCTCCTGAATAAAATAAAATATTAAACATTGGCCAAATTAAATGCAAATTTTCCCAAAGGATCATTTTTGTGTTTAGAATACGAATTTGGAGTTAGTTTTCTATTTTGATTACATTAAGTATTTTATTTAACTTTATTGGCATATTTCCTATTTTCTTGTATTAAAGGCATTATATATTTATTTATTATCCAAATTAGATGATACTTGGCCATTAAGCAACTTTTAAGTCAAGAAAATGAAATTGATATCCAAATTATCTTCTCGGGTTTCCAATTATAATTTTTGGTGTAATATATTTCTCATTATCCTCTCTTATCCATTAAATCCCATATTACTTCTAATTATTGTATTTATCTTCTCCTTTATATAAAATTCAGATTTTCTCTTATTTCTCTTATTCTAGGAAGTGCTAGAAAGTTCTAGGATGAAATATCTTATTCTTTTTATTGCTTAGTGCACAATTTACACTTTAGGCCCATTATCTAAAATCTAACTGAGGTATTTGTGCATACAACCCTATATCAAGAATATATGGGAAACATTTATCCAATAACCATCATAATCTCCACAAATTACACAAAAAGGCCAAAGAAGATAGGAATGAAAGGAAAAGATGGGAAAGAGGACCAAAAGGCAAAATGCCCAGATTTCGGTATGTTACAAAATGTGCTTAAAGTCCTAACCTATGACTTTAGCAAATCAATGAACATGTCTCTCCCCTTGTCGTCAGTATAGTTATGGATATTTTAACCAACCTTCTATAAATATTAATGATAAAAAAATTAAACCCTTATACATCAAGAGGCACAAATCTAAGTTCCACCTGAGCTTCATGGCTGATATCCTCCTGCTATTGGTAGGGCATGCCAAGTTATTGATCGAGCTCAAAAAGATACATAGATCCTTTCGATTGATGTGAAATCCAAGAACTATCTTTATAGATCTGATGACATCAGGAGAGGTAGATTAGGGATAGATATGGGGTTACTGAAAGGTAGCTTTCCTACCAGATCCATCAGGATGCCTATATATGGGTGGAAATGCTATTCTAGGGATTATTCCACCTATTTTCATAAGATGAAGACAAGTTTGAATATATGATAGTGGTCCAAATGTACATAGATGGTAAGCTCGTCCATATAAAAATAATAATTTTGAATTTCTAGTGTGAACCCTTCCCAACCCTATCATTGAGGCGATTAGAAGACTCAATACAAGCTTCTTATGGGGAGGTGAACATCATGGGGTGGCTTGGAATAAGATTACCAAGCCATATCAAAATGGTGGCCTCAATGTGAAAGACTAAGTCGAAGTTGTGAACCCTTGTACCATTATTAAAATTGATAAACTCATTCGACATTTGCATTGCATTTGGGCAGAATGGATGGAAGAAGATATGGCAAGCTAAAGGGGATTGGTTACTTAAGAATGCTTCAGATTCGATAGACTAGAGAAAAATGATCAAAATATGAAGTGAATAAAGCACGTGCATTTTATGTAAAGATGGTTGGGACATGTTGGACCCCATAAGTATGACTTGGGATTGGGGTCCCCCGTATGCATATTCTTAGTTTAGACTAATTTGGGACAAGGGTCACACAACTGAATGGAGTACCCTCACTTTTAGAGCCATCTTGAGAAATCTACCCACATGGGATAGAATGATGAACCATGCCTTGATGTGGATGGCTTGTGTTGCTTTGTAAGGAGATATATGACTCCTACATACATCTCTTCCACTTGTAAATTCACCAAGTATATCCAGTACACTCAAATCACAAATAGATGTGTGGTAGATCCCCTTACAACCTATGCAACACTATTGGGTAGATGAAAGACAATAATGTGCGTAAAATAGGTATGCCCACATTTGGTAGAATCTACATCTCAACCATCTGTTACAATATTTAAGGCAAAATAAACATCAAGTATCATAGAAAAAGGGAATTGTAAATGATGAATTTGCTTGATAAAGTTTTTGAGGGAAACATTTGGACTCATATATTAAATATTCTGATTATGACTAACATACCTAGGATTGTCAAACCACATTGGAATTTCGCATTGTTATATATAGAGTGTCTTAGATGTATAGATAGATAGATACACCTTTTTATAGTTGGGATGAAGGCCTTTGCACTTGTAAATGATAGTGTTTTAGCTAAACCTTTTCTTCTTATGTTTGTGGAATGTGATATATTACCTTATAAAAAAACCTAGAGTCTAATACTTTGGCATGCCACTTAAAATTTCTTAACTATTTCCTCTTTACCATTTCCTATTTCTAGATCATGTTATTTATATCTTTTCATGACTGATCACAATGAAAGACTAGTATTCACCATAAATTTCACAAAACTTAAGACAAAGATCACAAAACTTTCCTCCAACCACCATATCTTAATCTCGATAAATTGATCCACTCCCCATTGCTCCCATGAACCCTATATGACAAAATCAAATCTCAATTTTTATTGTAATGCTCTATTCCTATCCCATGCTCATGTAATCTGGTCCACTATGCAATTCCCTCACTAAATTCCTCAACTAGACATGTCATGTTTTTGCTATGAGTCATCAGTATGACTTCTCAATTTGTGAATAACCTGAGCCACAAATTGACACATCCTAGATGAGCATAAGCCTCACTGCACTCTTTGGAGTAATGCAATTCTGATAGGGGTCTTGTTGGGCTATATGAAGGAACAAGGGGCAGAAGGAGATTTAACAAAACAAAGAAAAGGGTGTTGGCTCCTTTTGTCAAGGAATCACATCAATCTAAAATGTTGAGGAAAATTGGTCATTCTAGCGACCGTATTGAAAAATGAAGAGGAAGGAGCTCATCTCTTTTTCTTTCTGAATCACACGTTCTTCAATTATAATCTCTATAATTGCCGCACAACCTCAATAGTGGTTTTATGCCGTCGAATAAGTTCTCTGTTTGGGAAGACGCTTCCACTAAAATTGCTTACAGACACAACACTATCATCACCTTTGGATCAATCTCTACCACATTTTTCTTAGTTTAGTTGTCCCCGATAATTCCAGGAACATGCATCCTATCATTGGTAGCAAACGTGAAATGGTGGTACCAGATCCACTTTTTGATCTGAGCAGTTGCAATTTCCTAACTTTTCCTTTGCATGGTAAATGATACGTTTATAATAATACACACATACAACACTAAGAATAAAAGATATGTCAAACTGGGTCTAGCAATATCCACTATTATCCGTGTTAACTTGGATATAAAACCATCAAATAAAGTTTTTCTTATTTTATATCTGAAAGTGGACATGCATTAGATTATCAAATATCATATACAAATTTATATCACCACATGAGACTCTCTCTCTCTCTCTCTCTCTCTCTCTCTCTCTCTCTCTCTCTCTCTCTCTCTCTCTCTCTCTCTCTCTCTCTCTCTCTCATGGAATTAGTTCTAGCAGGTTTCTTGTTTTAGCTTTAGCATAAAAGTTTTTCTCGTGTGCGTCCGAGCTATTACAAATTCTCTCTTCTCTCAATAAAAGCAAATGGACAACAAAAAGTCCAACAACTTCGAATTTGATACTTTCGTTTGGACATTATATGAAAAAGTTGGTTAGATTCAAAAATATTAGAAGTATGTCTTTAGATTCTCTATCATATAACATGATAGATATACCGCAACGTCTATAAACGAATAGATAACTACGTGATCATAATTGCTGGATATCCTCTTTTAGATTGGTGGTCCAATCATCTAATGCGTCATTTTCAGAAGTGATGGCGTCCATTCATCATCGCCCAACTCCCACCGTGAGGATTTCAAGCAGTGCGAAATTAGCTGCTAGCTTGCGTGCCGCGCGCCATGAGAAAAGACAAGCAAATAGTAAAGCGGAGTGATAGAGTAGATGGAGTTCCAGCTGGCATTCCATAATACATCGCACTCAATAATCTCAGCCCTTGCCTTTTAGAAACTGAAATCTCAAAGATTAAGAGATAGATTTATTGACAAAACATGTTGCATCGAGGAAAGAATCAATTTTAGGGGGGGCGGGCTAGCCATTTTCCTTCTTTTTACCTCTTCTAATGATAATTTGACAATATTCTCAAAATTCCAAGCCAATGAGTAGTGACATTTTGTTTTGCAAACAAGGGCCAACCAAAGGAACCGACATAATTGTTATAGGACGCATCCTACAAAATTCATATAGGAGTCAATAGATTTTCATTATAGCCATTTCTTTCTCTTTATTTTCTTTCGGGGTAGGATTTTGCAGAAGAATGAGAAGAAAATGATGCACTTTGATTGGTCGTTCTATTAAACAAGTATAAGGCTCATCATTATAATTTGACTAAAGCGACACATTTGTTATAGGATGCACTCATAATAATCTCGTAGGAGTAAATAAATTTTTATTTTAATATATAATAAGTGTTTCTCTCTCCTTATTTTCTTTTGGGGTGAGGTTTTGGAGATGAGTGGGGAGAAAATGATGCAGTTTGATTGGTCATCTTATGATAAAAGTATAAGACTCATCTTATACAACAATTTACTAAAAGTGACACACTTTTTATAGCATGTGTCTCATAATAATCTAAGAGTCAATAGATTTTGTTATAGTGTGCACCAGCCATTTCTCTCTTGGGGTGGGGTATTGAAGAGGAGTGAGAACAAGATGATGTAATATGATTGGTTATCCTAAAAAGGAGGTGTAAGACTCATCCTATACTATAATTTACCTAAAGCGGAAAACTTATTATAGGACACTTCTTTTAACAATCTT
This sequence comes from Alisma plantago-aquatica, assembly GCA_963693085.1. Classification (NCBI taxonomy): domain Eukaryota; kingdom Viridiplantae; phylum Streptophyta; class Magnoliopsida; order Alismatales; family Alismataceae; genus Alisma; species Alisma plantago-aquatica. The sequence continues at coordinate 639,863,627 of OY856410.1, forward strand.
GTAGAAGTCAATAAATTTTCATTATAGTGTGCAATACGTGTTTTTCTTTCCTTATTTTCTTTAAAGCATGGTGTTTTTGAGAGGAGTGAGGAGAAGATGTTGAACTCTGATTGGTCATCTTATGAAAAAACTATAAGACTATCCAAAGTGACATATTTATTACATGACACATCCTATAATAATCTCATAAGTGCCAACAGATTTTTGTTATAGTGTATAGTAGGAGTTTCTTTCTCTTATTTTCTTTAGGGGTGGAGTTTCAGAGAGGAATGAGGAGAAGATGTTACTCTCTGATTAGTCAGTTTTATTAAAAAGTATAAGACTCATCCTATATAATAATTTACCTAGAGCAACACACTTATTATTGGACGTCTTATAATAATCTCGTAGGGGCCAATAAATTTTTGTTATAGTGTACATCATGCATTTCTCTCTCCTTATCATCTTTATGGGATGGGGTTCTAGAGAAGACTAAGGAGAAGATGCTACACTTTTATTATTCATCCTAAAAAAAAAGATATGACTCGTCCTATACTACAATTTACTCAAAACAATGTACCAATTATATGACATATTCTATAATAATCTCGTAGGAGCCAATAATTTTTTGCTATATTGTACATTAGGTGTTCTCTCTGCTTATTTTTGTTAGAAGGTGGGGTTTTGAGGAGGATTGAGGTGAATATGATGCACTTTGATGTGTCGTTCAATAGAAAAAGTATAAGACCTTTCATGTACTATAATTTACCCAAAGTGACACATTTATTATAAGACCACGTCCTCTAATTATCTCGTAGGAAGCAAAAGATTTTTCTTATAGTGTACAATTGACATTTCTCTCTCCTTATTTTTTTGGGGTGGTTTTATTAAAGAGGAGTGAGGAGAAAATGTTGAACTCTATTGGTTGTCATATAAAAGAAGTATATGACTCCTCCTATACTATATTTTCTTTGTAGTGCACAATAAGCGGTTCTCTCTCCTTATTTTCTTTAGGAAGTGAAGACTTAGAGATGAGTGAGGAGAAGATGATGTACTCCGATTGGTCGTCCTGTAAAAAAAAATGTAACTCATCCTATGTTATAATTTGACACATTCACTATAGGACACATCTTACTATAATTAGAGCCAATAGATATTCATTATATTGTACAATAGGCATTTTTCTCTTCTTATTTTCCTAAAAAGGTTGGATTTTGAAAATAATAAGATGATGCACTATGATTGGTCGTCCTATTAGAACTCATTGTATACTACAATTTACCTAAAGGAACAGTCCTTTTGAGTGCTTATCATTCGCACGGTGGTCCCAACTGAATTTCATATAGTAATCATCGCATTTACATGATGCCATATTCGTCTACAATAATCTAATGACAATGAAACTTCTCCAAAATGTAAAATCCGCGAGGCCAGACATGGGTGAAACCAGCATTAAAAGTGAAGATTAGCAAGAAGATGAAAAGGAAAGAAATTAAAGGGTGCATTTGTAAGGTCAGTCAGATTTTTACTTTTGAATTGAGGTATCAGTACGCACACTCTAGCACAAACAACAACACGACGCTCACCCGGTTCACGTCTTCTATGCCCGGCACAGTTGGATCTCAAGCACCTTATAAAATCCGCGGAACTTTCCCAATCTCCAACCTCAAATTCTGACTTCTGAAAAGGCGCAGAAACAAAAAATGTCGTCGGACAACACCAGCGATGCCAGCGTTTCATCAGGCAGTAGCAACGAGAAGGAGACCAATGCGGGCCTCACCATGAAGCTCTTCATCGACAGGAGGGCGAACAAGGTGGCCTTCGCAGAGGCTGGCAAGGACGCCGTCAACTTCCTCTTGAGCCTGCTAACTGTCCCTATAGGAACCGTCCTGACTGCTTTTCCCGGCGCCTTTTCTGCCCCTATGGCCGGCTGCGCGGAGACGCTCTACGGGAGCCTCAAGGCCTTGGATGGCGCTTACGTCGAGAATACCAGGAACAGGGACATCATCCTCAGCCAGCTGACGACGAAGCCGAGTCTTCTTCAACCTCTTCTTACCGTGTCCTCTCCGCGCTTCTTCACATGCGTTACCCAAATCGCCGATGACATGGATGAGGGACGTCCTTGGAGATATTCTAATTGCTTGGCTACGAACTTAACCGATGTGTATGGATCTCTGTGCCCAAGCTGCAGTTGCCCCATGACGAAGGAAGTTTCCTATGTAGGGCAGAACGTCGTCCAAGTGGCCCAAACCGAACTCTCCGGCTCCTGGACTGTTGTCCGTGAACTGGCCGTGTACATGGTCACAGATGACATGTCCGTTAGCCCATTAGCTGCAACTTCTGTTCTCGCCGTCCTCAGCAACCTGGGTGTTCGTAACGTCAGTGACCTCGACCAAGTAGTAGTAAAACTGGGCATTGAACAGGTATTTCTCCATCTCCGCATTAACACGTATATATCTTTCTTCTTCAATACCCAAACTATATAACGTTCACACGAACAATCGTGCAATTTCGTGGTTTTTCCTGCAATCTGCAGGCGATACAACTCTTCAGCGCATCCATGCAATCGAAGACGGCGCTCACCGATGTTTTTCTTCGTGAGGGTAACAGTAAAAGAAAGAGAAGATACTATTCCGTACCGTTTAGTTTACTCAACTGAAAAAATGTAGTGTTCCGGTCAACGCTCGTTTAGTTATAACGGTGGCAGCTATAGATCTTAAAATGATTAGAATACATAATCCGGAAGGCCATATCAGTTCCGTACTAGTAGGAGCGAAGTGTGCAGGTCCAAAAACATGAAGACAAAATGTACAAATGAGAAACACACTCAGTCTTATTTGAATGAATGTAATTCATACACATTCATTTTGAATTATTTTGCTTGTTAAGGTGCAGACTTTTAAAATCACCATAGAAGATAGATAATTATTTTATCTATACATATTGAAATATTCAATAATTATATTTTTATTTAAAATTATATGACCATCTAGAGTTATTTATTGGCTACATATAGATTGTTCAAGAAGAACAATGTATAGAGAGAACAACAAATAGAGAGGTGGAGGAGGGGGCTGTCCTCAAGTTGGTACATCCTAGATGGACATTGAAGGTCTGCAAGTCACTTCACTTATAGCAAAGGCCTTCCAATATCCTCCAGAAATAGCCCCTTATGAAACTATTTACCATCACATTGTGGACTAGAAAATCCCAATTTTAAAAATATTCAGTTGAAGACCCAAATTAGGACCAATCAATTGAATGTGTCCTCGATAACAATTCAGTCATCCTGATATGAAGAATGAAGAAGAAGGTTGCAATTGTCTCTGATCTCATGAAGAGGTGGATCCAAAACGAGATGCATATGGAAGTGACATCAAAGGATCTCCATTTTGCACTCAGTGGTTGACCAGATATGCTTGTCTTCAACATACAACCTTGTTGCCTAACTATGTGAAAACTCCACCTACATAGAATTAGATAGGCACCTCACACTCCCCTCAGCAAGCAAGACCATCCTTTATCCTAGATGGGAATTAAAATCATAGATCTAAAATTGTTCAACCCATGACATTTAATGGTCAAATATTAACTCTTGATATTTATTTACGAAATATAGACTTATGATCATTGATCTTAATATCTATTTGATATCAAGATTAGAGATTCTTGAAACTTTGAATGATGATTATGTTGACCTCTCGATTTATAAAGTAGGGAAAAGCTTTTATGTGGACTAGAGAGGGTGTAACATACTGAGATTTGACTTTCATGATTTGAGAAACCCTAATTCCATGAATAGGAGGTTAGTGTGCTCAAATCATTAGAATTGACCAAACAAGGTTAGAACTATACCCTAACGAACATTTAATGCACAAATATGAGTAACTCTCAATGTAAACCTAATTATAGATGGATATGATCATGACCATACTAAGGAACAATAAACCCTAATTTGATGTTGAGATGAGGTATGGAACCTAACCATAATCTTTGTATATGGTGATGAGGTGTAAGTGATGTATGGTGATCAGGGTGACTGAAATCTTAAGTTGGTATTACTAACCTTAACATGTACATGTTTGTTAAACCATATGATACAATGATGATATTAGGTGCTTATTCATATAATGTATCTTAATGCTCCCGAAATGGGCCTAATAACTTAACTACAATTTCATAAGCATAGAGTTCATGAAATACCTAATATATGTCTCATTGTTCACAAATACAAATATGATAACCTAATTAAATTTGATTAATAAAGATTTGATGTGTATAATGGTAAATAAATGAGTACACTATAGGTCAAACCAATAATGTCTCCTGATTTGTGTGTTCTACCTTTCAGTGTAAGTTGCTTATTGATGAGAACTCGTATTTGCTACCCAGAAATGACATACATACCAACTTTTGTGAGGATGTTTGGGTTAAACCACATGTAAAACTAACACATGCAATACAAGAATCTCTAAATGACATGTCCATGGCGAGTGTGCTCAAGATAATGGTTAGTGGGGTTTCAAATTTTCTGAACTATTGGTTACCACAAAGATCAGTTCAACATATACTCAATCTAATACCCCCAATGAACAACACCTCCATTGATCTTAGGGTCTGGAAAAAGATGACAAATGGGATGTTCTCAATGAAATAAGCATATTAGTATTGGGAATATGGGTACAAAGTATGTAGAGGAAACAAAATTTTTATCAATCAGTATTCCCATACCAGTAAGATCATATCAACTAATATGAAATAGGAAGAATGGTTTAACAAGTTATACCTGGTCCTGGAGCATGTCCAACGACAAAAACATGCTTTAATGAAACTATCTAATAGTTTATCTGGGACGGTGGTTGTGCAACTCCTGGTCTTCACCACGAACAACGAACAAACCCCTTCTATAACGCTCATGTGGTCTCGCCTCAGACTGTAGACTGATGTTGCTTCGCTAGTAGCAGCCAAAGGACTCCTACCTCTAGAGTAGTCTACATGGGCCAACTAAAACTCCTATCATTCAACTAGAATAGACATGAAGGAGTTGTCCCTCCCGTTGGAATACTAGTGACCAACATGCTCTCCCATAACAATAATGCTCAGTTGTTCTCTCCCACAGCTATCCTTCCTTTTTCGGGTAGGACTTGCTTGGGCTCTCTCCGTTACCACAATCAGAGAGGACAAAAATTGTTAGAGGAACAAATTCTCACTTGTCTGTGTTGTGTTCTGGGAATCTCTCTGTACCCCTCAATTTATAGGCGGGGTTTGGGCTAGAGTTCCAAGTCGGTAAGGGATTGTGTGGGAGTGGAAGGGACCAGAAGATCTTGAATTTTCACAATTTGCAACCATCAAAATGGTCATATAGTAACCCAGACGGTCATCTGGTCACACGAGATGGTCATCTCTCAATACCAAATGACTATTTGGCAGTTTCCCAATTACATACGAATTTGGCAATTTTGATTCCAATGAATATCACATATTAATTCCTTACACCACAAGTAATATGTGATCCAAACAAGTTTGGAAAACATCTAGAACCTTCGTTTGGCCTAATCCGAGCCATCTCACCCATGTGAGACGCCCATATCACTCACCCAAATGGTCGTCTGGTGAATGCGAGTCGAGTCGATCGGTTCATCAAAACGAACAAGCTAGTTCACACCTCAATTTGGGAAGAACTTTGCCAATCCAAACTTTGATTAGCCTAACCACCCAAACGGCCATCTCAACACTTGAGATGTCTGTCTGGCCTACCCAAATGAATGTCTCAACACTTGAGATGGTCGTTTGGAAGTCCAGTCAGCCAATTTGTCGATCTATTGCATGAATTGAATACTTATACACTTTAGTAATCAATCCAATCACCATTTAAGATTAAACTCCTCTTCTAGATGAGTTCCTATGTGTGTGACCCTATAGGTCCCATATCACATTGGAAGTGAATTTCCATAACTAACTTATGACATCACAAGCTAGGAGTGGTGCCTAGTCACACATCAGTGCTACCCAAGTGAATGGAAAGTTGGATAACAATTTCAACCTACAATCTGTGTAAGGTGTTGCAGTGATTGTATTATTCCTTTTACTCTGATATTCGAAATGAACTCGAGGCATGGACTTATCATCATCTCAATGTTCAATCCATGTTTGTTGAACATAGAGAAGACTGTTTGAGATAATGTGACCTCAATACTATATATTGATTAACATGTGCATGTGCATGTGCATGCATTTCTCAGTCTCGCTTATCAAGTGGTTAGGATATCATACTCTAGTAGGAGGGGCAAATCCCATATTGATCACTCACAATCTATTCCTATTGTCAACATCACCCAATCATCACCTTTATAACAACCCACACTACTACAGAAATAACCTTTGGCATCGGTTATTTAAGGCCTAAGGCGTCGGTTTCCAAGCGACACCCAAGTAGACGCCGCTAAAAGTAGACACCTTCCGCATTGGTCCCCCAACCGACGCCATAAACCTTCCCGCCACCAAAAATGCACCAGCAAGGGGACTATCAACGTCGGTTCTTAAAGAAAACTGACATGATAACCTTATTAAAAACGTCAGTTATTAAGTAACAACCGACGCCATACCCCTTCCGGCCACCAAAAAGGCGCCAGTAAGGGCATCATCAGTGTCGACTTTATATAGGTAACCGACGCCATATCCATAGCCACAACGGTCGTTCTACCCAGCACGACCATGGTACCTGGCCAGAATCTACTAATAACCGACACCATTGGCGTCGATTTGTTTACTAATAACTGACGCCATATCCCCTACCACCACGACCATGCTACCCAACACGGCCGTGGTACCTGGCCGCAATAGGCGTTGGTTTTACAGATAGCCAACGCCATAAGGGGATAAAGATGTTGATTTTACACTAACAACTTACACCTATGTGTTTTGTTGTCTATTTTACACACATAACTGACGCCTATGTTCTGATTTTTTTTTATCAATTTGTAGGCCTGCTGAATAGTTGGCCAGTAGGATGCAGAACCTGCAGTTCAGTTCTAAATTGTACGTTTACAACATCCATTGATATCAGCTAATAACAAGCCACAAACCTGAAAATTAACAAGATAGAAAATATTATATATTTATCATGTGATTCACACATATGTATAAGCACATTTAATTCATATTAGTTTTTATCGCACACATGTAGAAACTAGTAGTTCCATTTCAAATTTCCTCCATTTTCACACACATTTAGCAACCTATAGTTCCATTCATTTCATCTCTTTTCACATTCAGACACATGTAGAAACATTCATGTATTGATCATCTTCACATTCACACATTTGACAATTCATAAAAATTCATTCACATTCACACAAAAATAATTATGAGAACAAAGTTTAGAAATATCATTCTTTATTCATCGTCGTCATTATCCCAATTATATTTAAAATTCCCACTACTTATAGGGCTTTTGCCCATTGTTCTCTTACATCATTTAACTCATCCATCTTATAGGGAGTATGTACATCTAATAACTTTTCACCTATAGTGAAGTCAGTTTTAAACACCTGCAAAGAGAATGTTGTATATATATAATTAATAATATATAATAAGATTGATATATTTCATATTATCTAATGAGACTACATATAATACCTGATGTATGGTATTGATTTTCATTGCAGCATGTTCGATAATTATGCTCATAAATCGCATCACATAGTATCCACATGCCCAGCCGTTGTCTTGTGTAGCACACTATAAATTGAAACATACAAAATTTTCAAAAATACAAATAAGCACAGTTCACATAAATAATATATACATTGGATTCGGGAAATCACTTACACATTCTGCCAAATTAGTGGCTCGTTCTTTTTCTTGGGGATCTTTCCCCCAACTTTGGCATACTCTTATAAAGCCCTGCATGTTAATGTAACACATTAAATTGTATAATTAAATAGTAATGTAATAACAGATGTTAACGGATATAAAAATATGAAATATTTCTCACGGGAATAATGGCCTTTATATTGCGTGTCTATATATAGTCAATTTCTTCCCCGCATGATCTAGATAATTGACAGTGAACGTCTCACGGACAATAACTAGTAACTCCCAATGCTTACTACTAGAGGTAAGAAAGTTATAAATTAATAACTCAAAAGTCACAATAAAAATGTAATTTTCTTAAGTCCAAATTATAAGCAAAGTAAGCTTACCCGACATTGAATGGATCTATTATAACCATCTTCTTATTTTTATCAAAATATTTAAAAACATCATGGTAGTATGAAGTAATTGACCTAGGGTGTTTAACTACAAGACTAATCAAAGATGGAACCAAAATTCCCACATGGAGAAATAAAAAATATGTACACATCGTGTGTAAGTCGCTGCAAAACATGTACTACGTAAGCATTAATATATAAGAAACTAGATCACCGTATATAAAATAAGGTATATGGATGTATAAACAAGATCTCACCATATCCACAGCTCTATCATAGATGTGTTCAGCCAATCATAACGAAACAACTCCAAAATATCTTGTATAAATATCTTGTTATCGTATGATTGACCTACATTAATACGTATACAAAACTTGTATTACGTATGCATTAATACGTATGCAAAACTTGTATAAATAGATTGTTATCGTATGGTTGACCTACAATTTCCTCTAGAATAGTAACATTTATAAGGAAATTTGGATCATGTTCGCCTATCCAATCTGCCATACCTCAACAATTAGGACCTAACGAGGCGTGTAGGTCCTTTGGAAGCCAACTTGGTACTTCAGGAGGTGGAGGTGGAGGTCGATATGTAGCGGGTGTCTTCCTTTTGACATGTACATATAATTTCATATCAATTAACTCATATATATATGCACACTAACAAATTAAAGTAATGTAAATTTAGCATACAATATTAGTATAGATGACATCCTCTTTGGGCCACAATATCACTCTGCCTTCTGTCTCATCAAGTGTTTCAGAATCTTAGTGGGCATATGGCAATGTAAGATCCCTCCATTTGGGGACTACACTTAACGGGATCACACGAACCGCACCATCTGGTACTGGAGTCCCATGAAACATTTCCCCTACAAGGGGTGGGTAAGCCGACACCTCTACAACGACATATTCTTGACTTTTTAGACAGCATGGCTTCAACCCCTACAAATTTACGTAAAGAATGTTATATGCATATATACACAAACTCCCAACCTCTGCAAAGACTAGCTACTATGTCATAAAAATACTTATAGAGGATGTTCTAGGTGGTGGGTCTACATGATTACTCCCAATCTCTGCAGCAGGAGTAATAAAAGTGTGGCACATCACAAGTATCGTCTGAGTGGCCGTCTAAGACATATTCCACTTCATAATTGCTTCTTGGACTTTCCTCTCAATTAATTCATCTACCTATACATGGATAAAAGAAACGCTAGTTATCGATTATTGAGTTCCCTTTTACAATAACATTCTAAAAAAAGAATAAGTTACCTCAACTTGTGAAAGTCCCGCTTTTGGGACAGGTTTGCGCTGGGATGGAACAAAGAATGCTTTGATGCCCACACCAGCGCATGCACCCTAACACGTCTAGGATGCTCTTAGTTACCCAGAGAAACTGTCAATTCATCCCTTGTTCCCTCAGGGGTGAACTTGCCTTCCTTCCTCTGCTCGTGCATCTCCCGCTAATCGCCATCAACAAAAATTGGTAAGTAAACATAACAATAATAAATATCGATCGATTGATCTAAGAGTTGAATTTTACCATTTTTGTAGCCTCTTTAGCAGTTGCGGGCTTCGTTATATCTCCCTTTTTGTTTTGCCTCCCAGCTATCCACATAGCATGGCGAGGCAGAGGTGCGAGACCAATAGTAGAGGTCTCCTGAGTAACAGCAGACTGAGTAGTATACTAAGTAGTATACTCAGCTTGTAGTCTTTGGCGAACGCCTGCATAGCCTCTTGGACCCATTGTGTGGTCATGCACATTCAGTGCATGCCTCTCTCTTTGAGCATCGCTGATAGCCTTATTAGTAAGAACATTGATTTGGTTAGTAACACTAAAGGTTAATCTTGAATAGGTGAATACATAAGAATGTATATTAATTAAATTGGAAGTGATGCTTAATACCTTGAATTCATCTATTTTTCTTTGGGTAACAAACTCCTCCTAGTCTTTAGGATCAAAATAGTTCCATTGCTCAGGGGCTTCCTTCTTCCTAAATTTATTTTTTAAAGAGAATACAAACAAAAATGATTAGTGTAGAGTTAGTCAAAAAGTGATCAATGTCTAGAATTGGAAATCAATCAAGAACCTCTTCTCAGCATCGCATATGTAATCTCGGGTGAGATTTGTCCTATAGTTCCTTAGGACCCTCCCACAGCGTTGCATCACACATTTATGATGTAGCTTTTCATCCAGATCAAATATACTCTACAAAATAGAATTGCTATTAACTGGTATCCTAAAAATTAGTAATCTACAAAAATAGAATTGCAAATAGAATGCTCAGCCATCTAAAAGTTCACATTCAAATTGTAAAGTTCACATTGTAAAGTAATTCAATTTGTAAAGTTCACATTCACATTGTAAAGTATTTCACATTGTAAAGTTCACATTCACATTGTAAAGTTCAAATTCTGAAAAATAAAACATATAAAAAATATAAACATGCATGCCTCTAATATTGTGATCTTTTATCAAATAACAATCCTTCATTACGATCCCCGCGCACATACAAGTCCTCATTAGCTTCAATATTTGGTGGTATTGGCAACCTAACTGAGAATGGATTGGAGTCATCATACTTATCACAGTATTGTTCTTCATGTATAGGATCTTCAATGAACTGTCTTTTACCATGAAGAACAACCGACCATTTATCATTTGCAGGATCATCGATATAAAATACTTGTTTCTCCTGTGATGCCAATATGAATGGTTCACCCTTCTCGCCAATATTTTCAGAGTTCACTAATGTGAAACCCAATTCATCCACTATAACTCCTTTGGTGTTATCAACCCAATTACATTTAAAGAGCGGAATTCTAAAATCTATGTAGTCAAACTCCCATATGTCTTCAATGACACCGTAATATGACATTTTAGCTTCACGTGGACTCTTATCATTTGCACTTGCAAAAAAAATGAAGACGCTTGAAGGGTGACCCCACTATTTTGGATGACACTCTTGTCATCTTGATCCTTTATGTAATTTGAGAATCCATTTATGTCAAACCCTTCATAAGACATAACATTCAATTTTGGTTTAATGGCGAGGCATTTGATAGTTTCAGTAAGATTATCTGGTGTTTGAGATAGCTGATGTAAGACTTTATCTTCAAACCACTTAATAAATGTCTTGTTATGCTCTCTAGCAAGCCACATTGAATTAGCTTGAGGATATTGTCTCTTGATGCAATTGGTATGTTCCTCGATATAAACACTCACTTCATCGATGTTGTGTAAAATATACAAGTGACCTTGTTCCTACTACTCACGAGTGGTTACTTTCATTCGTGATCCCAAAATTCCTTTGCCAAAATGCTCCTCAATATTCTTGTCATTAACATGAGCGTCATTAGCACTCAAAAAGTCATTGCAAAAATCCATAACCTCTCTCGCCACATAACCCTCAATAATATTCCCTTCAGGCCGATAATGGTTTCGAACATCACCATTTAAAAACACTCATGTATCGTTCAAAGGGATACATCCAATGCAAGAAAATTCATCCCAACATTTTCACTTCCCTAGTCAAGTGGACAACAAGATGTACCATGATATCAAAGAACGAAGGAGGAAAATACATCTGAAGTTGACATAGGGTAACAACCACTTCTCTTTGCAATTTATCGAGAGTATCAGGGTTAATAAATTTGTTGCATAGACTAATGAAAAAGAAACAAAGTCTGGTGATTGCAAACCTTACATGCTTCAGAAATATAGATCGAATTGCCACGGGAAATATTTGTTGCACTAGAGTGTGGCAATCATGAGATTTAAGACCTGTCAACTTCAGATCTTTCATTGATACCAATCTATGGATGTTGGATGATAACCATGTAGCACCGTAACATTTACCAAGCATTCACAAAAAGCTTTCTTCTCCTTTCTAGACAACGTGTAACAAGTAGGAGGTAAGTATGTTCTCCGATCGCTACTAACTACTTATGTTAGTTCTTTCCTTATTCCCATTTCACATAGGTCCATTCTAGATTTTATCCCATCTTTTTTCTTACCTACTATATTCAACAGAGTACCAATGATGCTATCACAAACATTTTTCTCAACGTGCATGACATCGATACAATGCTTGACTGCCAAAGAACTCCAATAAGGAAGATCTCAAAATATTGACTTCTTCTTGAATAAATATTTGTCACTCCATGTGGCCATCATACATTGTGATCTCTTACCAAATTCATTGGTAATGTCTTTTACTCTTTCATAAACATCCTCCCCTGGTATAGATTTAGGTGCACTCTGTTCCTCATTTTGTCCATTGAATGCTTTGCGCAACCTACGATACAGATGGAATTTTGGAAGAAACATTCAATGACCAAGATATACAGTCTTGCTGCCATGTTTTAGTGATATTGAATTAGTGTTCTCTTAACATATAGGACACGCTTTAGATCCTTTGACACTATATCCAGACAAATTTCCATATGATGGAAAGTCATTCACAATGCAAAACAACACACCGTGCAAACAAAATGTATCTCTTCGTGAAGCATCATAGGTCATCACACCTTCACCCCAGAGTTTCTTCAAGTCATCAATCAGAGGTTCAAGATAAACGTCGATATCATTTCCAAGTTGTTTAGGGCCCGATATCAACAACGACAGCATAACGTACTTATTTTTCATACATAACTAGGGAGGAAGATTGTATATAACAATCATAACTGGCCAAGTGCTATGTTGGCTTCTCAATGTCCTGTACGGATTCATCTTGTAACATCCCACTCTTTTTATGCAAAATTTTCAAACTATTTTATTCTTTGCATGCTCTTTTTCTAATAGTATAAATGTTGAGGACCTTAATGTAAATTGTTCATGCTAGTTTTGAAAATTCATTTTTTATGTCCAATTGCTCTCTTATCCTTATTTTATTTAAAGAAAATGTTTTCATATATATATATCTATGCTCTTTTGTTTAAGAAAATGAGGATAAATGCTTTTATGTCAAATTTTCTCTCTCATATGGTAATTAGTGGTTTACATGTTTAATTGCTTGCTTAATGGCCTCCATATTGTTAATTGAAAAGAAATATTATTTAGTGCATTTTTTCACATCTTAAAATTCTTATTTGATAAATTAATGGCTTTATTTACATTCATCATGGTCAGTTAAGTGCACATTGTGGTTTTTGCTATTTTAGGCCTAAAACGTGTACAAGTAGTAAAACTAATTACATGGGAATGTTCTAGACACTCTAATGCACCTATGATAAAAATTTGGGTTCCTTTGACTAATGTTTGGACCATCTAAACAATTAAAGAAGACCCTAATATAGTGTAACCATTCAATTGAATGATATTTCATTTATTAGATCAATTTAAGCTATGGTTCGGTTATTGCAGCATTACTTCTCTTCTTTTTCTAGCACGTGTAATAGCAGTCATTGGATCATGATCCAACAACGCTTGCATTCTCTCCTACCTTTGTTACTCCCTCGAGTAGCAGCCGTTTCACGGTCCAACCTTCGTCGATACCTCAGTCTCCCGAACCCAATGAGCCATCACTCGCTTTCCATCTCTCTCAGTTGATGAAACGCCCAATATAGGGCTTGGACCCCCTTGATGTACGGGCACCCAGCCGCCACCATAGAGCATCCACCTCCGCCATTTTGCGCCCAAAAGCACCGCCGGCCCCCGAGTTGCACGCCTCCACTACCAATTTTTCCCCGAGAGCCCCGACTCTCCCTGACCTGCTCGACCTCCCTTCTCCAGCAATGCAGGCTTCTCCATACCCTCAGTAGTGCCTCCAACCTAATTCCTCCTCTGGTAAGCATCTACCATCCCTCACGGTGCTTTTCGCATCATTGCTTTGCTCTGATCCTATCCCAGTTGTTGTACCCTTAAGGTCACCTTCATGGTGCCCGTCGACACACAACTCTGTCATGCTCTGGGCTGCCTATGGCCACGGAAAGCTCGCCTTTGGCCTAGATGGACTCCCCCGAAGCTTTTCCTATCGTTACTTTTCTGGCTCACCCTCTCCTATGAATCGTACAAATTTGACCCCCCTTGCTCTGTTCACGTCAACTGAAGTGCGTTCATTGGATTTTGTAGTTCCTGGAACTTGGGTTTTGTTCCCCATGTCCTCGCGATGAGCTTGCGAGATCTTCCACTGGGTTTTGGGTTGCCAATCTTTGTACCTCCACACATTTAGTTTCCTTCAGTTTCCAGCAATGGCGGAGATTCGTTCTTGAGCTCCAGTTGTCACCGTCATTTGGTTTTGGCTCTTTGGCTCCACCCGATGATTTGCAACTCACTGGAAGCCTCGTCTTCACAAGAGTGATTCAATCATCCCAAGTTCTGATCGAAGGACCAACCTCCAGGTTTCCCACTCACACCTGATTCCATGGAGCAGGCATGGAACAAATGAGGCCAGTCAATGACCTTGGTACCCCTGTCATCCTAATTCGACAATTCCAACCGCAGAGGGTATTTCTAGGTTTTCGCAAATCCTCCCTTCTTTGATCGCGAGTCCTTAGAGGCAAGCCTCATTGCTGAGTTGGCCAAGCCTGGTCAGTCCAACTCAGACCCGAACAAATAGTTTGGGTTGAGTTTTATATACGTGGCTTTTCGCTGAATTTTCATTGGTTGATTCTTCAAAAATTCATAGTAAATCTCCTGCTTATCGGAAAATTACTCAAAAATATGTTTTTGAAAGCTCTTTTGATTTTCTATCGATCTGAAATGTTTTTGATCCCTATTTCTCATCTCTATTCTCTTTAATAATTTAAGGAATACAATTAGGGTTTCAAGGCTATGAACTTATGTACATTATGTGGTTTAATCAAATTACATGTGTTTAAAGGGCTCCATAAGGTCAGGTGACTTGACCCTTAGGTGTTTTAGCTCAAGGTAAGCGGTCCATGCCCTTGGCATAGATAACATTTGGTTTATTGAATGTTTATGAATATTGTTAAGCACTTTATCTTAAAGTCATGATAAATGCATGTTTTCCTTCAAGTATATGATTATTGAATGCTTGGTTTCTATAATCTAAGTCTAAGTATAGAAACTACATTTTTGTTATGAATTATGGTTAAGGAACATGAAACCAAGATTAAGAGGGAAGAGATTCCCATCCATGCTTAAGAGGGAGAAATCCCATTATGTTTCATGGGGAGAAATCCCAACTATGTTCAAGAGGAAGAAATCCTATTAAGATCAAGTCTAAGTCATTTAGAAGATAATTAAGTCAAAGAAAGATCATGGTTAACGGAAATTGATTTAGATTTATATGCATCTTGTTATGGGCTTTCCGAGCAATTATGGGCTTTCAGAGCATTATGGGCTACGGTATGGGGCATTAAGAGAGGAGCATATACTTCTAGTCAAGTTCCTTATGTAAAAGATGTCAAGAAATGATTAATGTTAAATGTATGTCCATGTTTATGTCAAGTCACCTTTATAATTTATTTTTATGCTTTATAACATGCCAATGCTGCTTACTTACCATGTTTGTTTTTCCTTTGCATGGCTGGGGACGAGATGTCTGCATACGTTGGAGCTAAAGTGAAGGAGACATCTTGAGGAGATTTCAAGGATTCAAGACCTTATAAGTTGTCCCCTGGTGGGACGTCCATCTATGGAGATCCTATCTTTCATATGTCATCTAGAATATGTGTAGATTTAGAACCATGATGTAGTTTTATTTCCAAGAACTTATGTATGAATCTATGCTTCTATGAAGGCCAAGTGTTGTTTATTTCTTTATATGAGATCATGTATGTGACAACCCTCCCTGATATGCCAAGTACCCCACATTATGGATAATGTTGGGGATTAGGCTATTCTTCCGTTGGTTATGTATGTAACCCTAGGGGGGGTGTTACATTAATGGTATTAGAGAAAGGAATAGATGGCCACTAAGGAAACACTAGAGATTCATATTATATTCGAATATCATGTAATGTTTACCCTTTCAGATGTCCCCTAAGAAGAAGGAGAATGTTGGTTAATCAAGGCCCTCACAAGGATCCTCTAGTGGTGATAAGACTGAAGACATGAACCACGTCCCTCCACAAGTCACCCTAGATGCCCTGATAGCATCCTTGACCAATGCCCTCCAACCTAGAGCTCCACCTAGAGTAGATGAGATCTCCCTCATAGATTTCTTGAAGATTAGACCTGATGCTTTCCATGGTGAAGATGAAGTTGATGTGGTGACCAAGGCTGAGGAGTGGCTTAGCAACATGGAACATTGCTTTAGAGACTTAGAGTGTCCCCCACATAGTAGGGTTAGACACTACTACAGAAATAGCATTCAGTGTCACTTTTCTGGGCGTCGGTTATTAAGGAACACGGACGCCTTATATTAAAGGCGTCGGTTATTTAGAAGAACCGACGTCTATATTCAAAGACCAGCCAAACACGGGTACCGCTTTGTATACAGTGTCGGTTGTTTATACAAAACCGACGCATAATGTCATCCAATTTTCGAGCGAAAAAAATAATGTCACTTTCGGCGTCGAGTCTGTAGTTAAAACACCGACGCTTATGTGCGATGGAAATTTGCGCGAAAAGTGTCCTTTTCCGCGTCGGTCGTCCTTTAATCACCGACGCTGAATGTGGTTCCCGCCAAACATTTTCACGAAAATATCATCCAAATGGACGTCGGATGTTGCGAACGACCGACGGTAAAGATGTTTAGGCGTCGGTTGTTGTAAACAACCGACGCTATTTGGGAACTTCATAACCTTCGATCGCCCGACTCTTCCCCTTTCTTATGTTTCATTGCTACCCTATTTCCCTATTGCGGCGATTTCTCCGGCGATTTCTCTGCTGCTGGTACTAGTTTTTCTCCGGCGCTTCTCTCCGGTGCTTCTCTCCGGTGCCCCATCTCCGGCGTCCCCTCTCCGGCGCCCCTCTCTGACGCGTTTCTTCTCTGGCACCCCTGCTGCCCGCCCTACTGCTCCAACCGCCTGCGCCGCCACCACGCCTAACAACCGGCGCCGCCGCAACACCTAGTGCCCACCTGCCTACCACGCCTGAGAACCGGCGCCGCCGTACCCCCTTCTCCTTCTCCTCCGCCTGGCCGCTGCCTGCCTTCCGCCGCCTGGCCGCCTGCCTGCCTACTGCGGCTGACGCTCCTGCTCGTCGGAGTCACTGCCGCTGGTTCTGGAGCTCGTCGGCCGCCACCCACGTACTCAACCAGCTCGATCTCACCCTACTCTTCTTGCCCAGGTACCTGCAGACCTACCCAGGCGCGAAATTGGTTCTTTATGTGCTGACCTAATCTGCTTGCCTAATCTGCTTGCACGAAATTGGCTCCCTACTCTGCTTGCTTAATGTGCCTAATCTGCTTTAAGTGGTCCTAATATCATAACATGATAGTTTTATTATATGATTTGTGGCACTTTAGGGTGTATATACATGCAAATTATATAAGTGATAGATGTTGGATGTTTGTCAAGGTTTCTTGAAGATTGAATAAGTGATAGATGCTGGATGTTTATTTATTTCATCTATCCATGTTGCCTATAGTTTATAACATTGCATTGTGAATTATTGCATGTTTGAAACTATGAAATTCTTGATTTATTAGATGATATTCAAGAAAACCCTAGTTTGATGAGCATGTTGTTAATCATGTTAATTATGATTCTTCTATATATTCTGATGTCATTATATAATTATGTGATCCCAACATATTAAATTGAATTAGAATGATTTCATGAATTATAGGGTTTATATAAGAATGACAACACATGTATTTGTTGGCCTAGAAACCCGTCCAAGATTTACTCAGTAGGAGTAAATCTTGGATAGTCCCCAGTTTGGGACTGTTCTTGAACACCTAATCTCACTTAGGATGTAAGTGTATAATGTGTATTGGGTTTTCGAGAAAATTTCGGCAGCATTTCCCCGTTTGTTCTCTAAGTACATATGTAATTAGAGAACAACGGGGAAATGCTGCCGAAATTTTCTTGAAAACCAAATACACATTATACACTTACATCCTAAGTGAGATTAGGTGTTCAAGGATGGGATAGGTGGTACACATTTATTATATATAAGATTGACATCAAATGTGTTTGTTGGCCTAGAAACCCGTCCAAGATTGACTAATATATACTTGTTTCCTAATATATACTTGTTTAAAAGGTTAACTGATGTTATACAACTTTTTCTGAAAATATATAACATCGTTATATGTACTTACACTTTGTTAATACTAATATTGTGCAGTCTCTGTCTTCCCATAACAATGACTATGAATTGGGCCTCTATGTCAATGTTAACGTTCCCTATTGAAGAACAATTGGACATCATCCTAGATGATCGTTCCTTAAACCAATTGGTCATACCCAAACATTGGCGTTTTCTAAAAGGAAGACACTACATGCCTGGTAAAGTGACCCTATCTTTTGGAAATTATTCACATGTAATCGAGGTTGAGTATGATTTGGCGGGAAATCTTGTATCAAAATCCGGTTGGCGTGATTGGATTGGAGAGCTGTATCTGGTCCGTTGGAATAGGCTTTTTCTCCGTCCAGTTGGCGATAATTCCATCAAAGTTTGGATAACCAACAACAACTGCGACACCCTCGATCATCTTCTGCGGTATGAGCGCACGGCGTCGGATATCATCTATGAGGAATCGGAATCTGAATCTGAGGCGTGATTGGATTGGAGAGCTTCGTGACACAGCTTCATTATCAAAAAGAAGTTATTGATGCATGCGGGACCATGTTGATGTAGTATTTAGTTGTCTATCTATCTAGACTTGTCTGTATTAATAGTTTTTTTAATTATGCGCATGTTTAGGGGTACACCAACCCCTTTGTTTAGTTATTGTTATAACTAAAGTGTGTGTTCCCATGAATGGAACTGTAAGTTGCTACATGAATGCTTATAACTGAAGTGTGTGTTCCCATGAATGTTCCCATTTACATGATTACACTACTATTTTCTCATATGGTCTTGCCTCAAAAAAAAAATCTTTTATTGTTTAGTCTATTTTAATACGACATACTTGCTTATATCTTTCTTAATGATGAACTGTAATACGACATACTTGCTTATATACTTGTTTCCTAATATATACTTGCTTTCCTAATATATACTTGCTTTCTCTGATCATAGAATGGATAGATCATGGATGTCCATTCGTAATCGTTGCACCCCAGAGTTTATATCTGGTCTTGATCAGTTTATTAGATTTGCCGAGGAACATAGGAAAAAACCTACAGATAGGTTCTACTGTCCATGTAGGCATTGCGGTAACAACTTGAAACTCAACACTGGTGAGGAAATCAAAAGTCATGTCATGTGCAACAGGATTGTACAAGGCTATACAGAATGGCACTGGCATGGAGAGATTTCAAAATCGAATCCAGTAGATGTCAATAGCAGTGCTTGGGTGGAAGAAGAAATTGCCTCTGATGACGTAAATGTGAACGAACCAGTTCCAGCAGACATTGTTGATGCGATGCTGGATAGTTATAGGGTAGAGCACACAGATCCACCTCCTATCTTTACAAACATTGTGCATGATGCTGAGATACCGTTATACACAGGCTGTGCTAAGTTTACGAACCTTAGCGCTGTGCTGAGATTGTATAAGTTGAAAGCTAACAATAGATGGAGCGACAAAAGCTTCACTGAATTGTTGACTTTGTTGAAAGAAATTCTTCCTGAAGGAAACGAGCTGCCAATCTCAACATACCAGGTAAAGAAAATGTTGTGCCCAATGGGAATGGAGGCCAAAAAGATACACGCATGCCCGAATGATTGTGTATTATTTCAAAAGGACTATGTAGATTTGAAAGATTGTCCAAAATGTGGTGCGTCACGATATAAATTGATGACTTCGGGGGAGTCCAAAACTGGTTCTCCTGCCAAGGTGTTGTGGTATCTACCTATAACATCACGGTTTCAATGCTTGTTTGCAAATCCGAAAGATGCGAAGAATTTGAGGTGGCATGCAGATGTTAAGAAAAATAATGATGGGATCCTACGACATGCGTCTGATTCCCCACAGTGGAAGAAGATTGATGTATTGTTCCCTGAATTTGGTGAAGAAGTCAGGAATCTAAGACTTGGGCTTTGTACAGACGGGATGAATCCGTACGGGACATTGAGCAGCCAACATAGCACTTGGCCAGTCATGCTTGTTATATACAATCTTCCTCCCTGGCTGTGTATGAAAAATAAGTACGTTATGTTGTCATTGTTGATATCGGGCCCTAAACAACCCGGAAATGATATCGATGTTTATCTTGAACCTTTGATTGATGACTTAAAGAAACTTTGGGCTGAAGGTGTGATGACCTATGATGCTTCAGCAAGAGAGACATTTCGTCTGCATGCTATGTTGTTTTGCACTATTAATGACTTTCCGACATATGGGAATTTGTCTGGATATAGTGTCAAAGGAGCTAAAGCGTGTCCTATATGTGAAGAAAACACTGATTCAATAAGACTAAAATATGGCGGAAAGACTGTATATCTTGGTCATCGAAGGTTTCTTTCAAAATTCCATCCATATCGTAGGAAGCGCAAAGCATTCAATGGATGGAATGATGAACGGAGTGCACCTAAACCTATACCAGGGGATGTTGTTTATGAAAGAGTAAAAGACATTGTCAATGAATTTGGTAAGAAATCACAATGTAGTATGGCCACACGGAGTGACAATTCTTCATTCAAAAAGAAGTCAATATTTTGGGATCTTCCTTATTGGAGTTCTTTGTCAGTCAGGCATTGTATCGATGTAATGCACGTTGAGAAAAATGTCTGTGATAGCATCATTGGTACTCTATTAAATATACCAGGTAAGACTAAAGATGGGATAAAATCCAGACTGGACCTACGTGAAATGGGAATAAGGTCAGAATTAACAGAATTACGTGAAATGGGTAATAAAAGAACATACTTACCTCCCGCTTGTTACACGTTGTCTAGAAAGGAGAAGAAAACTTTTTGTGAATGCTTGGTAAATGTTAAGGTGCCACATGGTTACTCATCCAACATCCGTAGATTGGTATCAATGAAAGATCTGAAGTTGATAGGTCTTAAATCTCATGATTGTCACACTCTAATGCAACAAATATTGCCCGTGGCAATTCGATCTATATTGTCAAAGCATGTAAGGTTTGCAATTACCAGACTTTGTTTCTTTTTCAACAGTCTATGCAGCAAAGTTATTGACCCTGATACTCTCGATAATTTGCAAAGAGAAGTGGTTGTTACCCTATGTCAGCTTGAGATGTATTTCCCTCCTTCGTTCTTTGATATCATGGTACATCTTGTTGTCCACTTGACTAGGGAAGTGAAAATCTTGGGACCGGTTTTCTTGCATTGGATGTATCCCTTTGAACGATACATGAGCGTTTTTAAAGGTGATGTTCGAAACCGTTATCGTCCTGAAGGGAGTATTATTGAAGGTTATGTGGCGAGAGAGGTTATGGATTTCTGCAATGACTTTCTCAGTGGTAATGACACTCCTGATAATGACAAGAATATTGAGGAGGGCAAAGGAATTTTGGGATCACGGGTGAAAGTAATCAGCTGTGAGCAGTTGGAACAAGCTCACTTGTATATTTTACATAATATGGATGAAGTGAGTGTTTATATCGAGGAACATACCAATTTCATAAAGAGACAACATCCTCGAGCAAGTTCAATGTGGCTTGCTAGAGAGCATAATAAGACTTTTACTAAGTGGTTTGAAGATAAAGTCTTACATCAACTATCTCAAACACCAAATGATATTACAGAAACTATCAAATGTCTCGCCTTTAAACCAAAACCGAATGTTATGTCTTATGAAGGGTTTGACATTAATGGATTCACATATTACACAAAGCGCCAAGATGATAAGAGTGTCGTCCAAAATAGTGGGGTCACTCTTCAAGCGTCAACTATGTACTTTGCAAGTGCAAAGGATAAGAGTCCACGTGAAGCTAAAATGTCATATTACGGTGTCATTGAAGACATTTGGGAGTTTGACTACATAGATTTCAATATTCCGCTCTTTAAATGTAATTGGGTTGATAACACCAAAGGAGTTATAGTGGATGAATTGGGTTTCACTTTGGTGAACTTTGAAATGATTGGCGAGAAGGCTGAACCATTCATATTGGCATCACAGGCAAAACAAATATTCTATATCGATGATCCTGCAAATGATAAATGGTCGGTTGTTCTTCATGGTAAAAGACAGTTCATTGAAGATCCTATAGATGAAGAAGAGTACTATGATAAGTATGATGACTCCAGTCCATTCTCAGTTGGGTTGCCAACTCCACAAAATATTGAAGCTAATGATGACTTATATGTGCGCGAAGATCACAATGAAGGATTGTTAATTGATAAAAGATCACAATTTTAGAGACATGTATGTTTATACAAATGGTAAATGTTTTCCTTTTTCTAATTTATACAAATGCTAAATGTTTTCCTTTTTCTAGTTGATAAAAATGCTAAATGTTTGCCTTTTTTATGACATTTTCAGATGGCTAACCATGATGAGAATGATGTTCATGATGAGCATGAAGTCCATGATGAGCATGTTGTCCATGACGAGCATGGCGAGGATACCAATGTAAGTTCTAAAAACATATCCTGTATTTCTATAAAATTCATTATCTTCTAGTTATGTCATATATCCTATATTTCTATATTGGCCTAATTCAGTGTGTTTATTTTTGTCAAATTTTAGGTTGATGATGCACATGTACCCACTGAAGCACTGGAGCAACGTGATGCGCGGAGAGGACATTCCAACTCGAGATATCGTCTACCGTTTCCTCCTCCTCCGCAGTAATATCCTCATCTCTAAACGTTTCTCGTAGGATTCTGAACCCCTCCCTTCCCTCTACTACATCGAAGCCATGCCGCAGTTGAACCCTTTCGCCGAGCCCTACCCGGCCAAGCAGGCATCGCCTGAAGCACCACCGTCGTCGTCGTCTCCACCTCCATCACAACTTGCTGTGCTAGTCCTGACAGTTTATCACCCCACATGCCTTCCTCCTCAGTTCCTGCCACTAGACGACCACACAATGGATCCAAGAGGATTGCAGGCATTCACCAAAGACTATAGGCTGAGTTAACTCAATAGTTAACTCAGCCTATAGTCTTTGGAAAACGCCTGCATATCCTCTTGGATCCATTGTGTGATTGTCTAGCGGCAGGAACTGGGGAGGAAGGCATGTGGGGTCATAAACTGTTAGATATAATTGGGATGTTGATAGTGATGATGAATGATACTTTGTAAATGAATGTTTCTGAATGTTAAAACATGTATTTGAATGATTCTATATGTGTGAACGTGACAATTGAATTGATGTCTGAATGTATCTACTTGTGTGAATCTTTTTATGTTAATTTTGCAGGTTTGTGGCCTGTTTGTAGGCTGATATCAATGGATGTCGTAAACCTGCAGTTCAGAAAACTGAACTGCAGGTTCTCATCCTGCTGACCAGCCACAGCAGGCCTGCAAACAGATTTATAAAAAAAAATAGATATAGGCGTCGGTTATTTACCGATAACCGTCAGCACAGACTTACAGCGTCGGTTTTTTGTTGAACACCGACGCCAAAAGTGTTCGCGCTACAGGAAATGGGAGTCATCTAGGACACTTTTCTGTGTCGGTTTTTTAGTATATAACCGACGCAGAAATCGTCCTAGATGACGCCGTTTTCTGTGGCGCGAACCCTTTTGGCGTCAGTGTTTTATAATAAACCGACGCCTTTATGTTAAATAGGCGTCGGTTTTTTAACCGACGCTGAAGTGTCCAACCTTTTAGCGGCGCCCACATAGGCGTCGTTCAGAAACTGACGCCAAAGGGGGTTAAACAACCGACACTAAAAGGCACTTCTGTAGTAGTGAGATTTTCCACCCATATGCTCAAGGGTGCATCCCGTACTTGGTGGGAAAACCTCTTAGCCTCTAGGGAAGAAGATGACCCTCCTTTCACTTGGGGTGAGTTTGTAGAAGTCTTTAACGACCATTATGTATCTGAAGCCATGTTAGAAAGGAAGGAGGATGAGTTTGTTAACCTTAAGTAGGTGGGTGACATGACTATCACTGAGTATGCCATGAAGTTTCGTAAGCTCCAAAAGTATGGTCTTGAGTACACTGAGCAAAAGAGAGCTAAGAAGTTCATTAGAGGGCTTAAACCCGATCTAAGTTATGCCTTGTCTGGTAGAGGTCATAGGACCATGCAATCAGCCTTGGATGCAGCCCTAGAATTGGAGGATCACCCTAGGAGGAACCATAAGAAGGAGGTACCCCAAAACAATCGTCACCATCAACCCCCTCCACCCTCCAACAACAAGAGAAAAGCCCATGATCCTTCTTCTGAGAATGGGATAACCCCATGCCCTATGTGTAAGAGAAATCATGGTGGACCTTGTAGGTTTGGGACTTCTATTTGCTACTGTGGTGGTGAGGAAGGGCATATCAAGCCTAATTGCCCAAAGCTTGCAAAGAAGGATCCCAACCATAACCAAACTAAGAACCCTAATCCTCAACCCAAGGTTAAACCAAGGCTCTTCACCATGCAAATGTCAGATGGAGAAGAGGAAGATGATCAAGGTGAGGATAGTTAAGTAATTTACGTTGTATCATAATGCTTTGTTTATGTATGCTTCCTTTATAATGAAAATTGTATGGAAAAATTTTCAAGTTTTTGTGAAACCTTTCAGGTGGGTAGAAACTCTAGGAAATTTTGAGGAAAATATTTATTTAAGGTAGGTAGAATTGTAACATCCCACTCTTTTTATGCAAAATTTTCAAACTATTTTATTCTTTGCATGCTCTTTTTCTAATAGTATAAATGTTGAGGACCTAAATGTAAATTGTTCATGTTAGTTTTGCAAATTCATTTTTTTATGTCCAATTGTTCTCTTATCCTTATTTTAATTAAAGAAAATGTTTTCATATATATCTACACTCTTTTGTTTAAGAAAATAAGGATAAATGCTTTTATGTCAAATTTTCTCTCTCATATGGTAATTAGTGGTTTACATGTTTAATTGCTTGCTTAATGGCCTGCATCTTGTTAATTGAAAAGAAATAATATTTAGTGCACGTTTTCATATCTTAAAATTCTTATTTGATAAATTAATGGCTTTATTTACATTCATCATGGTCAGTTAAGTGCACATTGTGATTTTTGCTATTTTAGGCCTAAAACGTGTACAAGTAGTAAAACTAATTACATGGGAATGTTATAGACACTCTAATGCACCTATGGTCAAAATTTGGGCTCCTTTGACTCATGTTTGGACCATCTAAACAATTAAAGAAGACCTTAATATAGTGTAACCATTCAATTGAATGATATTTCATTTATTAGATCAATTTAAGCTATGGTTCGGTTATTGCAGTGTTACTTCTCATCCTTTTCTAGCACGCGTAATAGAAGCTGTTGGATCATGATCCAACAATGCTCGTATTCTCTCCTACCTCTGTTACTCCCATGAGAAGGAGCTGTTTCATGGTCCAACCTTTGTCGATCTCTCTCTCCATCATTACAGGATCGTTTCATGAGATTTCTTCTCCAATGCCTTTGCCTCAGTCTCCCGAACCCAACGAGCCATCACTCACTTTCCATCTCTCTTAGCTGAGAAAAGTCTGAATATAGGGCTTGGACCCCCTTGTTGCACGGGCACCCAGCCGCCACCACAGAGCATCCACCTCTGCCATTTTGTGCCCAAAAGCACTGTCGGCCCCCGAGCTGCACTCCTCCACTACCAATTTTGCCCCGAGAGCCCCAACTCTCCCTGACTTGCTCGACTTCCCTTCTCCGGAGACGTGGGCTTCTCCCTACCCTCAGTAGTGGCTCCACCCTAATTCCTCCTATGGTAAGCATCTACCATCCCTTGTGGTGCTTTTCGCATCATTGCTTTGCTCTGATCCTATCCTAGTTGTTGTACCCGAAGGTCAACATCATGGTGCTTGTCGACACACAACTCTGCCATGCTGTGGGATGCCTATGGCCAGAAAAAGCTTTCCTTTGGCCATGATGGACTCCCCCAAAGCTTTTCCTATCATTACTTTTCTGGCTCGCCCTCTCCTATGAAGCATACAAATTTGACCCCCATTGCTCTGTCCGTGACAACTGAAGTGCGTTCATGGGATTTTGTGGTTCCTGGAACTTGGGTTTTGTTCCCCATGTCCTCACGATGAGCTTGTGAGATCTTCCAATGGGTTTTGGGTTTCCAATCTTTGTACCTCCACACATTTAGTTTCCTTTAGTTTCCAACAATGGCGGAGATTCGTTCTTGAGCTCCAGTTGTCACATTCGTTTGGTTTTGTCTCTTTGGCTCCACCCAATGATTTGCAACTCACTGGAAACCTCGTCTTCACAAGAACGATTCAATCATCCCAAGTTCTGATCGAAGGATCAACCTCCAGGTTTCCCACTCACACCTGATTCCATGGAGCAGGCATGGAACAAACGAGGCCAGTCAATGACCTTGGTACCCCTGTCATCCTAATTCGACAATTCCAACCGCAGAGGGTATTTCTAGGTTTTTGCAAATCCTCCCTTCTTTGATCGTGAGTACTCAGAGGCAAGCCTCATTTCTGAGTTGGCCAAGCATGGTTAGTCCAACTCAGACCCGACCCAATGGTTTGGGTTGAGTTTTATATACGTGGCTTTTCGCTGAATTTTCATTGGTTGATTCTTCAAAAATTCATAGTAAATCACTTGTTTATTGGAAAATTACTCAAAAATATGTTTTGGAAATCTCTTTTGATTTTCTACCAATCTGACATGTTTTCGATCCCTATTTCCCATCTCTAATCTCTTCAATAATTGAAGGAATAAAATTAGGGTTTTAAGGCTACGAACTTATGTACATTATGTGGTTTAATCAAATTACATGTGTTTAAAGGGCTCCATAAGGTCAGGTGACTTGACCCTTAGGTGTTTTAGCTCAAGGTAAGCGGGCCATGCCCTTGGCATAGATAACATTTGGTTTATTGAATGTTAATGAATATTGTTAAGCACTTTATGTTAAAGTCATCATAAAAGCATGTTTTCCTTCAAATATATGATTATTGAATGCTTGGTTGCTATAATCTAAGTCTAAGTATAGAAACTACATTTATGTTATGAATTATGGTTAAGGAACATGAAACTAAGATTAAGAGGGAAGAGATTCCCATCCATGCTTAAGAGGGAGAAATCCCATTATGTTTCATGGGGAGAAATCCCAACTATGTTCAAGAGGGAGAAATCCCATTAAGATCAAGTCTAAGTCATTTAGAAGATAATTAAATCTAAGAAAGATCATGGTTAATGGAAATTTATTTAGATTTATATGTACCTTCTTATGGGCTTCAGAGAAATTATGGGCTTGTTGAGCATTATGGGCTCCTTATGGGGCATTAAGAGAGGAGCATATACTTCTAGTCAAGTTCCTTATGTAAAAGATGTCAAGAAATGATTAATGTTAAATGTATGGCCATGTTTATGTCAAGTCATCTTTATAGTTTATTTTTATGCTTTATAACATGCCAATTTCACTTACTTACCATGTTTATTTTTCCTTTGCATGGCTGGGGACGAGATGTCCATAGACATTGGAGCTAAAGTGAAGGAGACATCTTGAGGAGATTCCAAGAGTTCAAGACCTTATAAGTTGTTTCCTGGTGGGACGTCCATCTATGGAGATCATATCTTTCATATGTCATCTAGAATATGTGTAGCTTTAGAACCATGATGTAGTTTTCTTTCCAAGAACTTATGTATGAATCTATGCTTCTATGAATGCCAAGTGTTGTTTATTTCTTGATATGAGATCATGTATGTGACAACCCTCCCTGATATGCCAAGTACCCCACATTATGGATAATGTTGGGGATTAGGCTGTGCTTCCGCTGGTTAAGTATGTAACCCTAGGGAGGGGTTACACATCCCATCTGTATAAAGCCCAAGTCTTAGATTCCTGATTTCTTTACTGAATTCAGGGTATAATAAATCAATCTTCTTCCACTGTGGAGAATCAGACGCATGTCGTAGGATCCCATCATTATTTTTCTTAAAATCTACATGCCACCTCAAATTCTTCACATCTATCAGATTGGCAAACAAGCATTGAAACCATGGTATTATAGGTAGATACCACATCACCTTAGCAGGAGAACCAGTTTTGGACTCCCCCAAAGTCGTCAATTTATACCTTGACGCACCACATTTGGGACAATCTTTCAAATCCACATAGTCCTTTTGAAATAATACACAATCATTTGGGCATGCATGTATCTTCTTGGCCTCCATTCCCATTGGGAACAATAATTTCTTTAACCAGTATGTTGAGATTGGTAGCTTGTTTCCTTCAGGAAGAATTTCTTTCAACAAAGACAACAATGACGTGAAGCTTTTATCGCTCCATCTATTGTTAGTTTTTAGCTTATACAATATCAACACAGCTCTAAGCTTCGTCAACTTACAACCTATGTATAATAGTATTTCAACATCATGCACAATGTTTCTAAACATGGGAGCTAGATCAGTGTGCTCTACCCCATAACTATGCAGCATCGCATCAGCGATGTCTACTGGAACTGGTTCGTTCACATCTACGTCATCGGAGGCAATTTTTTCTTCCACACAAGCACTGCTATCGACATCCACTGATTTAAGGTTTGAAATCTCTCCATGCCAGTGCCATTCTGTATAGCCTTGTACAATCTCGTTGCACATGACATAACTTTTGATTTCGTCACCAGTGCTGACTTTCAAGTTATTACCGCAGTGCCTACATGGACAGTAGAACCTATCTCTAGGTTGTTTCCTATGTTCCTCAGCAAATCTAATAAACTGATCAATACCAGAAATAAACTCTGGGGTGCAGTGATTTTGAATGGACATCCATGATCTATCCATTCTATGATCAAAGAGAAAGCAAGTATATATTAGAACAATATTAGGGTCTAGGGTTAACAGATTAGAGTTTATGGTTAAAACTTTAGGGTTTAAGGTATTATATATAATTAATTGTTAAGACATCCTAAGTGAGATTAGGTGTTCAAGAATAGTCCCAAATCGGGGACTATCCAAGATGTACTCCTAATGAGTAAATCTTGGATGGGTTTCTAGGCCAACAAATACATGTGTTGTCATTCTTATATATAATAAATTTGTACCACCTATCCCATTCTTGAACACCTAATCTTACTAGTAAGTGTATAATGTGTATTGGGTTTTCAAGAAAATTTCGGCAGCATTTCCCCACTGTTCTCCAAGTAACATATGTACTTAGAGAACAAACAGGGAAATTCTATCGAAATTTTCTTGAAAACCCAACACACATTATACACTTACATCCTAAGTGAGATTAGGTGTTCAAGAACAATCCCAAACTGGGAACTATCCAAGATTTACTCCTAATGAGTAAATCTTGGATGAGTTTCTAGGCTAACAAATACATGTATGTTGTCATTCTTATACCTACAATCCCAGTTTCATCATTCATATCCTATGTTTTGTGTAACATCATTTAATCATGATTGTCAGTATATAATAATCAGTAAATAAACCATGATTCCATATATCAAAGATTTGAATCAAAATGGAGCCTAATGGAACATTGGGAGAGTGAGAATAGTATACCTCACTTGAAGGTTGAAGAAACAATATATGCAAATCAACAGCAAGTCAACAACACCTGCAACAACACAAATGCACAATTCAATTCTGTTATAATGTATTAATTAGGGGTCAATATTGAACTTTTAACTAGAGATTCATATATCAACATACATACTAGGTCATATTTCAAGTCAAGATTTAGGCATTTAATCACCTTAGGGCACATACATGATTCACAAGGTATTTGGGTGCACAAAGAATAATATATGTTACTGATTTAGGAGTTCACATAATCATTTCAGAAATAGAAGACCCACATGTGAGTTAAGTTTGAGATTCAACATCAATGTATCTTTAACATGCATGTTTCAAGGTTCAAAGAACATAATCAAATCAAATTATGATGCTAGAATGGACAAGTATGAATCTTATTTCAACATGGATCAAAATTTACTGAATTGGGTCAAGCATGAGGATTAGAAGCACAAATATATGCAAGCACAAGATTTGTTCATATCCTAGGTTGATTTACAATAGCAAAATCTTGTAGTCTTAATCATACCCTAGTCTAGGTATTGTATTCTATAACATTGATTTCAACATCTCCAATGTACATGCATGTTCATCATCAAGATAATCATTACACACAAATGTAGGAATCCTATCATTCATAATTGAGCAATATAGTTAATACAAGATTAGGGTGAAATGTGTACAAGATTAGGTCTCAAACATAGCAACATGCACATTAGGTCACATTTCATTTGGATTAGTTAATCAAGAGAGAAAGCAAACATTATCGTCATCAATCTACATCATACAATATGGATTCACAGAACAAAATCATCAACCTGAGATTTCACATAGTACAACCTCCACCACATGTAGATTTGTTTCCAATGTAGAAATTGATAATACAATATACCAATGCAAGCAACAACAAAAATCAGAATTGGCAGATAACACAATTTGTTAGTTGGCTTCTAAGCTATCTAGAAACAAATACAAGTAGCAACATAATCAAAATCAGAATTGTAAACACAATAAGAGGGGGGGATATATATGAAACTACTTACCTATAGCAGTAGGGGATGGTCCAAGCTCCTTGAAGTGACGGACAAGCAGACGGCGATGGCAGGTGGATGAGTGGTAGATGAGAAGATGGGCAGACGGTAGGGGAAAGTAGCAGACGAGCAGATGAGCGGCAGCTCCAAGCTCCTTGCAGCGACATCAGGCGAAGAAGCAACCGAGAGGCTTCACAGCGAATCAGTAGGTGCTGAGCAGGCCTAGGCGGTGGAGGCCAGTAGGCGGCGGAGGATGGCCAGCAGGCAACGGAGGGCAGGGACGGGATGTCTAGCAGAGGAGCAGCAGGCAGAAGAGGGTAGGGGCAGTCGGTGGAGGAGCAGCAGGCGGTGAAATCATTAAATCGCCAGAGACCCTAGTGAAATGCGATGAAACAGAGAATGGGTAAGAGTTTGTTTCACGGGTGCTATTAAGTTTACAATCATCATTGGTTGTTTCAAAAACTGACGCCTAAGATCCAAAAGTGTAGGTTACCACATCAAAATCGACACCTATGTTTCTTCATAGTCGTCGGCTTCAACTAAAAAACCAACGTCTATCTACATATGCCGACAAAATAAAAAGTTCTCGAATTACGACCCATAGTCATCGGTTATCATAAAAAACTGACGCCAATTGGGCAATTCGGGGGGGGGGGGGTAAAAATTTTCACGAGGACAGCGTGGGAACACACATCGACGTCGGTTTTCGAAAGAAAACTAACGACAAAAATGGGCTCGATTTCTATCTCATGAAAAATCTTTAGCCGTCGATTAGTTGGTAAATAATGGACGTCATATGTGAAATTTTGGAGGAAATTTTTTTTCACTGAAAAACTTGGATTTGGTGGGCAATTTAAGGTGTCGGTTTCTTATTGAGCAACCGACGCTAAATAAAAAGTGATACCCGTGTCTATCCGGTCTTCACATATAGATATCAGTTTGTGCTTTCAGCTGACATTTTAGGGTTTAGGCGTCGGTTTTTGGGATACAATTGATGCCTCTAAATGTGACGTTATAAGCCATTTCTGTAGTAGTGCCATGTTTCAGGATTGCATTTGATGATGTCAAAGCATACCCAATGACATGTGACGAGTGTAGTGATTTCAGATCTAAGAATCACAATGACACCTTCACTATGAGAGATGATTATGACAACCAATTATGGTTTCCATGTGTCACTCTCAATGTGGATCTATCCAATACACTATTCTCTAACGTGTAGTTGTGTGTTGGGTTTGATATCGCCATATCATGACTAATGAGATTATGTCATCAACCAACCCACACTATAGTCTTATGTGTTTCTAGTGTCTATCTGCCTTCCACAATAACAACCGACTAGGGACATAATCAGAATTTACATACTCTTATCATTCGCATGATCTAATCCTTCCAAGTCATTTACTTGAAGACATACATCATTGAGTATTGTCATTCTTTACACATTCATAATGTTTTCCCATTATCTCATAATTGAATGAAATAGAATGAATTGGAAGCTTGTCTTTATAAGTATTAATCAAATCCTTTATGGTTTATTCCATGTCAATCATCATATGATTGGCTCTCTGGGCATACCTAACCAAAAGACTCCAACTTGCACTTAAGTCCAATCAACCATGAATATCATTCTTAGTGATCCAAACATGTCCATCATGCTTCTGTTGTGTAAGTCCTTAATCCATCGCTTTAGCAACATTCCATTATTAGTCCATATATTGCATGTTTCTTATGTCTTCGATATGAGATGAAACCATTGTAATATGGTATCTAATATTCCTTGCCTAACACCCAGTTCCATTGTTGTCATAGTACTTCTACTGACCCATAAATGGTTGGAACATCTTATAAGTTCACCACATGAACTTTTAGATCTATATATTATCACTCTGTGTTCACAACATCAGTATACTCGATTTGTATTGTAGAATAGAGTTAATGGTTATTAGTTCGGAACCCTTCCAACTAACATCACTTCTCTTTTAAATCAAACATATTTTAATTTGTGATCACTTTTGTCATTATAGAAGCTTGCATCAATGTAACCCTTTACATTGATTCTTCCTTTTATTGCTATCCTTATTAACTAGTAATCTACCCTTAAGTACTTCACAAGTACTAATGGATATCTTAAATAACATTCCAATAACCCTGTTGGATATTATTATCACCTTGTCATGTCCAATACATACAAGATTATATGGGATAAATACACTTATAGCATTAATTATAGATCCATTGCTACTGCCTTTAGCATCTTAACCATGTCATTTCCATTATTTACAAGAATTGGAACTTATGGTTCATGAGAGACCAATCTAGATTCTCTCTCATTGAATCCTTCAGTGTTGAACCCTTTCAACACATTGCTAATGTAAGTTCTCAAACTTCCTTAGTGAAATATATAAGAACTATCTCATAGGTCTTGATCCTTATCTCATAAGACGCTTCACCTTATCCTCCATTGCTGAAGAGGTTTCCATTCTAGACCTTAATATTCACAATTTTGAGATGTTATTCCTCGTCGTATGTGAAATATTCATATATGCTCCCACTAAATCTTTTGTAATCACATATTTCATCTTTTATCTTGATTCTAGTCAAACTCTTTGACTATCTTTTCAAAATCAAAAGATCGCGTCTCTGAGATTCTTGTTTCATTCCCAGACTAAACTTTGTAGTTTGTTGACTTTATTTGGATTCATGAAGTTATAAAACCTTTTAGGTTGTGTCATGTACACATCCTATGATGTATTCCCTTTAAGGAATCCAGTTTTATTTACCATATGCCAAATCTCTTAGTCTATTTTAACTACTACAACAAGCATGACATTTGGTAAATGAATTTATGCCATGTTCAACAACTTGAACTAATTTGAAAGACTTATTCAACCAATTTGTTGATTTATGTTATCCACGTAGCTCTTTGCCACAAGACCTAACATAAACGTTTTGGTTTTATCCCTCAGGTAGTACTATTAAGGTCATACCTTGCTAGTTTACATGGATCCCATAATGGCCTTCAGACTTTACTCAGAATATGGTTCTTAATATCTACTTGATTAGTTGGATCATTGTCTTATGACCAACCCATTTGAATCATTGGATTCACAATCCTCTGATCTCATATGTGTTTTACTAGAACTATTTTATTCTATGTTAGATGATGAACCCGAGATTCTACAACAACTTGTCATTCTCCTAGTTCCCATTGTGCCTCTTTGTTAACCTCAAACATTTTGAGTTTTGCTTTTACTCCGACTGATTCTTTAAGAACTCAATCATCATATTAACACAACACTTTTGTCATTGGATTGGGACTAATAGTAACACTCAACAATTATGGTTTGTGGATAAACCTTTCTAAGAAACTACTTTCTCAATGTAGGTTTCAGTCCTCTAGACATATTGAGACATTCCCAAATCATATCATGTATGATGTCTTATAAACCATTCATACCATATATTATTTAGTGACAACTTTATATTTATGAGGATATAAGAAGATTAGATTAATGGATAATTATATAATGACTCATCATGATGTAGTTCCTTCATCCTGACACATCACCATGCTTAGATAGATTTGACTTGTGATTCATTATCACAAATATTCCTTTGAAGGTACTCAAGGTATTGATGTAAAGTATTTCAACATTTGATAACATAAAAGTTTCTTAATACTTTTATCAAAGTCATACTAAATTTATAATTGCCTTGAACATTTAAAGAGTTTTTCATTTTACTGAGTACATATCATCATACTACCAGTAAATGAATGTGATATATAATTAATTATCTATAGCATTGATTCTATTAGATCTTCATGCATCACATGTATGAGGTCTAATGGAAAGCTTATACTCCCACTACATCTAGTGAAGGATGTCATGTCACATTATGTATAAGCAAGAATCACATATTTCCTTATATTCAATAATCAAAGGAGTCTAGATTAACATCAATATGTATTCTAGATATGCACTTCTTATATATGCATCCAAGGTGACTAATGCTAATGATAGTCTTGAGTTTATCAATTATAATCCTTTAGTATTAACGTTATAAGAACTCATCTCAAAATATTTTGTACAAAGATCATCAGATGTTTGGGCATTGCTACACAAGATCATTTCTTTTGATATAGAAACACAATCAACCTTTTATTTGCTTTATCATCCTTGTCATACAAGATGCATAAAAGAAATGTTTCTAATGGCATAATAAAATAACAACTCAACCAACTCTATTACATGCCCATTAGACGAAGTTAAATTTTAAATGTAGACCACAGCTTCCACAACTCTTGCTCCACCTTCTCCATCATTGTCCTTCCATGAAGGCCTTACATCTTGTCAGATCACACACATCAGTATGTCATATTTCTATTTACTATCACATACCAAATGAAGAAGTAATCAAATTTATCTTATAACATTTATACATAAAGTGGAGGCCTCAGTGCCATCCTTCTTCTTTAATTACTTGAACCAAAGTGGGCAATTTCTTCTCCAATGTCTAGGCCAGTGACAATGGTGACAATCTCCTCTTACTTTCTTTGCTCCACCTTTTGTTTTGAGATCTGAAGACTTGGGTTTTTGGCTATCTTTAGAACTCTTCTTAGCTTTGTGTTTGTCTTTAGACTTCCCCTTTGTGTTGATGATCATCATTACAAACTTGTTCTTGTATTTCTTCATCTATCCCTCAGCTGTTCTCAACATGCCCAACAACTATGTCAATGACTTGTCAAAGTCATTCGTACCGTAGTTCATGACAAACTAACTATATGACTCTGACAGAGATTGCATAATCACACTAGTGGCCAACTCTTAGACCAAGGGGAATACTAGTCCAACAAGGTTCTCCACATACCCAATGAGATTGAGCACATGAGGACCTATTGAGTCACCTTCTTCCATGTTACATTTTAACAATGCCTTGGAGACATCATATCTCTCTTATCTTCCCTGGTCTTGGTACATGTTCTTGAGAAGTGTGACAATCTCAATCACGTCCATATTCTCGTGATGACTCTACAACTCATAATTCATGGAGCATAGCATCAGACACTTGACATCCATGACGTCTTCAACATTTGTCTTGTAAGCATCCCTAAAATTCGGTGGTGCAATTCGAGGTGGTTCCACTAGTTCTAGAATTTCCAAAACATAGATCTTGCGCTCCTGTGTGAGAATGATTCTCAACACCCTAAACCAGTTGTAGAAGTTTTTCCCAGTGAGTGTGTTCTTCTCAAGGAATGATCATAGAGAAAAGTGATTGTTGTTCATTTCCATTTGATTCTATAAAAGAATTTGCAAATTTGTCTAAAACTCAATTTTGATTTGATTTGATTAAAATTTGGTCAATAATAATTAGGTATTTAATTCATTATTTCTCTCAATATTTTGTTCAATTCTCAAGTATCATTTTGAAAAACTTTAGTGAACAATTTTCTAATGAGCCAAGATCCATATTTTATCAAATCATGAGTCAGCTTTGGCTGATGCGCACAACTTGACTATTTAGGTAGGCAACTTTTACCAATTGCATCCAAGTGCAATTCTTGGATAGATGATATACGCAACTCCTTGTGATAATCATCTGCATGCTTTTGGGCCCAAAGGCTCTGAGAATCACCAGTTATGCCTGACCCAATAGCCAATATGATAACAATGTACCCCACTTTGGCGGCACCTACATTACTACCATCAAACTTCCATGAATAGATAGTGCACTACACTTTGGCATAACCTATGCTTGATCAAATAAGTTTTTCATGTATATTTCTATTGGAAAGCATCTTAGATTTAATATGTTTGATTGAGTGATTATATATATATATCATATATATACATATATTGTATCTAATCACCACATATATATAGCATGTATTATCTACATGCTATATCCCACAATGTAAACATGCAATATAAAACAAAAAATGATGGTTATGGCTATGTTTACTTGTAATTCCGTGGAGCCACAAGGAATTACTACCACCTAGGCCAATCATCACATCACATGTATGAGCCTTATATAGGTGTACACTGGTGCTTGCCAATGGGGTAGATCAGTTCAACCCTTGAACCGATCATCTCACCTTTTGGCCGGTTGGTTGGTCATCAAAGATGATCATCTGGTGTCCAGTCCAATGATGTTTGGAATCCTTCCAAACTATTAGTTGGGTCCACTAGGTGGTCATCCGACTCCATTATTTTGTCCTCCATAGTTCTCCAAACGTTTGATTTGTCTCACGAACTGGTCGTCTCATCCGGAGATGATCATCTTCCTCGTCGTTGCAAGAAAAGAAAATATCATATTGCTATTAAAGTATTACATTGCAACAAGAAACCTTGAGTTACATTTGAGGGGAGAAAAAGTAGGAAAGAATTAACTTTACATTGGGAAGAGGGAGATAGAGGTTTGGTATGCAGACTAAGATACACATGAATAAACCAAACCATCCAACTACACACATATATTGGGTATTGGCCACAACCACGCTACATATCCAACATCAAAACGGCATTTAGGGTGAAGTGTAAATTGCATATATATATAATATAATATATATATATATATAATATATATATATATTAGTTTGGGAATATGTGCTCTTTGATCAGATACACATATGAGATAGTTTACATATTCAAATTTCATGCAATAAATAAAAAATTAAACCAAAAATATGATCATATCGATTATCCTAAAACATAGTAAATTGATATGTCTCTGATACCACTGTTGGGAAATACGAACACAGAGTCTAGCAGTGGAAAAAAAATTTACCTATTCATATTCCGATTCCAGCAAGATTGTGTCAACTACTATGAAATAGGAATGATGGTTTAATGAGTTTTATCTAGTCCGGGAGCAAGTCCAGCACCAACAACTCACTTCAATGCAACTGTCAACTAGTTTCTCTTCGATGGTGGTTGTGTAGCTCCTGGTTTTCACCATGAACAACAAACAAGACACCTTCTACAATGCTCCAGTGGTCTCACCACAGACTGTAGGCTGATGTTGCTCTCCTAGTAGCAGCCAAATGACTCCTTCTTCTAGAGTAGTCTACATGGACCAACTTAAACTCCTATCATTCAACTAGAACAGACAGTAAAGAGTTGTCCCTCTTGTTGTCGTACTAGTCACCAACATGCTCTCCCATTAAGACAACTCTCAGTTGTTCTTTCCCATATATATCCCTCCTGTTTCGGGTAGGACTTGCTTGGGATCTCTCGGTAACCACAACCAGAGAGAACAATAATTGTCAGAGGAACTCATTCTCAATTGTTTGTGTTGTGTTTTGGGAAGCCCCCAATACCCCTCTATTTATAGGTGGGATTTGGGCTAGGGTTCCCAGTTGGTATGGGATTGTGCGGGAGTGGAAGGGATTGGAAGATCTTGAATTTTTGTATCCTGTGACAATCGAAATGGTAGTATGGTGACCCAGATGGCCATATGGTCATACGAGACGGTCGTCTCATACTGCCAAATGTCTGTTTGGCAGTTTCTCAATCACATATGAATTTGGCAATTTTGATTCTGATTAATATCACATTTTAATTCCTTGCACCACAAGTAATGTGCAATAAAAAAAGTTTGGGAAACATATGGAACCTTCATTTAGCCTAGTCTAAGCCATCTCATCCATGACAGACGCTCATCTCACTCACCAGACGGTCGTCTGGTGAACCTGAGATGAGCCGATCAGTTCATCAGAATGAAGCAGTCGGTTCACACCTCAATTTGGGTAGAACTTAGTCAATTCAAACTCT
This sequence comes from Alisma plantago-aquatica, assembly GCA_963693085.1. Classification (NCBI taxonomy): domain Eukaryota; kingdom Viridiplantae; phylum Streptophyta; class Magnoliopsida; order Alismatales; family Alismataceae; genus Alisma; species Alisma plantago-aquatica. The sequence continues at coordinate 639,902,233 of OY856410.1, forward strand.
GATTAGGTTGACCATCCAAACGACCATCTCAACACTTGAGACGTCTGTCTAGCCTACCCAAATGGCTGTCTCAACACTAAAGATGGTTGTTTGATTATCGAGTTAGCCAATCTATCAATCTATTACGTGAATTGAATACCTAAACACTTTAGTAATCAATCCAATCACCATTCCAGATTAAACTCCTCTTCTAGATGATTTCCTATGTGTGTGACTTTATAGGTTCCATATCACGTTAGCGTGAATGTCCATAACTAACTTATGACATCACAAGAAAGGAGCGGTGCCTAGTTGCACGCCAGTGCTACCCAAGTAAATGGAAAGTTGGAGAACAACTTCAACCTACAATCTGTGTAAGGTGTTGCAGTGATTATATAATTCCTTTGTTTATGATATCTGGAGTGAACTTGAGGCATGAAATTGTCATTTTCTCAATGTTCAATACTTGTTCCTTGAACTAAGAGTAGATTATCTGAGATAATGTGACCTCAATATCATATATTGATTCACATGTGCATGCACATGCATTTCTCAATCTCGCTTATCAAGTGCCCAGGATATCATACTCCACTAGGAGGGGCAAATCCCATATCTATCACTCACAGTCTATCCCCATGTGTCAAAGTCACCCAATCATCACCTTTATAACAACTTATGTTTTAGGATTGCGTATGATGATGTCAAAGCGTACCCAATGACATGTGACATATTTAGTGATTTTAGGTCTGAGAATCACAATCACCACCTTCACTATGAGAGATGACTATGACCACCAATTATTCCATGTGTCACTCTCAAGGTAGGTCTATCTGATACACTATTCTCTAACATGTATCTTTTGTGCTTAGTTTGATATTTCCATATCATGACTAATGAGATTTTTTCATCAACCAACCCACACTCTAGTCTTATGTGTTATTGGTGTCTATTTGCCTTCCACAGTAACAACTGACTAGAGACATAATAAGAATGTACATAATCTTAGCATTGATATGATCTCATCCTTCCAAGTCATGTACTTGAAGACATACGTCATTGAGTATTGTCATTCTTTAGACATTCATAATGTTCCCCCGCATTATCTCATAATTCAATGAAAAAGAATGAATAGGAAGCCTACCTTTATAAGTATTAATAAAATCCTTTATGGTTTATGCTATGTCAAGCATCATATCATTGGATCTCTGTGCATACCTTGCCAACAATCAGTTCATGTGTAGACAACGTGATATACACATAGAAGAGGAACGGGGCACCATTTGGGGGGCAACAATTGCAGCCTGAGTTAAAGTTTTCATGTGGCTAGTTTCACATGACACCCTTCTCACTAATAGTAGACAAGTTCAACATCATCTGGCCATTAATAGCACCTATGAACATAGAAACTCTCAGGATTACACTAGCATTCATATCACAAGAGATTGTCCCTTGGACTAGGTGGTATGGGGTGGGGGGGAATATCCAATGACTGTCCACCTAGTTTATTCTTCCAACTACATTCCAAAAGCTAGCTCAAGGAATAGTTGAAGCAAGGTAACCTGAGGCTAAAGATGTTTATCGTCACTTGTTGGCACATCTAGAAAGAAAGGAATGTTTAGGTTTTTAAAACCATACACCATATGTTAAATCAAAAGTTCAACGTATTCTAAAGGACATACATTAGACAATTCATGCTTGGAGATGACAAAACCCATGCAGAGACACTATGGTGGACCAATGTTGGTCAAGCCCCCCCAGAATTCATTAAGGTGAATATTGATGTATCCTAGGCCAAGAATACAACTACGACAACACTAATTGCTAGAGATCGAGAGGTTAGGTGGATTGAAGGCCATGCAAAGGATATAATAGCTAAGTCTGTCTTACACATTGAGCTAATAGATGTGGATCTTGATCATGAAATTTCACACACAAACAACATCTAGAAACTAATTGTGGAAACTAATTGCAGGGTGTTTGTGGAAATGTTGCAATAAAATGTGAAGACTATTCCTAAATTTCAATGATGATTGAAAGAATTAAAAAATATTTGTTTGCTAATTGGGTTATAAGGTTTGAGCTGAGAAGTTGTAATATTGTTATTGATGCTATGGCCAAGTTCCATAAAAAAAATACAAAAGGGTGTTTTAATTACACCAGACCCCATGATTGTATATCATCCTTCATAGTAGAAGAAATGTGTAATGGTAGTAGTACTACCACGTTTCTTTCAAATGTAAATTTAGACCCTTGTAATTGTTATCATTATTGGCCTGCAAGAGGAGGTTGAGATGAATAATTAGCCTCTGGGCTTCCCCTAAAGAATGTACTTAAATGGTTGGGATGGTATCTAATGTTCTTAATATGTACAATGGAATCATAATTGTACTTTTTACAAAAATAGAAATAATTAATGTGCCATTTTTGTAGTTAATGTGAAATTAATGGACTTATTAACTAATTGCTTAAAATAACCTATTTCATGCAAGATAGTTTGCTATAAATCCATATCATGATAATATAAGGATAATGAAGTCTAAATCTGGAATATTGAGGATAATTGTAAAATATAATAATAGTATCAAGATAATTGTATTAAATCCTAATTTTGCTAAAACTCATTTGACATAATCTCAAAAGTCAAATACAAGTGCAAAATTGGGGTGCTTGAGTCCTATTTGGTCTTGGTGCAAAGTTTTAACTGAATTGGGTAACGTTTACTATGCCAATTTCATTATAAAACATAATACCTAAATATGTACCCCTTATCTCAACCAAACCTTTTTTTATTTGGTTTGTTTCCCAATTATTGGCATACAATGAATTTTGGTCTTTCCTATTGTTTTAATGTCACACTCACTTTAGTTTCCCATCAGTGTAAGAGTCAAATCCACAAGTTAAACCATGTGGTCATTTCCCAATCCTGAAACCCAGATTAACTGGCACTCTATAGTCCCATTTTCCAACTCACTTGTTTCTCGCTCATCTCACTTCCTCTCACCTTTAAATATTCTATCCATTTTCATTCCTAAGCATTCATTTTGTAGTGCCACAATTAAAGATATCGATTTGGATGGGATTTGTCGCCCAGAGAGTCTGGTCACAGTGGGTTGTCCTATCCCCCTATTTCCCATCGGTTTTGGGTTTCCCAGCCGTCTCTGGCCTTCATACCTATTTAAAACCACCACCACTACCGAGATACACATAGAAGATGATCTCATTTGTGGTTTTCCTTATAAGAACCCCACACCTATAAAATCATCTCCATCTACCTATGGCTGCTACCTTGACCCCCAAAATGAAGTGGAGGTCTTCTCAGTTCCCTCTGACCACCCAATCATACTCATTGATTCTTTGTGAAGGTTATCCTACCGTAGATTTTACTTGCTGAGGTATACAACTTTTTTCCCCTTTCTTGTCATGGTTTTCCTTTTTGTTGATCTTGGTGACACTTAAGAGTTTTGGTGATTGATTTCTATAGTTTTTTGGTCGTCTGGATTTGCGATGGCTTTCCAAAGCTTTTGTGATCCTTGTTTTTGGCTAAGGTTGTATCTTTGGGAACACTGAGTTTCTGCCCAACCTGCTGTATTAGCCTCCTAAAGGGAGGAAGCTCCTCCAACCACCATTCGATCCAAGTCCTAGGTCTTTGGGTCCAGAATAACTTCACCCACACAATGGTAATATTGGTTTTGCCAAAGTTTTTCCTGGGTTGATGATTGTGTTGGTATATATGCCCATAGAGACATCCCGAGCAATTACATAGAGTTGGATATTAATTAATCAATTAATATGATTATTTGATAATTAATTAATTCTAGAATATTTTAATTAATCCATGAGCATTTTAATTAATGCAATGTTTCTATTTATCGATGGGTTTTGGAAACCCTGCCTCCTTTCGTCTCCTGTTTAAAGGGACTTGATGGAAAATATCCTTACAAGATATAGAGAGAGTCTTTTCAATTTATGCTCATGTACATAAACCCTAGCCATCACCATCCTTAGGAGAGAAAGGAGAGTACCACGACGCTACCACGTCATAACACAGAGGCTACTCCTTCTCGTCAGCTTAGGAAGAGCGACGTGGAGTTCCAGTCCATTTGCGTGGACAAAGTAGCAAATAGATGCTGAGATGCCTGTGTTCAAAGGATATCAACGACCATCCATATGTGCTACGAGTGACATACATCACTACACAAAATGATCATAGCCAGATTTTCCCGCGGCACAATCAACGAATGGGAGAGAAGTACCATCCGTGTAGGCCAGCTGCATTATACACCATTGTGCAGTGGGACATCGTCAGACTTGCTCTGCGATAAGGTATATCCTGCGAAGACTCCTTCTGAATATGCTATTGTCGACATGATCCTATTTTGGGTTGCGTAGAAATTTATTTTTTTGCTTTCGCCGCACATGTTTTCTCCACAAAACCAAATAGTGGTATCAGAGTAGCATTGATCTACGGCGTATTTGGATTCATTTCAATATGATCGAACCGTTGTATACTATTTTCTATGTTGCCTACGATGTGAATTAAAACTGCTAATGTGCAAATCTAAACCTAATTCCACAAATGCCGCAGGCTTCTATTTTTGACGTTTCAGATGAGGTTGACTATGGAAAATATTTAATTTCCTTAGTGCACAGAAGTAAAATTCTGTAGACCTTTCAGGGGCTCTTCTCCTGAGACCCCACGAGGGGTGGCCTCCCCTTGACCCCCACATAGTCTGAGTGGGAATCGAAAATTTATTTAATGGGGAATGTCCCACATTAAAAAGGCTACAATTTTAATATGTATATACGTATATGTAGATATACCTATGATATCATACACGTCGCCTTTAAAATATGTTTTATGTGGTGAATGCATGCACAATTTTGGCCTAGTATTCCCTTTTGTGAATGTTGTGAATGAGTGTGGATGTCAATCTTGTAGATATGTTTGTTTGAGAATGTTATGAATGTATAATGGTTGTATGTGGATCCTTTGTATAAAGTATTCGACTTGCATGTCGAGCCTCATCTCTTATTTTAAATTGTAATTAATTATTTCTCTTTATATTTGTATTCATATGATGTAATAGAGATATGATTAGTTTTAGTCTTTGTAAACTTGATGTAAGGAGGCCACTTGAAGATCCATCTCCAAGGAGCGTCCATGGAGAAGCACCATGAAGATCTAATTCCAAGAAGCAACTTGAAGATCCAACTCTAAGGAGCGTCCATGGAGAAGCAACATGAAGATCCAATTCCAAGAGGCAACTTGAAGTTCCAACCTCATGGAGCATCCATGAAGTTGTTCGTTGTAATGTTGATCCTTACAAGTTGATTCACATGTGTTGTTGTATGAGATGCATAAGACCATAGGTGGACCGTAATCCTTTGTTGCTCCAAGGATTACAATAGTAAGGCCATAACTGATGTATTTATGTTTGTGATAGCATGTCTATCATTTGTGGTTGTGGATATAGTAGTATATGAAACATATTATAAGTATGTGGTGTTTGGATATGTATATCTATTAATAAAACCCATCAATTAATAATATTAAGTTTTAGTTGCCTTCCATAAAGAAACACACATGAAAAGCTTGATCGACTATGTGTGCCATGCCTCTGCGTGGTACACTGTCTATCTCATGGAAGTGTGAAGGTGGGTGTGTGGGTTTGCCTCTGCAGGGTGCACACTCATCATGTTGGCTTATGTGTTAGACTTAACTAGGGAACCTTGATAGGATCAAGTACCTAGAGGCACATAGATACATCATGGCAAGGAGTTGTGCATAATCATCTATCCAAGAGTTTCATATGATGCAATTGGCAAAAGTTTCCTACCTTAGTATTTGGTCTTTGACGACGACATTGGCTGGGAAATTATCCAATTATTTTGGATCTTGGCTAACTAGAAGCTTGTACACTGCAATCTTCCGAGTTAATAGTGAGGGTTATCAATTTGAATAAAATAGTGCGAGTTTAATTAACTAAAGGCCTAATTAATCTCATTTATCAAATCTTCACAAGTAAAAATGTTTTGGACTAAATGCAAACTTTTTATTTGGTAGCAATCAAATTGAAAACAACACTCACACTTTCTCATTGTGATCGGTCCTTGAGAAGGACAAACTTATCGGAACCAATTTTCAAAACTATTTTAGGACACTGAGAATTGTTCTCGTGCATGAGCGTAAGCTCTATGTCCTTGAAACACCAGAGCCAATGAAACCCGCCTCAAATGTGCCCAAGGCTGAAAAGGATGCTTACAAGAAGAACCTTGATGATGTCGTGGATGTCAAGTTCCTGATGTTGTGCTCAATGAACTATGAGTTGCAAGAGCAGCATGAGAACATGAATGTCATGGAGATGGTAACACATCTCAAGAACATGTATCAACATCAAGTAAGACAAGAGAGATATGATGTCTCCAAGGCTTTGTTCAGGAGCAAGATGAAAGAGGGAGACTCAGTTGGCACCCATATACTCACTTTGATTGGGTACATGGAAAGCCTATCCAAGCTGGGATTTCCCCTAGGTCAAGAGTTGGCCACTTATGTGATTCTGTAATCGTTTCCTGAATCATATAGTCATTTTGTTGTGAACTACAACATGAACAATCTTGACAAGCCATTGTCAGAATTGTTGGGCATATTGAGGACAACTGAAGTACAGATGAAGAAAGACAAGCCCAAGTTTGTGATGATGATCAGTATGATAAAGGGAAAGTCAAAAGGCAAAGCTAAGGCTAAGAAAGGTTCTAAGTCCAGGAATAAACCAAAGTCATCCACGCTTAAAGCTAAAGGTGGGATCTCCAAAGAAGATAGTTGTCACCATTGTCACCAAGCTGGACATTAGAAAAGAAATTTTCCTCTCTACCTGGAGGAACTGAGGAAGAAGAAGAAGGGGATAGAGATCTCCACTTCAGGTATATACGTTATTGAGATAAACTTAAATACTTCTTCATCATGGGTACTGGATACCGGTTGTGGATCTCACATATGTTCAAATATACAGGATCTGATAAGAAGTAAGCCTTTACGAAAGGGCCAAGTCAAGCTGTGGGTCGCTAATGGAGCTAGAGTTGCTATCACCACAGTCGGAGTTATTAGTTTATCTTTTCCTATGGTCCTTGTAATAGAATTAGAGAAGTGCTATTATGTACTTTTCATTAATAGAAATATTATTTATGTATCTTGTATGGACAAGAGTGGATTTGAATTTCACATTAAGAATGGAATGATTTCTATTTCTAAAGATGAGATCTTTTATGGCAATGCCCCTATGTCTTATGGTATCTACTTGTTAGAACTTGAGACTAGCATATACAACATAAATACTAAAAGGATAAAATTGAAAAAACAAACAAAACTTACTTATGACATTGTTGTCTTGGGCACATTAATGAGAAACGCATATATAGACTCCATAAGGATGATTATGTAAACTATTTTGATTTTGAATCATTAGATACATGTGAGGCATATTTATTAGGGAGGATGACCAAGACTCCTTTCACTGGACACAGTTAGAGAGCCAATGATCTGCTAGGACTCATACATACTGATGTATGTGGACCTTTTAGATCAAATTCTAGAGGAGGCTATCAATACTTCATTACCTTCACCGATGACCTCAGTGGGTATGGCTATGTATATCTTATGAAATACAAGTCAAAAACTCTTGAAATGTTCAAGACTTTCATGAATGAAGTAGAGAAGAAACTTGGTAAGAGTATTAAAGCACTTCATTCAGAGTGAGGTGGAGAATACTTAAGCTAAGAGTTTGAGGACCTTCTGAGAGACCATGGTATTGTATCACAATGGACTCCACCTGGTACACCACAACATAATAGTGTGTTAGAAAGAATGAATCGTACATTATTAGACATGGTACCATCAATGATGAGTTCAGCTGAACTTCCAATATCATTCTGGGGATATGCTCTTGAAACCGCATCGATTACACTTAGCCATGTACCTTCCAAATCGGTTCAATAGACACCATATGAGCTATGGAATGGGAATCGTCCCAATTTGTCTATGTTAAAGATTTGGGGATGTGAAATTTATGTTAGGAGACAATTTCCTGAAAAGCTTGAACCTAAATCTGAAAAATGCTATTTTGTTGGATACCCCAAGGAAACTCAGGGATACTACTTCTACACACGAAGTGACAACAAAGAGTTTGTTGCTAGGACTGATGTATTTCTTAAAAAGGAATTTATTTCCAAGAGAATCAGTGCGAGGAATGTAGAGATAGAAGAAGTTTGAGATCAACAAGAAAGAAGAGAACCCGAGGAGGTACATAAGGAACATGAAGACTCACAAACTGTTGTGGAATTTCAAGTTCCAAATGTAACACTGGAACCTCGTAGATCTAGTAGGACACCACTTGAGCCTGAGAGATTTAGATTTCTCATGACTCAAGACAATGACAAATTGTGCATAGAAGATGAGCCAACTTCCTATCTAGAAGCTACTAAGGGACTAGAATCTGAGAAATGGCTTGAAGCCATGAGTTCAGAGATGGAATCCATGTACACCAACAAGGTATGGACCTTGGTGGATCCACCCGAAGGGGTAAAACCCATAGGGTGCAAGTGGGTCTTCAAGAAGAAGACCGACATGGATGGAAATGTTCAAACCTATAAAGGTAGATTGGTTGTGAAAGGATTCCATCAAATTCAAGGTGTTGATTATGACAAGGCCTTCTCACCAGTTGCCATGGTTACATCCATCAGGATCATGCTTGCCATTGCAGCTAATCATGACTGTGAGATTTGGCAGATGGATGTTAAAACAACATTCCTTAACGGAAATTTACTCGAGGATGTGTACATGACACAACCTGAGGGTTTTATCGATCCAAAGGAAGCCAATAAAGTTTGTAAGCTACAAAAGTCAATCTATGGATTGAAGTAAGCATCTTGGAGCTGGAATCTATGTTTTGACGAAGTAGTCAAAAAGTTTGGCGTTAGTCAAAATGAAGATGAACCTTGTTTTACAAAAATGTTAGTGGGAGCATAGTCATATTTCTCATATTGTATGTGGATGACATACTATTGATGGAAAATGACATCCCTACTCTTCCAATAGTAAAAGGTTGGCTGGGAAAGACCTTCTCTATGAAGGATTTAATCAAAGCATCCTATATACTAGGAATCAAGATCTATAGAGATAGATCTAGAATTCTTCTAGGCCTAAGACAAAGCACATACATTGACAAGGTGCTAAAGAGGTTTAGCATGGAGGGTTCTAAGAGAGGTAGCTTGCCCATGTCCCATGGGTTTAAGATCTCTAAAGCCCAACGTACTAGTTCATGTAATGAACGGACGCGCATGAGTAAGATTCAATATGCATCAGCAATTGGATCTATCATGTACGTGATGTTATGTACTCATCCTGATTTTTTGTATGCTTTGAGCATAACGAGCCGGTATCAGTCAGATCCAGGTGAATATAACTGGATAGTCATAAAGAACATCCTAAAGTACTTGAAAAGTACTAAGGACCAATTCTTGGTATACATTGGTGACGAAGAGCTCATGGTAAAGGGTTACACCGATGCTAGCTTCCAAACTGACAAAGATGATTACAGATCGCAATCTAGATTTGTGTTTTTCCTGAACAACGGAGCTGTGAGCTGGAAGAGTTCCAAGAAATAGATGGTTACGGATTCTACAACAGAGGATAAATATATTGACACATCTAATGCTGCAAAGGAAGTTGTGTGGATCAAGAAGTTCATATCTAAACTTGGAGTGGTCCCAAGTGCTAGTGATGCAATTGAGTTGTTTTGCGACAACAATAGAGAAATTGCACAAGCTAAAGAACCAAGATCCCACCAACGTTCCAAACATATTCTATAGTGGTTCCATCTCATACGAGAGCCCGTACAGTGAGGAGATGTGAAGATTTATAGAGTACCTACAGAAAGCAATGTGGATGACCCGCTCACAAAAGAATTTTCACAGCAGAAACATGGCAGGCATGTTCGATCACTTGGATTGAGATTCATGAGTGATTGGGTATAAGTGAAAGTGGGAATTTGTTATTATGTATGCCCATAGAGACTATCATTTGATGATTGTAATTGGATACTATGTAAATGATTTGCAATACTACATTGATCATATCAATAAAGGCAAGTTTCCAATCTATATTTTTGTGTTTTATATTGTGAGATGACCATAAACCTTATAGATGTCGACAAAATAATATACTCAATGACATATGTCTTCGGGTTGATGACCTGAACAGTGAGATTATATGTATGCTAAGAGTATACATTCTTTTTTTGTCCCTAATCTATTGTTATTGTGGAAATATCCATAGACATCAATAACACATAAGATTAGAATGTATGTTGGTTGATGGAAGAATCTCATTGTCCATGATATGGAGATACTGAACCAAATACATAGATACTTGTTAGAGAACAGTGTATTGGACAGACCCACCTTGAGAGTGACACATGGATACCATGATTGATAGTTAGAGTTAGATCCCATAATGATGGAGGTGATTGTGGTTCTGAGACCTAAATTCACTACACTTATCACATGTCATTTCGGTGTACTTTGACATCATCCACCGTGGTCCTGAATAATGATTGCCATAAAGATGGTGATTGGGTAAACTATGATACATGGGGATGACTGTGAGTGATGTAGATGGAATTTTTCCTTCCTATGGGAGTTTGGTATTCTGGCCACATGATAAGAGAGACTGTGAAATGCATGGCCATGCTGATGTGAGTCATTATGTGATATTGAGCTTACATATATCTCAGACAATCTACTCTAGTTCATAGGAACATGGATTGAACGTTGAAGAGAATAATAGTTCCATGACTCGAGTTCAATCCGGATATCAGCGAGAAAGGAACTATACAATCACTGTAATACCAGTCATGAATGATAGGTTAAGTTGTTCTCCAACTTCTCCAATTACTTGGGTGGCAATGAAGTCTCACTAGATACCAATCATTGCTTGTGAAATCATAATATGGTTATGGATATCACCATCAATGTAATTTGGAGCCTACCAGGTCACACACATAGGATGTGTTGGAATAGGAGTATAATTGTGGATTTGATTGGAATTGCTCTGAATCAAATTGATTACTAAAATGTTTATGTAATCTATTAGAATAATATTGGAGTGACTGGCTCTAAGTGAAAGTGGGAGTATGTTGGTATATATGCCCATAGAGCCATCCTGAGAGATTGCATGTAGTCAGATATTAATTAATCAATTAATATGATTATTTGGTTAATTAATTAATTCCACAATATTCTAATTAATCCACGAGCGGTTTAATTAATGCAGTGTTTCTGTTTACCGATAGGTTTAGGAAACCCTACCTCCTTTCATCTCCTATTTAAAGGGGCTTGACAACCGATATATTTACAAGATATAGAGAGAGTCTTTTTAGTTTACGCTAACGTATGTAAACCCTAACCGTCACCATCCTCCGGAGAGAAAGGAGAGCACCGTGATGCTAGCACGTCGCTGCACAGAGGCTACTCCTTCCTGCTATTTTAGGAAGCACAACGTGGAGTTCTAGTCCATTCACGTGGAAGAAGTAGAGATGCAGAAGATGAGACACCTGCGTTCGGAGGACATCAACTACCAACCATACACGCTACGAACGACGTAAATCACCACACGAAAGGAGAACCACTGGATCTTCTCATGATGCACTCAATGAATGGGAGATAAGTATCTTCTGTGTAGGTCAACAATGTTGCACACTATTATGCAGCGGGACATCACTGGACTTGCTCTGTGATAAGATATATCCCACAAACACTCCTTCTGAACACACTGTTGTCGACGAGATCCTATTTTGTTGTGTTGAAATTTATTTAGTTACTTCCGCCGCACATGTTTTCTCTACAATACCCAACAGATTGCAACCAAAAGATATGAGTTGTCCCACTCTCTATTTTGTGTTTGAGTATCTAGTGACAGGTGGAAGATGGGATCCCTTGTTTGGACACTTTCACCTTCGATGTCATTTGGGTTTTGTCCTGTAACACATGTGCATTGTCATCCTTTCATCTCTGATATAGTATAATGTCATATATCTGATATTAAGTGTATTCTTTTACATGTATTATGTTTCACGCATCAATGTTTTATGTGTCATGCGAGAGTGTTTTTGTATTCATTTTCTTTATTTCTTAGGAATTTCATTAAATAGTTTATCCTGGATAATTCATAACTAATGCTCTAGTTATTAGAAAAATGAATAAAAATATGTTCTAGAATAAGAATAAGAATCCCTATTTGATGGTATAGGTTTCATAGCCTAAATCAAATATAATAAGAAATCAATATTTTAAGGTTTGTAAAAAAATTATTTTTTTACATCTAATTTGGTAATAGGTGAGAAATTACCCCGATTTTATCTAAGATTGGACTTTGAGATTGGATACACATTTGTGAGGTATATCATAGTCTCTTCTTAGTCATATTGAATAACTATTTTCTTTCCCTCTCTCTCTTGGTCTTAATTGTGACTTATAATCTCACATTTTACATGATTATATATTGTGGAAATGATTAGTATCAAACTCCTACAATTGGTCTTATGAACTGTTATAATTCCAAATTGAATCCTATTCTTGTAGCTTGTAGTTATTTCATAATTTTGCATCCTAATCAATTTTGTTGATTCATATTCAATGGAAACCCTAATTTTTCATTTGTTGTCCATGATAGTATATTTGATCATATTGATACATCTTTATGGTGTCTTTTTAATTTGGACACTATATTTTGGTTTGACTAAATTGATGCTTGCCTCTTTATAATGCATGTTTATTTTGAATAACTTGTGTAATGTACACACTCGGTGGTGTATCCAAATTGTGTGTTTTACCAATAGAATATGTTGATGTTGATTCTTGTCCTAGAGTAATTATGTTGTGATGCCATTACTTCCATGAAGATTATGGTGGTGGTGCCATAATATGTGGTTATGATGGTAATTCCATATAGCTTAAATGTTATTTATATTGTAAGACCCCTGACTTAGCTTAGTGCTTGATCTTGATTTCTTTTCTTAATAGGATACTTAAACCTTCCAATCATGTAATGTGCCTTAATAGTATGTGACATGTTTATGTTTTTAGTTTGGTCCAGTTTGGTTGATGTTTGAGCTAGTTTTGTTATATGTATGTTGCTTTTAGACCAAGTTGTAATTTACCCATGTTGACGGTTTATCTTGCAATTTTTCACATGTTGGATGTGCCTCTTGTGCCTTGGCATTAGAGAATAATGCTTATGGGTTCCTTATTGGCCTTAAATTGATGACGTGGCATCATGGGTGTTGATGGTAGGGTTTGCATGGGTTGCATGGATGATTGAGTTGTTAGTGTCGACCATGTTGGTTTGACCTATGTAGTGACCTATGTGTTTTGTATCCTTGATAGTGCTTCGAATGATACACCTGTCTTGGTTGTGTTTGCAGTAACCTAGGTGTCTTTTCCCTAGTTTTGGTCACTAGGGTCTCTTGTGTTGTGGTGTGTGTCGACATATTGTTTGGATGACATGGAGTAGCGGTCGCTACTACGTTTACCCTAGTTTTTTGCTTCAATTGAAGGAGGGTTGACTGGCCTAGAGGTCTTTACTCAACCTTGGTTTTAACGTTCTTCTTTGCATGCATATCTAGAGTGCTTGCATGCCCTACCTTTAAAGGGACATGTATCATGAGAAACTCTTAGATCTTGACTGTAAGGACCATGACTTGGGTTTTGGGATAACCCTTGATTTTTTTCCTAAGTAATATGATTAGAACCTTGTCTTAATCTTTGTTAAAGTAATTAAGACTTAAGGAGAGCTCAAGTTTCAAGTTTGGTCTAGTTTGAATGTTGTTTGAGCAATTTTTGCTTATTTTGGACAAAAGTGCAAATTACCCAAAAAAGGGGTTACCTTGCAATATGTCACATGATAGGTGTTCCCATATTACTTTATCATCATAACAGAGAGAATGATTCTAAGGAGCACCGAAAGCCTAAATTCCAAGTTGAGCTTGTATGGTTGATGCTTGTGCTTTATGTGCTAGTTTTGGTGCAACTTGCAACATAAACAATATATGAGGTTGATGTGCAATTTACCACCTCTAAAGTGTCCCCACTCCCTCTTAGTATAATCTAGAGTAGAGAGAGATAAGGGGCACCTTGTTTGAGTCTTGGTTGAGTGATAACACTCTTGGTGATGTTAGAACCATAGAATGTTGAGTACCTTGAACCCTAGATGAGGCTGTGTCGAGTTGTGAAGGGCATATGGGGGTGCCTATCAGTTTATAAACCATATAGGATGCCCCCTATTGGTTTGGAAACTTTTGGAAGCAGTCATTTCAGGCTAAGCACCTTAAATAGGAGAAGCCTTTTAGTTTGAGACTTCCTTGCAAAAGTGGTATCAGTTTGTACACTAAGTGATGATGAGTTGTGATATCTTGTCAAGGAAGCTACCCAATGGTCGATACTTTACCTTTGGATTATCCCTAAGAGTTTTGCATGTCAGGATAAATGAGGTTTCATGGTGTCACCATGCATGTACATGTGTCATCCATTTACATATGGTGATGACACCTTACACATACTCTCTTTCATGAGCCTCAACTATATATACCTCTCTTTTCACTTCCTAGTAAACCATTCAACTTTTTTACCATCTCTTGCTTGGTGGATGAACTTAAGAGCTCAAGGAGCTAGGGAAGGTCAAGAAATTTTCCCAAGGTAAAGCCATGATCGTCTTCTACCTTAGAAAGACTATGCCTCTTGGATCATGATTCTTTCCTTTCCTTCCTTCTTCACCAAGTTCCTTACTATGGTGTCTGCCTTTCGAATATAGGTGTTATGATCAAGTGTTGGAATTTTGATTAGTCATCTTCAACCATGGGAATGTGAATCTTGGAATCTTGAAGCTTTAGTCATCATCTTGAGGCAGTTTATATAACTTGGACTCAACTGTATTATTATTCACCTTCTATGATGCAATACTTGGTGATTCCTTTTATACTTTGACTTTTCTTGTTTGAATGATGCTTCTATGAGCTCTAAATGGATATATGGGGTTGTTGTTCATGAACTAGAGTAATAATGGACAAAAAGTTGGAGCTTGAAGAATATGAAATGGATATGCACAAACCAATATTGGTTTGTGGGAAACCCTAACCCAATACAAGGGTATAGATATGAAAACCGATACACATGAACTCCTATCCTCTTGGCTTGATTTCATGAGTAGGACTCCAGTCCTCTCAATTGTTTAACCTATCACCTAAATTCTAAGAATAAGGCAGGCCAATATCTAGAAGATATCCAAGTCGACACACACATATTTTCACCATCACATGGATGGCCTATATGACTTGTGATGCTTTAAAATGATATGTTGTTGTTAGGATAATGTGTTAGACGTTCTAAAAATTATATGCCACAATGGAATTAGCTTGACATGATCAATAGATGTCTAGGCAAGATGTAATATCAAACTATGATGCCTTAGTTGAGTGTGGAGGTTGACACAGCCGATCCTAACCCTAATCTGATACCCTCACAAATCCGATATCGCTCTGGCCTGATCCATGTGTGATGGGCAATATACATAGCCGACATACATTGTGAAAGTAGGGGCATCACATTCTTAGAATCCTTGGTCGATACACCAAGTAGTTGTGAGGCCGATAGGTGAAAGAATTAAGGTGTTGAATGAGGGTTCATCCAATACAACCCAAAACCCTATAAGTTGATACCCAATGTTGAGAAATGGCCGATACTCAAAGGGATGGCAAGGCAGATACCCTAGTTCATAGAGTGGCCAATATCCTATTTGATAGCTAGGTCGATACCCTTGTTGAATATAGGCCAATATGCAATGGGTTAATGTGGTTGATACCCTAGTTGATTAAGTGGTCGATACACAATATGATAGTATGGCCGACACACAAGAATGCTTTATGGCCGATATACCTAAAGAACCATAGAAATTATACTACTCTAAGCATCTCTAAACCAATAGAATTTGATATACCTTAGCCGATAAAAGTAGATGTGTCTAGGCTGACACAAGTGGATGTGTCTAGGCCGACACAAGGATTAAAGTGGAGGGAGATACACCTTGTTGAATATAGGCTGATAGACCTTGATGAGTGTCGGTTGATACACCTTGAATATAATCAGTTGATACACTATAAAGTAATGAGATGGATACACTTTGAAAAGTTTAGGACAATATACCCTAAAGATGGTCAAGCCAATACAACAAGTTAAAGGTGAATCTAATATCTTAGTAAGGTAAAAGAGAAACTTGTACTACCCATATGATAAAGATAATATCTTTTATTGATAATCAACTAATAGTAAATGATGAGAATAATCAAGCATGATTAAATACTTATGACAATGAAATAAGCTCCTAGATGTGAGGAGTTATTATTTAGGGATTTGGTTGTTGAATAATATCCTAAAGACCCTAATCAGTTACAATGACTACTACAGAAATGGCTTATAACGTCACTTTTAAAGGTGTCGGTTGTAATAATACACTGACACCAAAACAATACAACGTCGGTTTATAAAATAAACCGACATCAATCTGTGAAGGGCGACCAGACACAAGTATTGCTTTTATTCGGTGTCGGTTACTTAATAACAAACTGACGCCGAAAATTAACCGCCAAATCCAAAATTTCCAGCAAAAAAAATTACCTCCAAAAATTTAACATATGGCGTCGGTCATTAACTAATAAACCGATGAGGAAAGGTTATTTGCGAAACAGAAATTGGGCACATTTTGATCGTCGGTTTTACAACAATGACCGACACTTATGGGTTTTCCCGCGCTCTTCATGGGAAATTTTTCACACCCTTTGAGCATAGGATGTTAAAAAAAACACGACGACTATGGTCATTAATCGAGAACCAATTTTTTAATCGGCATATGTAGATAGATGTCGGTTTTTTTCTAGCTAAAACTGACGATTATCATGGGGCACAAGTGTCGGTTTGTGTTGTTAACTGACACCGTTCATGTTATGTGTCGGTTTTGTTGAGTAACCGACACCGAAAGTTAACTTAATATCGCGAGAGCGAGCCCGATTCTTCCCCTTTCTCTCTGTGTTGCAATCGACTTAGGGTCTGGCGATTCCAGCGGTGAGCAAGCAGACTCCCTCCGTGACGCCGCCCACCGCCGTTGTTCTCCTTGCTTGCCGTCGTCATTCTCCTTACTCGCCGTCGGCCACCTACTGCTCGCCGCTTGTTGGCCATTCTCCTTGCTCGTCGTCGGCCACCTACTTGTCGCCGCTTGCTGGACGTTCTCCTTGCTCGCCTCTGGCCACCTACTTCTCGCCGCTTGCTGGTCTCTGCTCATCTACCGCCGTCGCTCGCTGCTCCAGCAGCCTGGTCTCCTTCTCTTTGGTGACCTGCTCTCTAACAGCTCTCTTGTCAACTCCGGCGGCCTGCTCTCTTGCTGCTCTGGTGCCTCTGACGGTCTACTCTCTTACTACTCCGGCCAACTCCGGCGGCCTTCTCTCTAACTGCTCCAACTCCAGCGCAACCTTCCTTCTGCCTTCCACCACCACCACTGCTTCCGTCGCTGCTCCGGCCAATCAAAGGTAATGGAACCATCTCTAAGGGAGTGTTTATTTAAATTGAACATTGTATATGAAACAAAATATGATTGTCTAGTATTTTTTCAATGATCACTTCCATTACAGTTCAGGAGCTCGTCGGCCTTCTGCCAGCTCACCGCTCTTCCACGCTCGCCTGCCCGCTCAGCCTGCCCATTCGGCTTCCACATGCATCCATCCGTCTCACCCTCTCTCCCTGCTCCAGAGCAAGACGCCCGACTGGGCTCAAATAGAGGTAAACATCCCCAAAAACCCTCTGTCTCGCCCTCTCTCCCAGCTCTAGAGCAAGACGCTCTGATTTGTATTTACTTAAATACTGATTTGTATTTACTTATATACTCGTTCATCTAATGATTTTTTATTCATCACATTATTTAAATTTAGGGCTTTATATTTATTCATCTACTTTTTAAAATTATTTAATCATCTCTTGATTTATTTATCTAATGTTTTGAGTTTACTTATTTAGATGTTGCTATTGTAAATCAACCTAGGATATGAATAAATCTTGTGCTTGCATATATTTGTGCTTCTAATCCTCATGCTTGACCTAATTCAGTAAACCCTAGGAATTGATAGTATAAATGCATCTAAGCATTCATAAGCTATTAATGTTGATTAATTTAGGAAGCAATAATATGTTGTTATGGTTGTCCACAAATATTTTTATAAGAAATTGTGTGTTGAATGGGGTTGTGAACAAGGAACTGGTGTAGAATTTGTTGGCCTAGAAACCCGTCAAAGATTTACTCATTAGGAGTAAATCTTGGATAGTCCCCAGTTTGGGATTGTTCTTGAAAACCTAATCTCACTTAGGATGTAAGTGTATAATGTGTATTGGGTTTTCAAGAAAATTTCGGCAACATTTCCCCGTTTGTTCTCTAAGTACATATGTACTTGGAGAATAGCGAGGAAATGCTGCCGAAATTTTCTTGAAAACCCAATACACATTATACACTTACTAGTGAGATTAGGTGTTCAAGAATAGGATAGGTGGTATACATTTAAGAATGACATCACATGTATAAACCCTAAAGTTTTAACCATAAACTCTAATCTGTTTACCCTAGACCCTAATCTTGTTGTAATATATACTTATTTTCTCTTTGATCATAGAATGGATATATCATGGATGTCCATTCGCAATCGCTGCATCCCAGAGTTTATTTCTGGTCTTGATCAGTTTGTTAGATTTTCCGAGGAACATAGGAAACAACATGGAGATAGGTTCTACTATCCATGTAGCCATTGCGGTAATAACTTGAAAGTCAGTACTGGTGACAAAATTAGAAGTAATGTCATGTGCAACGGGATTGTACAAGGCTATACAGAATGGCACTGGCATGGAGAGATTTCAAACCTAAAACCAGTGGATGTCGATAGCAGTGCTTGTGTGGAAGAAGAAATTGCCTCCGATGACGTAGACGTGAATGAACAAGTTCCAGTAGACATCGTTGATGGGATGTTGGATAGTTGTGGGGTAGAGCACACCAATCCACCTCCCATGTTTATAAACATTGTGCATGATGCAGAGATACCATTATACACAAGTTGTAAGTTTACGAAGCTTAGCACTGTGTTGAGATTGTATAAACTGAAAGCTAACAATCGATGGAGCGATAAAAGCTTCACGTCATTGTTGTCTTTGTTGAAAGAAATTCTTCCTGAAGGAAACGAGCTGCCGATCTCAACATACCAGTTAAAGAAATTGTTGTGCCCAATGGGAATGGAGGCCAAGAAGATACATGCATGCAAGAATGATTGTGTATTATTTCAAAAGGACAATGTGGATTTGAAATATTGTCTGAAATGTGGTGAGTCAAGGTATAAATTGACGACTTCGGGGGAGTCCAAAACTAGTTCTCCCACCAAGGTGATGTGGTATCTACCTATAATACCACGGTTTCAACACTTGTTTGCCAATCCTATATATGCAAAGAATTTGAGGTGGCATGCAGATGTTCAGAAAAATAATGATGGGATCCTACGACATGCATCTGATTCCCCACAGTGGAAGAAGATTGATCTATTATACCCTGAATTCGGTGAAGAGGATAGGAATCTAAGACTTCGGCTATGTACAGATGGGATGAATCTGTACGGGACATTGAGCAGCCAACATAGCACTTGGCCAGTCATGCTTGTTATATACAATCTTCCTCCCTGGTTGTGTATGAAAAATAAGTATGTTATGTTGCCGTTGTTGAGATCGGGCCCTAAACAACCTGGAAATGATATCGATGTTTATCTTGAACCTCTGATTGATGACTTAAAGAAACTCTGGGGTGAAGGTGTGATGACCTATGATGCTTCACGAAGAGAGACATTTTATTTGCACGCTATGTTGTTTTGCACTGTGAATGACTTTCCAGCATATGGGAATTTGTCTGGATATAGTGTCAAAGGATCTAAAGTGTGTCCTATATATGAAGAGAACACTGATTCAATACGACTAAAACATGGCGGCAAGACTGTATATCTTTCTCATCGAAGGTTTCTTCCAAAATTTCATCCGTATCGTAGGTTGCGCAAAGCATTCAATGGACGGAATAAGGAACGTAGTGCACCTAAACCTATATCAGGGGAGGATGTTTATGAAAGAGTGAAAGACATCGCCAATGAATTTGGGAAGAGATCACAATGTATGATGGACACAAGGAATGACAAGTCTTTATTCAAGAAGAAGTCTATATTTTGGGATCTTCCTTATTAGAGTTGTTTGACAGTCAGGCATTGTATCGATGTCATGCACGTTGAGAAAAATGTATGTGATAGTGTCATCGGTACTCTGTCGAATATACCAGGTAAGACTAAAGATGGGATAAAATTCTGAATGGACCTATGTGAAATGGGAATAAGGATAGAATTAAAAAAAGTAGTTAGTAGCGATCGGAGAACATACTTACCTCCCTCTTATTACACGTTGTCTAGAAAGGAGAAGAAAGCATTTTGTGAATGCTTGGTAAATGTTAAGGTGCCACAGGGTTACTCATCCAACAACCGTACATTGGTATCAATGAAAGATCTGAAGTTGATAGGTCTTAAATCTCATGATTGTCACATTCTAATGCAACAAATATTTCCTGTGGCAATTAGATCTATATTGCCGAAGCATATAAGGTTTGCAATCACCAGACTTTGTTTCTTTTTCAACAGTCTGTGCAGCAAAGTTATTGACCCTGATACTCTCGATAATTTGCAAAGAGAAGTGGTTGTTACCCTATGTCAGCTTGAGATGTATTTTCCTCCGTCATTCTTTGATATCATGGTACATCTTGTTGTCCACTTGACTAGGGGAGTGAAAATGTTGGGACAAGTTTTCTTGCAATGGATGTATCCCTTTGAACGATACATGAGCATTTTTAAAGGTGATGTTCGAAGCCGTTATCAGCCTAAAGGGAGTATTATTGAGGGTTATGTGGAGAGAGAGGTTATGGAATTTTTCAATGACTTTCTGAGTGGTAATGACGCTCCCGTGAATGACAAGAATATTGAGGAGCATTTTGGCAAAGGATTTTTGGGATCATGGGTGAAAGTAATCAGCCGTGAGCAGTTTGATAAAGGTCACTTGTATATTTTACACAACATCGACGAAGTGAGTGTTTATATCGAGGAACATACCAATTTCATCAAGAGACAATATCCTCGATCCAATTCAATGTGGCTTGCTAGAGAGCATAACAAGACATTTATTAAGTGGTTTGAAGATAAAGTCTTACATCAACTATCTCAAACACCAGATAATGTTACTAAAACCATCAAATGCCTCGCCTTTAAACCAAAATTGAATGTTATGTCTTATGAAGGGTTTGACATAAATGGTTTCTCATATTACACAAAGTGTCAAGATGATAAGAGTGTCGTCCAAAACAACAGGGTCACCCTTCAAGCATCTTCATTGTTTTTTGCAAGTGCAAAGGATAAAAGTCCACGGGAAGCTAAAATGTCATATTACGGTTTCATTGAAGACATATGGGAGTTTGACTATGTAGATTTCATAATTCTACTCTTTAAATGTAATTGGGTTGACAACAACAAAGGAGTTATAGTGGATGAATTGGGTTTCACGTTAATGAACTTTGAAAAGATTGGCGAGAAGGGTGAACCATTCATATTGGCATCATAGGCAAAACAAGTATTTTATATTGATGATCTGGAAAATGATAAATGGTCGGTTGTTCTTCATGGTAAAAGACAGTTCATTGAAGATCCTATAGATGAAGAAGAGTACTATGATAAGTATGATGACTCCAATCCATTCTCAGTTGGGTTGCCAACACCAACAAAAATTAAAGATGGGGATCACAATGACTTGTATGTTCGCGGGGATCATAATTAAGGATAGTTAATTGATAAAAGATCACAATATTAGAGGCATGGATGTTTATATTTTTATTATGTTCCCATGATGACCGTGCTTGCACCGCCTGACAATGTATGTTTTAAGAATATATCCCTAAGGTTTAAATCTATATGTTCATTTATAATTATATTATGTAAGTGTGTTTTTTATCAAATTTTTAGGATACTAGTTAATAGCAATTCTATTTAATTTGTAGGCGTTCGCCAAAGACTACAGGCTATGCAGGACGGCCATGACATAGCTATGCATGCCATCGACATTGCTTTGTAAATCTAAAGCGCAACAATCGGAGAGAAAGCAAGCATCCCACACTAAGGTTATATAGATATATAGTGGGACTAAGGTGACGATCCCTCCTGCTAAAATAGGTTACCGACAACTACATGTTACGACTGGGAGGTCGTGATTCAATAATCATATGCATTAGTAGGAGGACAAACATATTTCACCACGAGTTAACATTGAAGAAGGTCTACTAACCTACACTGAGCTAAACAAGTTTATCGGTGATTCGTATCATCCTTAAGAATATGCTTGAGTTTTCTGCCAATCCACCTTATGCCGACTTTGTGTGACAAATCACTCAACATTTTCTTAAGAAGAATATTGAGGACCTAGGTTACACATGGGATAGAAAACCTCAAAAGATAAGTAAAAATATGTTGGAGAAGATGGGAATTGACTTTGGCCACAAAAGGGCTAGGACTGAAGGGGAGACATCCACCCAAGACATACCTACACCACCCCCTCCCACCAACCTACCCCATGATCCTATTACAAACACCTTGACATGCATAGCTGGATCCCAATATCACCTGAGTAGGCAATTAGATTACAATCACCATGCCATGACTTATTTAAACTAAAGAATGCAAGCCCTCTCTCCTGACCAACCTGATGAATATCCATATTCCCTTAATCATGGCATGATAAATCCATACAATCCTTCCTACAACTACTATCAAATTCCACCTCCACCATCTCCTAATCTCACACATACTCAGTTCTCCTCAATTCAACTTCAAAACATTGCTTCCCACTTTCTCTTTGATCGTGTTCCCACCTTCTTGGAGGATTATGCCTTAACCAAGACAGGTTCCTTATAGTGGCAGACACTGGTAAAATATTATGGAGTTGAGCCTTTTCTTGGAAAAGACCCAGACATTGATGTAATCCTTTAGTCTTTTCTGTGAGATTATGAGATATCCTTGTAATGGTTGTGATGCAATGGCTATCTTTGTATTGATTGTAATGGATATCTTTTTATAAGCAAGTATGTCATGCTTTATGGGTCATCTTCTAAATTGTATGAGCACAAAGTTGTTATCAATACAAGTGTTTTTCAATGGCTTCATCTGAACATATATATGTTATATAAGAATCTTATAGTAGAGCATACAAATAAGGGGGAGTAATATATGCAATGAACCTAAAAGAGTCAAAATTTTTTTGAAAATGATTGAACAATAAATTATGGCTAAATTTGACAATGCATTACTTGTTTTTAAAATTGAATATCTCTTTAAGGGGGAGCATAGCATAACATTAAGGGGGAGAAATAAAGAGTCCTACTAAATGATTATATTGGATATGCTTTTTGAAATGACAAAGGGGGAGAAATAATATAAATAAAAAAAAGGTAAATTTCAGGTATGAAACTCACATGATTTATATTTCCTTATTTTATATTTAGGAAATGTTTGTCATCTTCAAAAAGAGGGAGATTGTTGGCTAAATTGGATATTAGTATAATCCCTTTGTTTTGATGATGAAAAACATTTCATTATTGTCGATCTAACGTGCTACTTGAGTGTTGCAGGAATAAGGTGGATGACAAATACTTGAAAGATCTATATGCTAAAATTTCTTTAAGTCATGAATGTAATCAAATGTAAAAACTTGTACAAGTATATAATATACAAGTACTTAGACATCATGTAAATCAAGCGTTAGATCTTCCCTAGCCAATCACAACACTTAGATAGGTCATCCCCTAAAATAGTGGCACATCTGCACACTCATACACACACTTAGTACTTAGTTTAAAATGTTGAAATAGGGTCATTCTCGGTCAAAAAACTCCTCGACCGAGACACTCTCGGTCGACAAATTCCTCGACCGAGATTGACCCAAGTAGCCGTTAGATCCAACAGACAAGGTAGTTGGGATTTGAAAATGAACGTTATAAACACTTGCTCCAGGAAGTCCCTCGGTCGACAAGACCTCGACCGAGAAGGACTCTCTGTCGACAAATCTTCGACCGAGAAGAGTTCTGTCTGCAATTTTCAGAGTTAATTAACTAGGCATTGCTAAAGCATCTAATTTATACCTAACGTCTAGTTAAGAACTAAGAACCCCCTAGAAAGTGTCTAGAACGTTCTTAAGCACTTGTAGGTCATTCCTATAAATAGGACAAGCCTTAGGACACCCTCACACACACTTGTGCAATACTCGAGCTTACATACTTGCAATTGGAAATCTGTTTTGAGCAATTGAGCAACACTAGCATTGGCTAATCATTTCCCTTGCTCGAAATTCGTATCCTATAGGCTCGCATCTCCTATCCACTAAACCTACACTTTAATACTCATTGGTTAGGAGATCAATACGCTTGATATAGGCAAATCAAGCCTTGTGCTTCAAAGTGGTAATTGTAATTTCCATTTCCTTTCTTGTTCTTTCTTATTCTTTGTACGCTACTTGCTACTCCTAGGGTTGGAGGCTGCGGATTGGAGAGGTTTTGATCTTCTTGGTGAAGAAGGAGATCTTTGGACTACTTCTAGAAGGTTGTTGCAATGGAAAGCTACTTTAAGAGGAAGGCTACTTCAAGAGGGAGCTTAAAGTTACTTCAAGAAGGCTGCTTGAAGGTTGGTGCAACTACTTCAAGGTGAAGGCTGTCCAAAGTGTGTAAAAAGTATTGTAATTTTATGTAAAATCCTTGAGAGGTAATAAAATTTAATACTTTCAAAATCCCAGTTGGGTAAGCAACCGGGTAGTGGATTGACTGCCTTAGTATTTGCTAAGGTTGGAACCAATCTAAACACCTTGTCTCCTTCTTATTATCTCAATTGTGGTTGTTTGAGTTAAATTATATTAAAATAATCATAAAACCCTATTCACCCCCCTCTAGTAGTTTTTCAATTGGTATCAGAGCAGGCTTCAAGAAGCTCTAATCGAGTCTTGAAGAATGAAGGGTGGTGGTCTCTACAACCGCAAGCAAAATAAAAGCATGAACCAATCTTCAACAAGTTACAATTGGTGCCTAGGAACAAGCCACACAACACTTAGTTGCCCATGGAGAGAAAAGAAGGAAGAGGTGCCCAAAAATTGCCTTATTGCTACAATAAGTGAATAAGAAGAAGAAGAAGAGGTAAGTCTTTTTTATTTATCCAAAGAAGAGTTAATTGCTAGTCTTGAAGAGACACATAATAAGTATATTGAGTGCAAGAAGAAATTAAAGAAATCTAATAAAGCAAATGATGAGTTACATGCTAAACTTCTTGCTCTCACATCTGAAAATGAAGATCTTAAAAAGATTATTGAAGATCATGATATTAAGCTAAAATCAGTAGGAGCAAATTGCAATCTTCTATCCCTAGAAAAGATAAATTTGCAAACTCAAGTAAATGATCTTCAAAAACAACCTGTCTTGTGTACACATCTAGATTATGATACTATTGTGAAAGAAAGAGATTCCTTGTTATCTAATCTAGATCAAGCAAAGTTAGACATAAATAAAAGAATGGATGAGATTGTTAAGCTGCAACAAAAAGTTAGTAGGGTGAGTAACAATGTCACCCTTGATAAAATTTTAAATGATTCTTATCGTCAAATTGGAAGGAGAGGACAAGGTTATAATCCTAAAGGAAAATCTTATCAAAAACCTAGTTGGAGAAAGACACAAGCGCTAGAAAATCAATCTTTGTATGTACCTAAAGGCACATATACATATGTACCCAAGAACAACCTAGAACAAAATCATAGAAAGAGATATGAGGTTGATTCCATATGTTGTCATTATTGTTTGTGTCTTGGACATTATTCTTTCTCATGTCCCTACAAGAAAAAGGATGTTGAGTTAGTATGGGTTCCAAAACCCCCAAACTAAATGAACAAAATTAAGTTGAGATATGACCAAAGACTCTAAGTTGTATATCTATATGTCTATCTCAACTTAACATAATGATATAACAAATTGATTCAAGTAATTAAAATTTCTAACTTGAAAATATACATTTTAAACAAATATGTAGAGACGCATCTTTGAAAATTTGTCTTAATTAGGGTTCCCAAAACCTAAAGATTTAAATATGATTAGTTGAGGTTTGATCTAAATATTACTTTGATATTCATATGTTTTATCTCAACTAAACTGAGTTTTCAAATTGCATAATTGAATTGAAAATGACCTATGATTTACTTGTAAACAATTACTGAAAAATAGTACAGAAACATTCTCGGTCGAGAAACGGTTTGACCGAGAACACTGTCAGTCGAGAAATAGTCGACCGAGCAGGTTCCTGTTTTCAAGTTTGTAATAAATATGAACCTATTTTAATTAATCTAGTTTGCTATCAATTTGTTGTTAATGATTGATATAATATGCAAATCAAGAATGAATCTTGGAGACCATCTTTTCATCAAGACAAATTGATCTTTTGCATCATGAATTGTTGAATGAAGGTATAACATTATGTATATGAAATCCTTAAAACATATTGCAAAAGTATTATATGAAGACTGATATTGAAAATACTTTCTTCATTGATTGAAAAAGTTTATTAAGCATGTTCATTTACAAGGTTTGTCTTAAATTTGAAAATCCATGAATGAGATTATTTTAGTTTATCCTCCACATGGTTTAGCTTAAAAATGAAAATTATGAACCATGGAAATTATTGTTTTATCATAATCCACATGGTTTATCCCAAGTATTCCCTGGTCTATCTATGTAGGAACCATGAGTATTAAAATTTAAATGGTCATAATCATTGTATTTCATGAAATTACATGCTTCTATCTTGATCATTGTATTGTGGATATGCTTCTACTGTTCCATCAAAATCATTGTGCCATGATCATTATGTTTCATTAAAATAATTTTGGATCCATATATATACAAACCATAAATGGATGATCATTGTGATTCAACACATTACAAATATAGATGATGCAATCAATGAAAGTGCCAATTTGCATAACAGTAAAACTCTATGGCATATATGCATCTTGACAAAATAGATAATGATTATTGTGTGAATGGCTAAAAATAAATGAATCATAATGCTATGACAAGCCAAACAGTGTCTCTTAGAACAAAAATATTAATGTTTTATCTATTTGTTTGTTCTAAGAAATCAAAAGCAAAATCTTGATTTTAAGATATTAATCTTGCTTTCAAGGATATATGTCTCTAAAGAATCCTATGATTAATCTGAAAATGAGGGAACAAGAAGAAATGGGAATTGATATTTATGTATCTATAGCAAAGCTTAGGAGACATCATTCAAAATAAATACAAAACAATAATCAAGGACAAAAATTTCATTATGATTCCTATATTAAAATTAAAAAAACATCTTCATAATAGGTATCACTTAATGTGCTTCAAATTGATATTTATTTAAAGCTACCTGCAGAAATTATACTTCACATATGAATGTTCAAATTGGAAATCTGCAGAATTTGCCTCTTGGTTGAAATTAAATTTGACCAAGGGGCGTTGTGGTCAAAGTCAAGGTCGACCTAAAATAAAGCTAGACAAAATTCTTATTTGTACATCATTTTACTATACTTAATCTTAGTATCTTTACTCAAAATTTGCTTTTAATAAAAGGTCAAAATCCAATCTTAAAAACTAGTTATGACCTTAGAATTTCTCAAATATCCTAGACAATAATTACATTATTACTTCCCTAGAAGATATATATATGCTCTACAAATCTAGTCTCTCACTTGCATTAAAAACTAGTTCAAAATTTTATTCACAGCAACTTTGTCGGTTAGCAAATATTTTCGATCGAGACAAACTCGGTCGACGAATTCGTCGACGGAAAACATCTCGGTTGGCTATCCTTCTCGACCGATACTCACCAAGAAAATGTTGTACAGTCGATCTCAGATATGCTTTCGGTCGACAAAATGTTCGACCAAGCCCACATCGGTCGACAAAATGCTCGACCGAGGCTGACCCTGTGAACCTCCATTTGCGTGAATTAAAAGGCAATATTTTGATTAAAATATAAAAAAAAATTGTAACGGCTAGTTTTCGATCGACCGTTGGACGACCGAGAGGAGCGTCTGCAGAAATGATTGTTGTTGTCGTCGGTTGACAAATTGTCAACCGAAATAGGTTCTATTTTTCTATAAATAGCGTCCAAAATGACCTATTTCTTCACACCTTCACATTCTCACTTCTCTAGCTCCTCTCTAGTGCATTCTTGTGCAAATTTTTAGCTTCTCTACATCCAAGTCTTGCTTTCTACTTCTCCACTTCACAGTAACAAGATGGCTTCCTCATCAACGCGTGGAAAGAAGCAAGTTGCAGCAAGGAAAGGAAGGACGGTCTCTCTAGCATTGTCGTTCATCAACGACATTCCATTCAATGACGCAGCTACAGGCGATCGCTACCTCAGGCTATCCGGAAGAACTCCTCTTCCACGATGGCCAGTCGATGTCATGGACTTCCACAACATTGTTGATTTGGAGGAACTCTTTGAGGTGCAACATTTGACTGATTTTCTAAATCCCTCCTTCCATTCCCACTCCACAAAAGTAGTAAATGAATTCTATGACAACTTAACCCCACATCCTGACCATGATTCCTTCTCTTCTATGGTTAATGGGTATGGATTCCATTTTACTGAGGAGGGCATTCATAATATGCTTAACATAGACATAGAAGACTATAAAGATTTTATTGATCTCACCATAGGAAATCCATTAAATAAACTATCCCAAGATGACACCACCATTAGCCTTAGTGACATTAAAAGAGCCATCTTTCTATCCAATACCACTTGTCATGAAGATAGGGGTACCTATTATGCCATAAACTTAAAACCTGAAGTTAGGATCATAATTCTCATTGTTGCCACCAATATCCATCCTAGAGCAAACAAATCTGAAGTACCCACTTTTCGTATGTACCTTATCTATGCCATTCTAAAAGGCATTCCCATAAATTTTATTCGTATCATCCTTAATAATATGCTTGAGTTTTCTGGCAATCCACCTTATGCCGACTTTGTGTGCCAAATCACTCAACACTTTCTTAAGAAGAATATTGAGGACCTAGGTTACACATGGGATAGAAAACCTCAAAAGATAAGTAAAAATATGGTGGAGAAGATGGGAATTGACTTTGGCCACAAAAGGGCTAGGACTGAAGGGGAGACATCCACCCAAGACATACCTACACCACCCCCTTTCACCAACCTACCCCATGATCCTATTACAAACACCTTGACATACATAGCTGGATCCCAATATCACCTGAGTAGGCAATTAGATTACAATCACCATGCCATGACTTATTTAAACCAAAGAATGCAAGCCCTCTCTCCTGGCCAACCTGATGAATATCCATATTCCCTTAATCCTTGCATGATAAATCCATACAATCCTTCCTACAACTACTATCAAATTCCACCTCCACCATCTCCTGATCTCACACATACTCATTTCTCCTCAATTCAAATTCAAAACATTGCTTCCCACTTTCTCTTTGATCGTGTTCCCACCTTCTTGGAGGCTTATGCCTTAACCAAGACAGGTGCCTTAGAGTGGCAAACACTGGTCAAATATTATGGAGCTGAGCCTTTTCTTGGAAAAGACCCAGACATTGATGTAATCCTTTAGTCTTTTCTATGAGATTATGAGATATCCTTGTAATGGTTGTGATGGAATGGCTATCTTTGTATTGATTGTAATGGATATCTTTTTATAAGCAAGTATGTCATGCTTTATGGGTCATCTTCTAAATTGTATGGGCACAAAGTTGTTATCAATATAAGTGTTTTTCAATGGCTTCATTTGAACATATACATGTTATATAAGAATATTATAGTAGAGCATACAAATAAGGGGGAGTAATATATTCAATGAACCTAAAAGAGTCAAAAAAAATTTGAAAATGATTGAACAATAAATTATGGCTAAATTTGACAATGCATTACTTGTTTTTAAAATTGAATATCTCTTTAAGGGGGAGCATAGCATAACATTAAGGGGGAGAAATAAAGAGTCCTACTAAATGATTATATTGGATATGCTTTTTTAAATGACAAAGGGGGAGAAATAATATAAATAAAAAAAGGTAAATTTCAGGTATGAAACTCACATGATTTATATTTCCTTATTTTATATTTAGGAAATGTTTGTCATCTTCAAAAAGAGGGAGATTGTTGGCTAAATTGGATATTAGTATAATCCCTTTGTTTTGATGATGACAAACATTTCATTATTGTCGATCTAACGTGCTACTTGAGTGTTGCAGGAATAAGGTGGATGAAAAATACTTGAAAGATCTATATGCTAAAATTTCTTTAAGTCATGAATGTAATCAAATGTAAAAACATGTACAAGTATATAATGTACAAGTACTTAGACATCATGTAAATCAAGCGTTAGATCTTCCCTAGCCAATCACAACACTTAGATAGGTCATCCCCTAAAATAGTGGCACATCTGCACACTCATACACACACTTAGTACTTAGTTTAAAATGTTGAAATAGGGTCATTCTCGGTCGACAAACTCCTCAACCGAGACACTCTCGGTCGACAAATTCCTCGACCGAGATTGACCCAAGTAGCCGTTAGACCCAACAGACAAGGTAGTTGGGATTTGAAAATGAACGTTATAAACACTTGCTCCAGGAAGTCCCTCAGTTGACAAGACCTCGACCGAGAAGGACTCTCTGTCGACAAATCTTCGACCGAGAAGAGTTCTATCTGCAATTTTCAGAGTTAATTAACTAGTCGTTACTAAAGCAACTAATGTATACCTAACGGCTAGTTAAGCACTAAGAATGACATAGAAAGTGTCTAGAACGTCCTTAAGCACTTGTAGGTCATTCCTATAAATAGGACAAGCCTTAGGACACCCTAACACACACTTATGCAATACTCAAGCTTACATACTTGCAATTGGCAATCTGTTTTGAGCAATTGAGCAACACTAGCATTGGCTACTCATTTGCCTTGCTCCAAATTCGTGTCATATAGGCTAGCATCTCCTATCCACTAAACCTACACTTCAATACTCATTGGTTAGGAGATCAATACGCTTGATATAGGAAAATCAAGCCTTGTGCTTCAAAGTGGTAATTGTAATTTCCATTTCCTTTCTTGTTCTTTCTTATTCTTTGTACTCTCCTTGCTACTCCTAGGGTTGGAGGCTGCGGATTGGAGAGGGTTTGATCTTCTTGGTGAAGAAGGAGATCTTTGGACTACTTCTAGAAGGTTGTTGCAACGGGAAGTTACTTCAAGAGGAAGGTTACTTCAAGAGGGAGCTTGAAGTTACTTCAAGAAGGTTGCTTCAAGGTTGGTGCAACTACTTCAAGGTGAAGGTTGTCCAAAGGGTGTAGAAAGTATTGTAATTTTATGTAAAATCCTTGAGAGGTAATAAAATTAAATACTTTCAAAATCTCGGTTGGGTAAGAAACCGGGTAGTGGATTGACGGCCTTAGTATTTGATAAGGTTGGAACCACTCTAAACACCTTGTCTCCTTCTTATTATATCAATTGTGGTTGTTTGAGTTAAATTATATTAAAATAATCATAAAACCCTATTCACCCCCCCCTCTAGTGGTTTTTCATTAACACCTCATAATATCTACCTCTCTCCTACCCTTGGGTATTTATATCCCTTCTTTCACATGCAAGTATCCTTTTAGCTCTCTTCTTTATCTCTTCTTGCTTGTGTTTGACATTGAGCTTGGTGGTGGAAATGGAGGTGATGATCTTAAAGAAGTTGGTTGTTCTCCTCTTTCATATGGTGATGTAGGGCTTGATCATCTCCCTTGTGGTGGCTCTTGGTGATCTTTGATCTTGGTAAGTAGATTATCTTTCTTTGATCTCATTTTCTTGATCCCTAATTCTTTCCTTGTTCTCTTGGTCGTTAAACTATGGGTTACTATGGTGGCTAACGTGAGGAACATCTCTCCAAAGAGGTCGAGACTATGGTTTGACCATGGTAGTACCTGAGTGAGATGAAGCTCTCCTCTTTCTTCTTTCTTTTTAAGCCTAGGTTTTTTACCCTCTCTCTTTTGAGCTTCCTTTGACCTAGGTGTGTTCTTCTTCTCTTTAGGTGATCTTTCTTAAAGTTGTAGTTTATCCAAGCTTGGTGTTTCCTTCTCTCTTGGTGCTTGTGGATTTGGAGTTGACCTTCACCTCAAGATGGGTTATATAACGTTCCCCTCTTCTATTGTTGTACCTTATTTTGCTTACATGCTACTGCTCTATCTCTAAACCATGATCACAAGTTGTTATATGATGCTATATTGATTTAGGGTTTAAGATTTATGTATTCTTATATAGATGTCTATTTCTCCTAAACCCTAATTCTTGTACCTGAAACCTAGTAGATAATGGAGTTGAAGGTTCAAACATGCATCTTGATAGTTAGTCTTATCACCATGTTTATGATTTGTCCATCATATGTTAGATGGAGGTTTGGTTCTTATGCATATGTTAGATGCTTGGTTTGCTCTCTCTTTGCATGGTTTACTTGTTGATCTTGATGATGGTCATTTTAGGGTTTTGAAGTTCATCATCTTCATGTGGTTCTTATTGATCTTGATGATGGTCATTTTAGGCTTAATGCCTAATGTGAGGTGATATCCTCTAGTGATGTGATGATGGATAGTTATCCCCTAATGATATGATAATGGTGATGACATGGTACACAGTGAGACAATATCATGTGATGGTTTGATCATCTTATTGTTAATTTGTTTTACATCTTCTGACATTGCAACCTACCCTTATCTTTGCAGAACTTGTTTTGGGTTTGTACGTTGTAACTTGATTCATGCACTAAAATACACCCAACTGGCAATAATTAATCAAGTGAAACCCTAATCACGTAGGTTACTCTGAGCCATAGATCCATCTTCATCATGAGTACTTCTTGGATGGTGAAATAAGGAATTCTTGGGGGAAACTTGGAGCGCATATTGTTGAATATGTGGGGTTGCAAGTTGAGGATTTATCTTTGCATCCACAATCACTAGTTTTGAGGATGGTTGCAGTCATACCTCGGTAGTAGAATGTTTGAGGTCGTATCTCAGATGAGATGTTTTTAGGGATGGTTACGATCATACCCTGGAAGGAGAACTATTGCACTTGTATCTCACTAGAGTTGTGTCTATATAATGAGGTGGACTAGGATGACATACATATTGACTCTATATGTCATTGCGGCGGACTCAGACTGGCTAAGGGTTTGGGAGATCATAGGAGTTTGGCTCTCCTAGATCTTGTACGTCATTGATTTTGACTTAGCAGTGGTCA
The DNA here is from genome assembly GCA_963693085.1 of Alisma plantago-aquatica. Classification (NCBI taxonomy): domain Eukaryota; kingdom Viridiplantae; phylum Streptophyta; class Magnoliopsida; order Alismatales; family Alismataceae; genus Alisma; species Alisma plantago-aquatica. The sequence continues at coordinate 639,935,730 of OY856410.1, forward strand.
GTTGGAGCATGAGTGGTATACCTCATCTCTACAAGGCATAATAAAAGATGTAATACAACCATGTACTATATTTCCTTAGGGTTAAAAATGATTCACATTGGATGACCCCTTTCGTTGTTTTTTATGTTGTTTAGTCGATAACCTATTGATCAGTTGTAGTTTCTTAAACTACTTTATCTGTGATTATCAGTTTTAAGTATTCATTTAATCGAATATTCTCACATTGTTGATAGTATTACTTTTCTGCACTATATCTATTTGTGTTAATAATAGTTGTTGGTGGAGAGTTATATCTCTTGCTAGGACATTGTTCTCACCCAGTGGGTTTCCACATCTTTTAGGTGGTCGTACACGACAAGGTAGAGATTGTGTGGTTAAGGAAGAGAAGCATGGAGAGTAGTAGTTGTTGAAGGTTGGATTTGTTGTTAGCATTTTGTAGTAGAGTCATGTGTGTCGTCTCTGTACTCTCAGGTCCTTGGGGTTTTTTGTAGATGTTGTACATCGACACGACATTTTTGGCAGCATTCCATGGTTGTACATGTATTGCTTGTATATATGAATACATTACTTTTTGTAATAGGTTTTTGGAAAGATGGGTATTGTACAATGATGTAGATACCTTTATGGTATGATATGAAATACAAGTGGCACAGTTTGTGGACTTAGATGTAATACGTTTCCACTTATATATATATATATATATATATATATATATATATATATATATATATATATATATATATATATATATATATATATATAGTCAGGCTAGAATACACTCGAGTGTACAGATCACGATGTACACACCAATGGTGTTTTCCTATTTAGACCATTTTTTTCTAAAATCTAATTGATTGATCTTCATGGTTACAATAAAAGTAGGCCACGTACACAATTTGAGCTCATTTGGATGAGTGTAAGTCACTCATCTAAGGACAACAAAATTGATGCACAAAACTAATTTGAAATGCATGATTTTTGTCTCCTTTGGATGCATGATCTATAAGTGCCCAAATGAGATGAAATTTATTATATAGCATGTGCTTAAGATATTTAAGAATATCAATGGTTTAGATTTTTCAAAAAATTACTACTTCTTTGAAAATGAATGAGGTGTACAATGTCTCCAGTACACTCGAGTTTACACTAGCCTCTCTCTCTCTCTCTCTCTCTCTCTCTCTATATATATATATATATATATATATATATATATATATATATATATATATATATATATATAATGATCAGTTTTAATTTACCATGTTCTCTGGTAATCTAGATGTTTAGTGTTGATTCCCCACTTTGTTTTGAGTAATCTTGCTCGTGTGGTGGTGAGTTATCATGTGAAAAGGTTGGTATCAGAGTTCTAGTCTTGCTGAGTTTACAAGGTTACAAGACTAGGGTTGTGTTTGTTCTTGTGCATCTAATGTATCTGATCATAGCTTCTACTTCTGAAGAAGAAGAGGAAGGTTAAAGATATGTTTGGGGAACACAGAGAACATGTTGAGAGAAGGGTTTTTGCACTAGGAGGTGGTTCTAGGAGGTAGGCAAGAGAAGATGGAGTGCCTGAGGTGCCTCAAATTGACCCAAAAATTGTGGCCAATCCTTCTTTCCAATCAATGTTTGGATAGTTTATGGCATGAATGACGCATATGGTGGATAGAATGCTCGTACCCCAAATAAGGGCAGCTATCCTCTGTCGGTAGGAGCTCATAGTGCGGCATCATTTTTAGTGATAGGATCATCCAAGCCACATTTTTACATGAGGAGATGTTATAGGTGTGGCTATTAAGGACATCTAAGGTCGTTTTTCCCAGTTAAGGATGAGGAGGTGACACAATGGCTGAGATAGAGTCAACAAGGGTCACAACAGTAGAAAATTAGTATTGGCGGAGGTAGAGGACACGGTCAGGTGTCACATGTTGGTTCGTCTGGGTAGGCCAGTAGAGGACGGGGGTGACAATAGGCAACAACTCAATTCTATGATATGAGTCGGTCATAAGGAGTAGTCAACCCCCGGGTCCTAACATGTAAGATGGAGTTATTTCATTCTGATTTGTCTTCTTCCTACTTTATATATATTTTGGTTGACCCGGATGTGACACTCTCTATCACTAGAGAAGTGATAGTTAGTTGTTCTTTGCCTATTAGTCATAGATGTGATAGTATCTTCTTAGAAACCCCTTCAGTTGGTTCTACCAAGTTGCGGGAAGTGTGTCCATGTTGTGTTCTTTCTTCCTGGGGACACAACATTCAAGTGGACCTTATACCACTTGGCATGCACAAATTCGAAGTGATCCTTGTAATGGACAATTTGGAGAAGTACCCGGTGGTCTTGGATTATATTTCCAAGATGGCTACGTTCTATGATGATAATGTATCGTGAGTCTTTCAAGGAGATAGGAAGATTATTCCGACGTCCTTGGTTTCAGTAATGATAGGAGAGAGGTCGATGATGTAAGGCTGCAAGGCTTTTCTAGTACATGTGGTGGATACTAAGGTGAGGAGACCTAGTATCCAGGAGGTACCATTTGTTCATAGTTTCCTGGTGTTCCCCCACCTTAAGAGATTGACTTTGATATCAATCTGGTTACACAAGCAATAGCATAGACACTATACAAAATGTCACTAACTAAGTTGCACGAGTTGAAAAAGTAGTTCCAAGATCTATTAGAGAAGGGCTTTATCAAATTGAGCACTTCCCCTTAGGGTGTTCCCATGTTGTTTGTAAAGAATAAGGACTAATCCATAAGGTTGTGCATTGAATACTGACAATTGAACAAGGTGATGATCAAGAAACATGTATCCTTCACTGTAGATAGATGATCTATTTGATCAGTTGAGGGGTTTTGTAGTTTCCTCAAAGATAGACCTGAGGTTAGAATATCATCAACTGCAAATCAAGGAGGATGACATACCCAAGTTAGCTTTTAGGACTCGATATGGTCATTATGAGTTTGTGGTTATGTCGTTTGAGCTAACCAATGAATCGACAACGTTTGTTGATCTGATAAACATGGTGTCTTGGTCTTATCTTGACCAATTTGTGGTTGTTTTCATTGATGACATCTTGACCTACTCCCATTACATCTAGCAACATGAGAAGCATATACCACAGGCATTGGCCTTGTTGAGACAAAAATGAGTTGTACGCCAAGTTTAGCAAGTGTGAGTTTTGGCTAAAAGAGGTGTCTTTCCTTGGACATGTGATATCTACTGAGGGTGTTCGTGTGGATACCAAGAAGGTTCAGTCTATGTCATAATGTGAGCAGTCAAAGACAGTGATAGAGGTTTGTAGTTTCCTTGGCTTGACAGGCTATTACATAAAGTTAATCAAGAACTTGAGTTCCATGGCGTTACCCCTAACGAAGTTGACAAGGAAAGGTGTGCCTTTTGTCAGGGATAACAAGTGTCAACATTTCTATTAGGTTTTAAAGGAGAAGTTGACCAGTGCACTAGTGCTAGTGTTGCTTGAACAATGGAAATGGTATATTGTCTTCTGTGATGCATCAAAGAAAGGTTTTGGTTGCGTGCTGATGCAAGACAAGAATATGATTTCTTTTGCTTCACGACAACTTAACAAACATAAGGAGAGATACCCGACGCATGATATGGATATTGCTACAGTGGTCCATGCTTTGAAGATTTTGAGACGCTACCTTTAAAGTGAGAAGTGTCAAATCTTCACTGACCATGAGAACCTACAATACATTTTTTTGAAATAAGAGTTGATATGCGACATCAACGCTGGATGGAGTTAATCAAGGACTATGATTGCACCATAGACTACCATCTAGGGAAGGAGAACATGATGAAATATGCTTTGAGCAATAAGTATTCTTCATCATCATCTTATGATAAGGTGCAATTATGTTCCTTGGTGTTACATAAGTGAGACATATTAGTGTCTCCTCACCAGATGAATGTGAAGTTAGAGGTCTCCTTGTTGGAAAGCTTGTTGGCTCAATTATAGGTGAAGCCTACAATGAGGTAGTAGATCTGTGATGCCTAGTGTGATGTTATTGTGATACAATAGATTCAAGTAGAGTTTGGAAACAAGAAGCGTGATGGCTTCCATGATTCAGAGGATGGAATAGTGTGTTACCATTGTAGATCAATGGTTCCTGACATTGATAATCTGGGGAAGTTCATTCTAGAAGAGGCTCACTCTTCAATGTATAACATTCATCAGGGAAGTACCAAGATGTACCATAATCTGATGGATTTATATTAGTGGCCTACCTTGAAGCGTGATGTAGCTGAGTTCATGGAGAAGTGTCCTATGTGTCAGTAGGTAAAACCAGAGCATCAAAAACCTATAGGGACTTTGCAACCATTACCTGTATTGTAGTGGAAATGGGATCATATCACGATGGACTTTTCTGGTTGGACTTCTTAGGATAGCCAATGGTCATGATTCCATATGGATGATAGTGGATAGGTTGACTAAGTCAGCACACTTCCTCCCTGTCAAGACAACATATATAGCTGAGAAGTTGGCAGAAATGTATGTTGATGAGATAGTCTGTTTGCATGGTATTACAATGACAATAGTGTCTAACAGAGGTCCTCAGTTTACTATTCGCTTTTGGGAATGCTTGCATACAACCATGGGTACATAGTTTAGGTTCAGTACAACGTTTCACCCATTGATAGATGGACAGTCTGAGATAAAGGATTTTTTGACAGCCTGTGTCTTGTAGTTTTTGGCCACTTGGGATATACACCATAGTTTGATAGAGTTTGCTTACAATAATAGCTATCATAGGAGTATTGACATGGCCCCATATGATGGTTTGCATGGGAAACGTTTAGGTCTCTGTTGTGTTGGTATGAAACAGGCGAATATGCTTTTGGGTCCTGAGCATGTACAATAGATGACAGAGAAGATTAAGATGATACAACAATAGTTGAAGGAATCCTAGGACATGCATAAATTGTATTTTGATAATTGTCATAGACCCTTGGAGTTCCAAGTAGAGACCATGTGTATCTCAATGTCTATCCTTGGAAAAGCATGTCGAGGTTTGGGAAGAAGGGTAACTTGGCTCACAGAATGGACTTACCCTATGGTTTCATGTGTGGGGAAGGTGGCTTATAAGTTGTAGCTACCACCTATGTCATACTGGTTGCATCCAGTGTTCCACATTTCTATATTGAGGAAGTGTCACCCTGACACAGAGCTTGTGTTGCAGCCCGTGGAAGTTGAGATGGAATGTAATATCCCTGACATGGGTTATGCTTTAACCCTAGGTGTTTTATTTAAGAAAGATAATTATATGCTTCATATTATCTTTTGAAAAGTAATTAAGGCTCAAGAGGAACTTATATTTCATTTTAGTCCATTTTGAATAATGTTGTAAGTAATGTTTTACTTGTTTTGGACTGAAATGCAATTTACCCAAGTTGAGGGCTTAATTTGCAAATGTTACATGATAATATGTTCCTCATGTGTTGAAGCATCATGGGAATGAAGATGATGCAGAGGTATGGCTTGTGATAGCTTGGGTACCAAGAAAATGTTGATAAAGCAATGTTTGTGCATTAAAACCTAGTTTTGGTGTAATATGAAATTTACCCAAAACCTAGGGTTCTATGTGCAATTTACCACTTCATTAAGATCCTTAATATTATTGGCATCTTTTAGAGGAAATAAAATTAGAGGGGCATCTCATTTGAGCTACTCTGGAGGAGAGAGAATCTTGATATTAAATAATCAAGATTTAAGCATAAATGGAACTTTACTTCAAATTAATGTAAAAATAAATATATTAATTGAAGGGCCTTCAACCAAAAACGAGATGGTTGGATTTTTTCAAGTGTGAACACCCTTGTGCTTTTTCTAGGCCACGAAATATGTAACTTGAGTGGAGAGTCCACTCACATTAAGTTAATGGAAAGTAATATCCACTAAAAATGGGATATTAATATTATATGATTAAGGTGCTTAATTTCTTTTCCCTTATTTCATGGATAATGGAAGGGAATTTGGATATAAGGAAGATATCTTTGCATGCACGGAATTGAGGAGGAAGAGGTGGAACAAATTTTGGAATTAAAGGATTTTTATAAGGCAATTTCTCTCTCATCGATTTCCTTATGAAAAGACCCTTTACCACTCAAACAAAGGACATTTTCAAATCCACTTCTTTCCTTTGCTTGAAAAAACGATCAAGGGAGCTAGGGACATTAGGAAGACGACCCTCAACCTGTTGGTAAGCTTCTTGACCTTCATTCATCTTGATTTAATGGTGGAAATCATAAATCAATGCATGGTTTCTTCATATCTCGATCCCATCTTCACTTCTAACCATTCCTTTTCACTCAAAAGCTTGAGGAACAATCTTTGTGGTGTGAAAAATCTACTACCACCATTGTTGACAAGAAGCTCCAAGCTTTGAATCTCAATTGAAGGTGGGTTACATAACTTGAACCCATTGTTATTGATTTCAATTTCTTATTCAACTATGTTCAATTGCTCTTCTTTCAATTCCTTTGATTAGTTGATGCAATTACCATGATAATGGAAAGAGTTTTTGATGAACTAAGGCTTGATGATGATAACATCATCTTAGGTTCACATTCCAACAGGTTTGAGTTGCAAATGGTTTCAGAGGTTTTGGTCCAAACGGTTTCCAAACCGTTTGGAGACTTGGACCCCAAACCGTTTAGAGGAGTTGACCATTGGCAATCTGTACTGAAGGGTTCAGTGTGCACATATTAAGAGGGAGAAAACTTGCCCATGTTACATGGAGTTAGTATCCCAAGGCCAAGTGTTCAATTCTTATGAAGAATGGAAACACTAAAGATAGATATGGATCTATCATGTATGTAATCATCCCATTATCTTGCATGTATCGACATGGCAAGAACAAAATGCATTCATCATCTTGTATGTAGGACATGGCAATATGATGTGCTCATCTTGATAGCTCGTATGTGAGACATGACGAGTGGATGTCTATCTACTTCCAGTAAGGGTTACTGGAATACCATGAGAACTTGATAAGTACTTGAGAAGTACTGGTTCTATGGAGATAAAGAAGAGTTCAATGTAAAGAGTTACATTGATGCGAACTTCTGAAAGGACAGAAAATTAATCGCAAAATATATATAGGATATATAAAAGTGGAAGTTTGTTGATAATTGGAAGTGTTCTAATAAAGCCGTTTAAAAGGAAATTCCGAGTATCTATGTGTTAGAGAACAACAGTGGATACTATATTGATCTGGAAGTTCATGAGATGAACTTATATTCCGCTCATTGATGACAAGTATGGAATCCTTGATCATGCAATGTGGCTAAAGGTTAGCAAAGGAATAGTAGATCGCATATTACGGCACCTCCATCTCATATGTGTGACATACATCGAAGAGATGAGAGACATGCAATTTATACTGACTTTGGCAAGGTGTTACCATTACTCACCATGTTCGCACTAGAGCACAGTAACATGTGGGACATGTTTGAATATCACTATGAATATGATTCAAGGGTGATTGGCTCGCAGTGCAAGTGGGAGTCTGTTGGTATGTATGCCCTGAGAGCCAATCATGGGATGATTGGTGGGATACATTAAGATTGATTTGATAAACATCAAAGGCAAGCTTCCAATTCTTTCTCATTCAGTCATATGAGATAGTGATAGAACAGATTGAATGTCTAGAGAATGACAGTACTCAATGACGTATGCTTTCAGTTTAAGGACCTGAACGATGAGATCATACAGATGCTAAGAGTTTGTACATTCTTGTTATGTCCCTAGTTGGATGTCATTGTGGAAGGTAGATAGATAGCAATGACACACAAGACTAGATTGTGGTGTTGGTTGATGACAGAATCTCATTAGTCATGATATAGAGATATCAAACCAAACACATAGGTACTTGTTAGAGAACAAGTTTACCAGACAAACCCACTGTGAGTTTGACACATGGAACCATGACATGGTAGTCATAGTCAATACTCACAGTGATGGTGGTGAGTGTGATTCTTTGACCTGAAATCACTACACTCAACACATGTCGTTGGGCACACTTTGACATCATCGAACGCAATCCTGAAACATGGGTTGTTATAAAGGTGATGATTGGGTGGCTTTGACACATGGGGCTTTTGAGGGGTGAGTGATAGATATGGGATTTGTCCCTCCTGAGGGAGTTTGATATCAAAGGCCACTTGATGAGTAGGATTGAGATAGGCGTGCGCACACATGTGTGAATCAGTATGTGATATTGATGTCATACATATCTCGTTCAATCTGTTCTGAGATCAAGAAAGTGAATGAACGTTGACAGGATGACTGTTCCATGCCTCAAGTTCATTCGGGATATCAGTGACAAAGGAATTATACATTCACTGTAACACCATTCACGAATTGTAGGATTGAAAGTTATTCTCCAACTTTCTACTTTTACTTGGGTAGCATTGATGTGTGACTAGGCACCGCTCTTTGCTTGTGAAGTCATAAGTGTTATGGACTTTCACTGCCAACGTGAAATAGACCTGCAGGATCACACACATAGGATTTAACGTGGAAGAGGAGTTTTGTCCACAAACAATGTTTAGATTGATTACTAAAGGACTTTAGTAGTTCAATTAAACACTCAATTGATTGATAGCTCAAAATCATAGTGTTCAAGGTGTTGGACAAGATTGATTAGAGTATCAGATTGATTGAAACTGCAATTGACTGATTCTGCACAATCTGCACTCCCAACCGATCGGCTCATGAGATGAACCGATCGGCTCAGCTTGGTGAATCGGTCGGCTCAGTTGGTGAGTCGATCGGCAAATGGATAGGGTGAACGATTGCTTCAAGTGTTGAAACGATCGGTTCAACTATTGCAACCGAGCAAGTTGGGAAAGTCAGATTGGTGAGAATTTTCCTTTCATTTCACTTGCCCAATTTGATTGGGAAAAGGATTGTATTTGATACCAATTAGAAACAAAAGAGGGAAAGTCGATCGGGAACTGATCAGGACCACGAACCGATCGGTTTAGAAATTGAACCGACCGGCTCATGGGTCCCAACAGATCGGTTGAGTGTAAACCGACCAGCTGAGATCCCCAACCGACCGTTTCACTTGTGAAACAATCGGTTCAGGTTGTGAGTTGGTTGCTTTTGTGGAAAATCTCGAACCCTTCTACTCCTGCTTTTAGTCCCGTATTGCCCGGGATGGAGAACCATATCCCATGACCCTCCTATATATAGGGGTATTGGGGGCTTCTCCAGGTACAACTCAGTGCAACCAGTTGCTCTGTGAAGTTTTTGTTCTCTCTGGTTTTGGTAACCGAGAGAGAGCCCGAGCAAGTGCTACACGAAAAGGGAGGTGCAGCAAGGGAAAGACAATTGCAGTTGCAAATGGCAGCAGGAGAGTGTGTTGGTGACTAGTATGTCAACAGGAGGGTGTGACTCCTTCCAATTCCTTGTGGGACAAGGACATTGGAGTTCCGGGTGGTCCGTGTGGACTACTTCAGAGGCGGGAGGTTTCTGCCGCTTAGGAGGACAGCTGTCAACCCGACAGTTCGGTGAGACCAGGAGTCATCAGTCCCAGTGCGACCAGGAGCTGCACAGACACCGTCGAAGACCAGTGTTGAAGACCGCGCAAGCCGCGAGGTATTGTCGCCGAGCAAGCCTCGGGACAAGGTACGATTCCACAAACCATCCTTTCCTATTATATAGATGTTGACACGTTTCCTTGTTCCGGGTTTGGGGAGAAATTTTTTGTTACCGCTGCCTTCTCTGCCTCCCCTAAAACCCAATAGTGGTATCAGAGCCACACAACTGCTCTATATTTTAGGAATATCAATATGATCGATTTTGGTTTGTCGCCTTTATTTATTGCATGCGATGCGAATAAAATTGGCTTTATGCATGTCCAATCCTAAATCCACAAATCCCAATTTACATATATGATATGTATTATTAATGCACTCGATACGTGTCACCCTTAAACGAGTTTTTTGGTGGATGTATAGCGTGGTTATGGCCAATAAACCCTATCTGTGTATGGTTGTATGTGGTTGCTTGCATCTCGGTCTGCGCACTGATCTTCCCTTTCTCCTATTCCTGATGTAACTCAAAATAATTCGAGAATTCTTTTCCTACCTTTGCTCCCCCCGAATGTAAGTCGAGGTTTCACAATTAAATTGTAAATAGGATAGAATTTTATTTCCTGTTATGTCAAAGAACGGAGGACATTGAGACGACAGCTGAAACGATCGGTTCAAAGCGTGAACCGATTGGTTGATGTTCCAGACGATCGGTTCAAGGAATGAGCCGATCAGTTGATGACCAGTTCGAGGAGCGAGACGAGCGGGTGGCGGCCATGATGAGATGCACGACGACCAGGCAAACTGATCGGTTGGAGGAGCCAACCGATCGGCTGGTGGAACCCAGACAACCGAGCCAGAATGAGCAAGTCATTCATGTGATGAGTTGATCTTCTTAGAAGGCAAAGCACAGAGTTCATCTTATACAGGTTGCATGTGATGTAGACCTAGATGACCGTGATTCCTCTTGGCTCGAGGAATCACATTAGGATGGCCATAATCATCACTTTTATCATTTTGCATGTTTTCTATGGGATATAGCATGTATATGATACACACTATATATTATGGTGATTGGATATGTATATGTATATAAAAACCAAATCCCTCATTAAAATATTAAGTCTTATATGCCTTCCATTAGCGGCACACATGAAAAACTCGATCGACCAAGCGTAGGTTATGCCAAAGCGTGGTGCGCCGTCTATCTTGTGGAAGTGTGAAGGGTAGACATGTAGGTTCTGCCAAAGCAGGGTGCATGTTCTACCGTGTCAACCTTTGGGTTAGACTTAACTGGTGACTCTTAGAGCATCTAAGCCCAGAGGCAAGGAATGTTCATTGCAAGTTGTTGCACATGTTCATTCATCAAGAGTTGCATATGATGCAATTGGCAAGAGTTGCCTACCTGAGAGATCTAAGTTGTGGATGACAGCCAAAGTTGGTCCATGACTTAGAGGATTTCAGGATCTTTCCCACTAGAAGGTTGTACGCTGCAATCTTCCGAATTGATGGTGAGGGCTGTCAATTTGAAGTAAAATAGTGGGAGTGATAATTAATTAAAGGCCTAATTATATTGTCATTTTTTCAAATCAATCAAATAAGTCAAAAAAATGAGTTTTTGGACTAAAATTGCATATTTTCCTTTTGTAGTACAAATGACAACAAACAACAATCACTTTTCTTTGCGATCGGTCCTTGAAAAGGACAAGCTAAATGGGACAAACTTCCATGACTGGTATCAGACATTGAGAATTGTTCTCACTCAAGAGCGTAAGCTCTATGTCCTGGATACTCCAATCCCAGAGGAACCCACTCCTAATGCACCAAAGACATTAAAGGGATGCTTACAAGAAGCATTCTGATGATGCCATTGATGCAAAGTGATTGATGTTATGTTCTATGAACCATGAGTTGCAGAGACAGCATGAGAACATGGGTGTCATTGAGATGATTCAGCATCTCAGGAATATGTATGAAGATCAGGCATGGCAAGAGAGATACAATGCCTCAAGGGCACTGTTCAAGTGCGTCATGACAGAAGGAGATCCAGTTGGTCCTCACACACTCAAGATGATTGGGTATGTTGAGAACCTACAGAGACTGGGATTTCCACTAAGCTAAGAGTTGGCTACTGACGTGATACTACAATCGTTGCCAGAATCCTTCAGTCAGTTTGTGATGAACTACAACATGAACAACTTTGATAGGCCATTGTCAGAGTTGTTGGGCATGTTGAGGACAACCGAGATACAGATGAAGAAGGACAAGCCTAAGTTTGTGATGGTGATCATGAGCAAGAAAGGCAAGTCCAAGCGTAAGGGCAAGGGAAAATCTAAGAAAGGTTCTGATGCTAGCCAGGAGCCCAAGTCGTCTTCAGCTCTCAAGGCTAAAGGAGGTGTGACCAAGAAAGGAAATTGTCACCATTGTCAAAAGCCAGGACATTGGAAAAGGAATTGTCCTCTCTATCTGGAAGAACAAAAGAAGAAGGAGACAACTGAAGTCTCCACTTGAAGGTGTCATGAAAGTAAACTTGTAACACTTTTTGAGGTATATGATACCAAGATGTAAAGTGTAAAGAACACATAATTGGGGCAAGTGTTGCCACCATAGATAGGAGTACTTTAGTTTATTTTCAGCCTATAAGGCATGTAATACAGTTATGAACTGCTATTTCATATTTTCCAATAGATAGAAACACTTTATTTTTGCATATTGTGCGACAATGATGGAAATTAATAAAGTTGAGTTTTCAATCTTAAAGATATGATCTTTGTGGCAATGCCTTATTTATCTTGTGGTATTTGATATGCATAAGATAAAATGATACCTAAAAGTTATAGATAACTCAAACAATCAAACTAGCATCAATCATGAGAAATTCATTTCTAGTTTCCATGTGATGGATAAATCTAGACTCCTTTTGTTAGAGAACCAGTAAGAGACATGAATATCTTGGACATGATTAATCAATCTTGACTAATGGTAGTGGGAGAATGATTATCCTATTAGGTATAATACATGAGATGTATTTACATACCTATTGGAACAAATGCTAATACTTCAAATGGTGTTTAGAGAAATACCAATATGAATATCTTGAAGTGTTCAAGATTATCATAAATGAAGTGCAAATTTGGTAAAGTGCTAATTCTTGATGAAATCAATGAATGAAATACTTGGACCAAGTGTTTGAGATCCTTATGAGTGATTATGATAGTGTATCATAGTGAACTCATGATTAAGGCATGGTGATGTCTAAATCAAGAAGGAATCATACTCTAAGGAGTTAGAGAATGATTATCAAATAACTGAATTCTTCTTAAATAAAGAATATGCTTCACTAATAAAGGACATTAAGAATCACAAGGAGTTGTGAGTTCTTATATCCTTTACAGATACACCTCAATTATCTATGTGATGAGTTGTTCATGTGATGAGTCAACTATCTAGATGAATATGAGGAAACAAATTTTGAGTTATGGTTTATGACCATTACATCCTAAATGACATCCATGTGAACCATAAGGTATGACCTTGATGGTAGCACTCATTGGATCAAATCCATAAGTGCAAATGAGTCTTAAGTGTTAAGACACATGGATATAATTTTGAGAAGGATGATGCTTGTTGATTGCAACTTAATGACTAAGACATTTATTATATGGATACTAAAACCGCATTCCTATGAGGAATAAAACAAGGATGTGTACGTGACACAACCTATAAGATTTATGAATCCACTAATGCAAATGAAGTCTATATGTTACAATGGACTAATCAATATGATTGATTGAGTACAAGCAACTCAGAATTGGATCCTTATTTTGATGATATGGTCAAAGGGTTTGACTGATATGTCAAAGATAAAGAAGGGATCTGTGATTTATTGGGAGCGTGTTCACATTCCACATATTGATGTGAAATGGAAATGTTCTAGAATGGAAATCCAAAAGTGGAAATTATCTTTAAGGAAGATAGAGATGTTTCCTATGTGATAGGAATAGAGATCTATAGAGATAGTTATCGAAAACCTCTTGACTTGTAAGGAGAAAGCATACATTGGCAATCTGTACTGAAGGGTTCAGTGTGCATAGATTAAGTGGGAGAAAACTTGCCCATGTTACATGTAGTTAGTATCCCAAGGCCAAGTGTTCAATTCTTATGAAGAATGGAAACACTAAAGATAGATATGGATCTATCATGTATGTAATCATCCCATTATCTTGCATGTATCGACATGGAAAGAACAAAATGCATTCATCATCTTGTATGTAGGACATGGCAATATGATGTGCTCGTCTTGATAGATCGTATGTGAGACATGACGAGTGGATGTCTATCTACTTCCAGTAAGGGTTACTGGAATACCATGAGAACTTGATAAGTACTTGAGAAGTGCTGGTTCTATGGAGATAAGGAAGAGTTCAATGTAAAGAGTTACATTGATGCGAACTTCCGAAAGGATAGAAAATTAATCGCAAAATATATATAGGATATATAAAAGTGAAAGTTTGTTGATAGTTGGAAGTGTTCCAATAAAGCCGTTTAAAAGGAAATTCTGAGTATCTATGTGTTAGAGAACAGCAGTGAATACTATATGGATCTGGAAGTTCATGAGATGAACTTATATTCTGCTCATTGATGACAAGTATGGAATCCTTGATCATGCAATGTGGCTAAAGGTTAGCAAAGGAATAGTAGATCGCATATTATGACACCTCCATCTCATACGTGTGACGTGCAGCGAAGAGATGAGAGACATGCAATTTATACTAACTTTGGCAAGGTGTTGCCATTACTCACCATGTTTGTACTAGAGCACAGTAACGTGTGGGACATGTTTGAAGATCACTATGAATATGATTCAAGGGTGATTGGCTCGCAGTGCAAGTGGGAGTTTGTTGGTATGTATGCCCTGAGAGCCAATCATGGGATGATTGGTGGGATACATTAAGATTGATTTGATAAACATCAAAGGCAAGCTTCCAATTCTTTCTCATTCAGTCATATGAGATAGTGATAGAATAGATTGAATGTCTAGAGAATGACAATACTCAATGACGTATGCTTTCAGGTTAAGGACATGAACAATGAGATCATACGGATGCTAAGAGTTTGTACATTCTTGTTATGTCCCTAGTCGGATGTCATTGTTGAAAGTAGATAGACAGCAATGACACACAAGACTATATTGTGGTGTTAGTTAATGACAGAATCTCATTAGTCATGATATAGAGATATCAAACCAAACACATAGGTACTTGTTAGAGAACAAGTGTACCAGATAGACCCACCGTGAGTTTGACACATGGAACCATGACATGGTAGTCAAAGTCAATACTCACAGTGATGGTGGTGAGTGTGATTCTTTGACCTAAAATCACTACACTCAACACATATCATTGGGCACACTTTGACATCATCGAACACAGTCCTGAAACATGGGTTGTTATAAAGGTGATGATTGGGTGGCTTTGACACATGGGGCTTTTGAGGGGTGAGTGATAGATATGGGATTTGTCCCTCCTGAGGGAGTTTGATATCCAAGGCCACTTTATGAGTAGGATTGAGATAGGCATGCGCACGCATGTGTGAATCAGTATGCGATATTGATGTCATACATATCTCGTTCAATCTGTTCTGAGATCAAGAAAGTGAATGAACGTTGACATGATGACTGTTCCATGCCTCGAGTTCATTCAGGATATCAGTGACAAAGGAATTATACATTCACTGTAACACCATTCACAGATTGTAGGAATGAAAGTTGTTCTCCAACTTTCTACTTTCACTTGGGTAGCACTGATGTGTGACTAGGCACCGCTCTTTGCTTATGAAGTCATAAGTGTTATGGACTTTCACTGCCAACGTGAAATAGACCTGTAGGGTCACACACATAGGATTTAATCTAGAAGAGGAGTTTTGTCCACAAACAATGTTTAGATTGATTACTAAAGGAGTTTAGTAGTTCAATTAAACACTCAATTGATTGATAGCTCAAAATCATAGTGTTCAAGGTGTTGGACAAGATTGATTAGAGTATCAAATTGATTGAAACTACAATTGACTGATTTTGCACAATCTGCACTCCCAACTGATCGGTTCATGAGATGAACCGATCAACTAAGCTTGGTGAACCGGTCGGCTCAGGTGGTGAGTCGATCGGCTCATGGATAGGGTGAACGATTTCTTCAAGTGTTGAAATGATCGGTTCAACTGTTGCAACCGAGCAAGTTGGGAAAGTCAGATTGGTGAGAATTTTCCTTTCTTTCACTTGCCCAATTTGATTGGGAAAATGATTGGTATTTGATACCAATTAGAAACAAAAGAGGGAAAGTTGATTGGGAACTAATCAGGACTATGAACTGATCGGTTCAGAAAGTGAACCGACCGGCTCATGGGTCCCAACCGATCGGTTGAGTGTCAACTGACCGGCTCAGATCCCCAACCGACCATTTCACTTGTGAAACGATCGGTTCAGGTTGCGAGTTGGTTGCTTTTGTGAATATCGAACCCTTCTACTCCTACTTTTAGTCCCGCATTGCCCGGGATGGAGAACCATGTCCCATGACCCTCCTATATATATAGGGGTATTGGGGGCTTCTCCAGGTACAACTCATTGCAACCAGTTACTCTGTGAAGTTGTCGTTCTCTCTTGTTTTGGTAACCGAGAGAGAGCCCGAGCAAGTGCTACCCGAAAAGGGAGGTGCAGTAAGGGAAAGACAACTGCAGTTGCAACTGGCAGTAGGAGAGTGTGTTGGTGACTAGTATGTCAATAGGAGGGTGTGACTCCTTCCAATTCCTTGTGGGACAAGGGCATTGGAGTTCCGGGTGGTCCTTGTGGACTACTTCAGAGGCGGGAGGTTTCTGCCGCTTAGGAGGACAACTGTCAACCCAACAATCCGGTGATATCAAGAGTCATCAGTCCCGTTGTGACCAGGAGCTGCACAGACACCGTCGAAGACCAGAGTTGAAGACAACGCAAGCCGCGAGGTATTGTCACCGAGCAAGCCTCGGGACAAGGTATGATTCCACAAACCATCCTTTCCTATTATATAGACGTTGACGCGTTTCCTTGTTCTGGGTTTGGGGAGAAATTTTTTATTTTCGCTGCCTTCTCTGCCTCCCCTAAAACCCAACATTCACCCCAAATGGTCTCAAGACCATATGGAGGTCACCCCAAATGGTCTCAAGACCATTTGGAGGTCAACCAAGACCGTTTGGAGGTCTAAGGTTGAATATGGTTGAGTAATTGAAGAGTTAGAAATATCAAATTAAAGTGCAATCAATAGTTATGTTGATGATCAATCCAATGATGCAAACCCTAATTCGATTTCAAAATTTTTAATGAATGAAGAGGCAAACGGTATGAAGACCGTTTGGATGTTATCCAAATGACCTCAAGACCGTTTGAGGTCAGGTCACTTTATAATTTGATGGTGGATCATTGATTTCAATTGAAGTGATTCAGTTTCAAAACTGAAAGGGTGATTCGGTTTCAAAACTGAATGGGTGATTCACTTTCAAAACCGAATGAGGTCAAGCACCTCAAGACTGCATGAGGTCAAGCACCTCAAGACCGCATGAGGTCAAGCACCTCAAGACTGCTTGGATGGTCAAAGATAGTGATTGAAATATTGGAGATCCAAGAGCCAATAATTGTTGAACTTCAATAACTCGATTGATTGAAGGTCTCAATGTAGAAAATCATGTTTAACCAATTGATGAATGTACCTAATGAACCCTTGCGGTTTTGAGACTGATTTGGCCCAAACGGTCTTGAGACCATTTGAGTCCAAACGATCTTGAAACCATTTGGGGTCAAACAGTTTCAAAACCATTTGGTGATGAAACCTCAAAACCGAATGAAGGTCTCTTGTGATTCAATCATTTGGAAATTGAAGGTGATGATTGTTCTAATGATCCAATGATTGATAGTGATGGTAATCTATGAAAGTACAAAGGTTGAAATCCTAAAAGTACCTAAATTATTAGTACCATTAAAGGGATAAACCCTAATTTCTTATAAGAACAATGACCTAGTACACTATGTCAATCATAGTTGTATGTACTTGATTGAAGGGTTGATATAACCTAATCAAGTTGAGAAGATGATAGAATGGAATTCATACATGAGTATGATTCATATGGCGAATAAGTAATGGAATATAAACCCTAATCTAGGGTGATGTGATGGGAATAGTAAACCCTAATTTCTAAATAGGGTGAAGGTGTATGAAACCCTAATCTTGGACAATGAAATGATGAATCATTGGTCCTAATTGAACTAAGGGGATGAGTAACCCTGATTGAAATGAAATGGGAAACCCTAACCCTGATAAGGGAATAGTGGTGTTACCCTGGGATATCATGGAATTGAAATATGATTGATATATTTGTTATCATATGTACTAACCATGCAGGTATCATGAGATGATGAACATAGCCAGGTATGAGATATGATGTTTTATTATTAAAATTGTTATTGGGCCTTGTGTGCCATAATATGCCTTGTTGCTTAGTAAAGAGTAACAAGAGAACTGATGGGCCTCAAATGCCAGATAAGATGCTTCTATAGAAAGTGTCATGTGTACCTTGGTCAGATGACCTGAAGGTAATGGTTACCTGAAGATGTGGTAATAGTGATCAATAATGAGCTAAGGGTTTGAATACCTAGAACTATATGCTTATGGCATTGAGTTTGAAATGAGGGACTGAGATCCCAATGTCTGACAAAGACTGAGAAGTAACTAATGAAAACAGTACATGTGTCTTTAGAGCATTTTGTCCTAATAAGTTATGTTTGAAAACTTGACTGATGCTAAAAGAATATGATAATGTACTTAATTAATCAAGTAAAAGTTATTCATGTAGTTCTCTGGCCATAGATCCATCATCGTCAGTAGCTGGTGATGGTGAAATAGGTTTTCTTACGAGACTTCCTGGAGTTCGCATATTATTGAATATGTTGGGGTCGATGGGAAAAAATATCCTTATGTCCTAATGGGGGAATTTATGGAAGGTAAACATTAAACCTCTCAATTCTTCATTGTATGTTCCGGTATGGATGTATGACTAATCTCCCGATGATGTTGATGCTGGATCGATGGAGGTAAACATGAAATCTCTCGATCGTGAAGAGAGTACAGTCGCCACTGTAACTCTATATCTAGATGCCACTATACCCTGGCAAGCTATGTAGCAGAGACACAAGATGTCCTGCATATGATCTCGCACTGACCGAGATGTGGGAAGTCATTGAAGTCGGCTCTTCCATTTGACTTTGTATGGTACTGATTTTGACTTCGCAGTGATCAGTTGGAGTATAAGCGGTATACCTCATCTCCTCAGAGCTTAAGAATGTTTATAAAATATAATCATCTATGTAGCGTATTTGCATAAGATTGAAATATGAGAACCACTGGTTGATGATTATCTTGCTTAACATGTTCTGGATACATAAATGTTATTTATGTTCTTTAAATTCCTTATTGAATAAGAGACATGTTACCTTGTTAAGTTATAGCTGAAATACTTGAATGAGAATGTTGCTCTAACCTGCATAGATAGTAATTTACCTTCTACTGAAATATATGATTCCACTATTCAGTTTATTTCTACTAAACTGCAATAATAATGTTACGACGGAGAGTTATATCTCTAATTGGGGCAATTTTATAATTTTCTCACCCCGTGGGATTCAACATTTTTAGGTAGACCTAGACAAAGAGGCAGAACCTCTGTAGCAGAGGAAGAGCAACAACGGCAACAGCAAGGACAACAGTAATGTCCTAGGTGGGGATACTGGTTGTCAGGCTTGTACATAAATTCCTATGTGTCGTCTCTGTACTCTCAGGTCCTAGGAGTCAGTAGATAGTGTTTTTATAATCAATCTGAGATTTTGGTTTGATGATACATGGAATGTCCCATGTGGACCAGTATGTAAATATACTATTGTGGTTCTTGTTTAAAGAATCTCTAGTAATGGATCTTTTTATAAAAGGTTTTAATTTTTAGTTATTTTCAGTAATTCCACTGCTAACGAAATGCTTCCGCATTAGTTAACCTTGTTTTATGAGTTGGTTGCCACAAGTTTAGTGGTATCATAGCTCTAGGTTCGCTGAGTCTACAGATACATAGGATTAAGGTCGTTGAGTTTGTTTTAAGTGTCTTCCAGTTTATCTGATAGTGTCTTCTGCTCATATAGGAGGAGAAGAACTAGAAGATTTCTGGATTGCATGATGAACATGTTGCTGAGAGCAGCGTTGCTGCACCAGGAGGAGGTGTAAGGGATCAAGCAAGGGAGGAGCCTGTACTTAGTCAACCCCAGTTCAACCAAGTTGATATGGGGAATCCAACTTTCCAAAATATGTTTGGAAAGTTTATGGCAGTTATGACCCATATGACAGATAGGATGCCACTACCTGCACCAAGGGTACTAGACCACAATGAAAGATAGGGAGCTGGTAAGACCTTCGAAAGGCTTCGGAGGGTAGGAGCCATGGAGTATGCTGGAATAGCTGACCCAACAGATGTTGATTTATGGTTAACTGAGCTGGAGAAGGCCTTCAAAATCCTTATGATTCTTGAAGATGATAAGGTGAGGCATGTTGTCTACCTACTGAAGGGGAGTGTTGGTCATTGGTGGACTATTGAGGAAGGTAAAAGGTCAGGAGTTGAAGTCAGATGGGATGAGTTCCGATGTGAGTTTGTTTCTAGATACTTTCCCAATACGTATCTAGATGAGAAGATCTCTCAATTTGAGAGGTTGAGGCAAGGACATATGAACATTAGTGAGTATGAAGCTAGGTTCATGGAGCTGTTGCGGTTCTGTCCGCACATGGCAACTACCGATGAGGAAAGGTTTCAGCATTTCGAGAAAGGGTTGAACGTTGAATCGACCACTCTGGTGTCTTCTATAGAGAACTAGGAGAGGTTTGCCACTTTTGTGGAGTTTGTGATGAGGATTGAGAGGTCTGTGATAGAGAAATGATAGACCAGTAATAAGAAAGTGTATCCTCAGTTTCAAGGACCCTTGTCCGAGAGTTTCAAGAAGTCGAGGTTCTCTACACCACCACCACCAAAGTTTAATGTCCCGATGCAGTGGATGTCAAGTAGGGGTAAGGGTCATAGTTTTACTCCAAGTAGATCCCCCAGTAAAGCATCAGCATCAGTGATAGGACCACCCAGACAGAGTTTGGGAAACTACAACTGCTACCAGTGTGGGAGGTCAGGACACTTGAAGAGAGATTGTCCTGAGAAAGCCCAAAATGTGACTCAACCCTAGAGGTAGAGTCAGCAAGGCTCACAGAGGTGACAGTTTAGTAATAATTCTAGAGGACGTGGACAAATGTCCCAAGCTGGATTGTCGGCACCAAACAACCAAGAACAGGGTCAACCGCAACCAATGGCAAGGTTCTATGCAATGAACCAGCCTGAAGAAGTAGTCAACCCTCGGGTTGTGACAGGTCAGATGGAACAATTTTATTCTGATATGTCTTCGTCCTGCTTCATATCTGTATTAATTGATTTGGGTCCTACACATTCTTTTATCACTTGAGAAGTGATTTATGACTACAACATGACTGTCAGTCATAGGGAAGATAGTTTCATGCTAGAAACTCCTTTGTTGGGATCTGTAGTGTTGCGGGAGGTGTGTTCTCCCTGCACTCTTTCTTTTTCTGAACATCGCATTCAAGTGGATCTTATATGACTTGAGATGTAGGGTTTCAATATAATCCTAGGAATGGACAGCTTAGATAAGTATAAGGTTGTCTTGGATTGCAATTCCAAACAAGTTGTGTTCACAGATGATGGTGACACATGGATCTTTTAGGGAGATAGAAAGTTTCTTCCAAACTTTTTAGTGTTAGCTATGGTAGCTGAGAAGTTTTTGAGACAGGGATGCTTTACATTCTTGGCTCATGTGGTAGATACCACAATGGAGAGCCCTCATCCTTCTAAAGTCCCAGTTGTTAGGGAGTTTGAGGATGTATTTCCTAAAGAACTTCCAGGTGTCCCTCCACCCTGAGATATTGATTTTGAAATGAATCTAATCATGGGAACACAACCCATAGCACAAACGCCATATAGAATGGCACCTGCTGAGATGGTAGAGCTCAAGAAACAACTACAAGAGTTGCTTGAGAAGGGTTTTATTCGACCGAGTACTTCACCATGGGGTGCTCTGGTCCTCTTTGTTAAAAAGAAAGATGGGTCAATGCAGTTATGCATTGACTATAGACAGTTAAACAAAGTCACCATAAAGTATAAGTATCCTCTTCCAAGGATTGATGACTTGTTTGATCAGTTGTGTGGTGCAACTATCTTTTCTAAGATAGATCTGAGGTCGGGATACCATCAGTTGCGTATCAAGAAGGGTGACATATCTAAGTCTTCCTTTAGGACAAGATATGGTCACTATGAGTTCATAGTTATGTCGTTTGGACTAACTAATGCACCAGCTGCATTCATGGAACTCATGAATAGAATCTTCAAACCTTTTCTTGATCAGTGTGTAGTCGTCTTCATAGATGACATCTTGATCTACAGTAGAGATGCTCAACAACATGAGCAACACCTCCGTCAGGCTTTGACTTTGCTAAGAGAGCATAGGCTATATGCTAAGTTTAGCTAGTGTGTGTTCTGGCTACCAGAAGTTTCTTTTCTAGGACACGTAATATCTGCCTCAGGTATTCGTGTTGATCCTAAGAAGGTAGAATTTGTCCTGCAATGGGAACAACCAAAGACACCGATGGAGATACGCAGTTTCCTAGGACTGGCAGGCTATTACAGGAGGTTCATCAAGAACTTCAGTTCTATAGCTTTACCCCTGACCAAGTTGACCAGAAAAGAGGTTCCTTTTGTCTGGAATGACAAGTGCCAACAATCTTTCCCGTTGTTGAAGGAAAGGCTAACAAGTGCACCTGTGCTAGTGTTACCTGAGCAAGGGGAGGGGTATATAGTCTTCGTTGATGCATCCAAGAACGGTCTAGGATGTGTGTTGATGCAGGATAAACAAGTGATTTCTTTTGATTCTCGACAACTTAAGAAACATGAGGCAAATTATCTAACACACGATCTAGAGCTAGCTGTTGTGGTCCATGTGTTGAAGATCTGGAGACATTATCTCTATGGAGAAACATTCCAGAGTTTCACAGACCATAAGAATCTAAAGTATATCTTTTCACAGCATGAGCTAAACATGAGACAGTGCCGCTGGATGGAATTAATCAAGGACTATGACTGTATAATTGATTATCATCCAGGGAAGGCTAATGTGGTAGTTGATGCACTAAGTAGAAAGTCATCAACACCAGCCTTAGATAAAGCACAGTTGAATTCCTTAGTGTGCATTAAGAGAGATATGTTTGTCTCCTTGAGGCAAGACAATGTATAGCTTAAAGTTTTATTGTTAATTGGGCTATTAGCAGAGATGCAAATGAAACCTACTCTGAGGCAGCAGATTAAGGAAGCACAACAAGATAATATTGTGATTCAGCAGATCAAATCAGAGTATGGTAGTTTGAAGCAAGATGGCTTCCATGATTCAGATGATCAGGTAGTCTGTTACCATGGTAGGATGGTAGTACCTGATGTTGATAGCTTGAGAAAGTTAGTTCTGGAAGAAGCTCATTCTTAGATGTATGTGATGCATCCAGGGAGCACCAAGATGTATCATAACTTGAAAGATCTATATTGGTGTCCTGGTTTGAAGAAATATGTAGTTAAGTTTGTTATGCGGTGTCTGGTGTGTCAGCAAGTTAAAGCTGAACATCAGAAGCCCGTAAGAACAATGCAACCTCTGCCTATACCGCAGTGGAAATGGGATCATGTAACCATGAACTTTGTGGTTGGTTTGCCTAGAACAGCCAAAATTCATGATTCCATTTGGGTGATAGTGGATAGGTTGACTAAGACAACACATTTCTTACCTGTCAAAACAACCTACACACCTGAGAAGGTTGCACAGATATACATAGATGAGATAGTGTGTTTGCACGGGTTCCAACTACTATTATATCTGATAGAGGTCCCCAGTTTATGAGTCGTTTTTGGGAATGACTGCATAAAGCTTTGGGTACGCAATTAAGGTTCAGTACAACCTTTCACCCATAGATAGACAGACAGTTTGAAAGAACAATACAAACTTTAGAGGACTTGCTTAGGGCATGTGTCCTTTAGTTTCTAAGAAGTTGGGATCTACACCTGAGCTTGATAGAATTTGCTTATAATAATAGCTATCAACACAATATTGATATGGCACCATATGAGGCATTATATGGTAGACGTTGTAGATCTCCTTTATGTTGGTATGAATTAGGAGAATATCAACTTTTGGGTCCTGAGCTAGTACAACAAACAACAGAGAAGATTAAAGTAATACAACAACAGTTGAAAGTTGCCCAGGATAGATAGAAATCGTATGCTGATAAATGTCATAGACCCTTAGAATTCCAAGTTGGATACAGAGTATACCTCAAGGTCTCACCTTGGAAAGGTATACTGAGATTTGGAAAGAAGGGAAAGTTAGCTCCTAGATTTATGGGGCCTTATCCGATCATTGAAAGGATGGGAAAGGTAGCCTATAAGCTGGAGTTACCACCTGAGTTGCATAGATTGCACCCAGTGTTTCATATCTCTATGTTGAGGAAGTGTCATCCTAACACAGAGTTAGTTCTGCAACCTGTAGAGGTAGAACTAAATGATGATATATCTTATGTTGAAGGACCTGTGTTGGTTCTTGACAGAAGAATTAAAAAGCTAAAAAAGAGAGACATTAGTCTTGTAAAAGTTCTCTGGAATCACCGTGGCATTGAAGAAGCTACGTGGGAGCTAGAGGAAGAGATGAGGAGGAAATATCCTACTCTTTTCTCTTAATGTTTTTGTTGATGATTTCGGGGACGAAATCCTTGTAAGGGATGGATAACATGTAACATCCCTGATCTGGGTTATGCTTTAACGCTAGGTGTTTTATTTAAGAAAGATAATCATATGTTTGATATTATCTTTTGAAAATTAATTAAGGCTCAAGAGGAACTTATATTTCATTTTAGTCCATTTTGAATAATGTTGTAAGTAATGTTTTACTTGTTTTGGACTGAAGTGCAATTTACCCAAGTTGAGGGGTTAATTTGCAAATGTTACATGATAATATGTTCCTCATGTGTTGAAGCATCATGGGAATTAAGATGATGCAGAGGTATGGCTTGTGATAGCCTGGGTACCAAGAAAGAGCTGATAAAGCAATGTTTGTGCATTAAAACCTAGTTTTGGTGTAATATGAAATTTACCCAAAACCTAGGGTTCTATGTGCAATTTACCACTTCATTAAGGTCCTTAATATTATGGGCATCTTGTAGAGGCAATAAAATTATAGGGGAATCTCATTTGAGCTACTTTGGAGGAGAGAGAATCTTGATATTAAAATAATCAAGATTTAAGCATAAATGGAACTTTACTTCAAATTAATGTAAAAATAAATATATTAATTGAAGGGCCTTCAACCAAAAACGAGATGGTTGGATTTTTTTCAAGTTTTAACACCCTTGTGCCTTTTCTAGGCCAAGAAATATCTAACTTGAGTGGAGAGTCCACTCGCATTAAGTTAATGGAAAGTAATATCCACTAAAAATGGGATATTAATATAATACGATTAAGGTGCTTAATTTCTTTTCCCTTAATTCATGGATAATGGAAGGGAATTTGGAGATAAGGAAGATAGCTTTGCATGCACGGAATTGAGGAGGAAGAGGTGGCACAAATTTTGGAATTAAAGGATTTTTATAAGGCATTTTCTCTCTCATCGATTTCCTTATAAAAGACCCTTTACCACTCAAACAAAGGACTTTTTCGAATCCACTTATTTCCTTTGCTTGTAAAAACGATCAAGGGATCTAGGGACATCAGGAAGACGACCCTCAACCTGTTGGTAAGCTTCTTGACCTTCATTCATCTTGATTTCATGGTGGAAATCATAAATCAATGCATGATTTCTTCATATCTCGATCCCATCTTCACTTCTAACCATTCCTTTTCACTCAAAAGCTTGAGGAACGATCTTTGTGGTGTGAAAAAGCTACTTCCATGATTTTGACAAGAAGCTCCAAGATTTGAAGCTCAATTGAAGGCGGGTTATATAACTTGAACCCCTATTCATTGTTATTGATTTCAATTTCTCATTCAACTATGTTCAATTGCTCTTCTTTCAATTTCTTTGATTAGTTGATGCAATTACCATGATAATGGCAGTAGTTTTCGATGAACTAAGGCTTGATGATGATAACATCATCTTAGGTTCACATTCCAACAGGTTTGAGTTGCAAATGGTTTCAAAGGTTTTGGTCCAAACGGTTTCACCAAACCATTTGGAGAGCAAATAGTTTCCAAACCGTTTGGAGGCTTGGACCCCAAACCGTTTAGAGGAGTTGACCATTTGGATGGGTTGACCATTTCAGGTGTGATCCCTAGAGCATTTTGGATGATTATCCATTTGATCCAATTGATTAAATCAATATATGGACAATCTTCCAAGTGGAAACCCTAATCGGCTAAGTGCTGAAATTGCAATTGATTAAGTTAAAAGTTTGGGTTGATTTGCCCAAACGGTTTCAAACCATTTGGAGGTCACCCCAAACGGTCTCAAGACCATTTGGAGGTCAACCAATACCGTTTGGAGGTCTAAGGTTGAATATGGTTCAGTAATTGAAGAATTAGAAATATCAAATTAAAGTGCAATCAATAGTTATGTTGATGATCAATCCAATGATGCAAACCCTAATTGGATTTCAAAATTTTTAATGAATGATGAGGCAAATGGTCTCAAGACTGTTTGAAGATTATCCAAACAACCTCAAGACCGTTTGAGGTCAGGTCACTTTATAATTTGATGGTGGATCATTGATTTCAATTGAAGTGATTCAGTTTCAAAACCGAATGGGTGATTCAGTTTCAAAACCGAATGAGGTCAAGCACCTCAAGACTTCATGAGGTCAAGCACCTCAAGACCACATGGATGGTCAAAGGTGGTGATTTTAGGATTGGAGATCCAAGAGCCAATAATTGTTGAACTTCAATAACTCGATTGATTGAAGGTCTCAATGTAGCAAATCATGTTTAACCAATTGATGAATGTACCTAATGAACCCTTGCGGTTTTGAGACTAATTTGGCCCAGACAGCCTTGAGACCGTTTGAGTCCACACGGTCTTGAAACTGTTTGGGGTCAAATAGTTTCAAAACTGTTTGGGATCAAGCGGTTTCAAAACCGTTTGATGATGAAACCTCAAAACTGAATGAAGGTCTCTTGTGATTCAATCATTTGGAAATTGAAGGTGATAATTGTTCCAATGATCCAATGATTGATAGTGATGGTAATCTATGAAGGTACAAAGGTTGAAATCCTAAAAGTACCTAAATGATTAGTACCATTAAAGGGATAAATCCTAATTGCTTATAAGAACAATGACTCAGTACACTATGTCAATCATAGATGTATGTACTTGATTCAAGGGTTGATATAACCTAATGAAGTTGAGAAGATGATCGAATGGAATTCATACATGAGTATGATTCATGTGGTGAATAAGAGTATGATCCTTAGCAAAGAGATCATGAAACCCTAATCATGAGCATAAACCCTAATTCATGGTATTTTAGTGTAAAACTCTAATTGGGATGAATAGTAAATCCTAATTGTGGGTTATGGAATATAAACCCTAATCTAGGGTGATGTGATGTGAATAGTAAACCCTAATTTCTAAATAGAGTGAAGATGTATGAAACCCTAATCTTGGACAATGAAATGATGAATCATTGGTCCTAATTGAACTAAGGGGATGAGTAACCCTGATTGAAATGAAATGGGAAACCCTAACCCTAGTAAGGGAATAGAGGTGTTACCCTGGGATAGCATGGAATTGAAATATGATTGATATATCTGTTATCATTTGTATTAACCATGCAGGTATCATGAGATGATGAACATAGCCAGGTATGAGCTATGATGTTTTATTATTAAAATTGTTATTGGGCCTTGTGTGCCATAATATGCCTTGTTGCTTAGTAAAGAGTAATAAGAGAATTGATGGACATCAAGTGCCAGATAAGATGCTTGTGTATCAAGTGTCATGTGTACCTTGGTCAGATGACCTGAAGGTAATGGTTACATGAAAAAGTGGTAATAGTGATCAGCAATGAGCTAAGGGTTTGAATACCCAGAACTATATGTTTATGGCATTGAGTTTGAAATGAGGGACTGAGATCCCAATGTCTGATAAAGACTAAGAAGTAACTAATGAAAAAAATACATGTTTCTTTAGAGCATTTTGCCCTAATAAGTTACATTTGAAAACTTGACTGATGCTAAAAGAATACGATAATGTACTTAATTAATCAAGTAAAAGTTATTCATGTAGTGCTCTAGCCATAGATCCATCATCGTCAGTAGCTGGTGATGGTGAAACAAGTTTTCTTACGAGACTTCCTGGAGTTCGCATATTATTGAATATGCGAGGGTTGATGGGTGAAAATATCCTTACGTCCTAATGAGGGAATTTATGGAAGGTAAACATTAAACCTCTCAATTCTTCATTGTATGTTCTGGGATGGATGTATCACTAATCTCCCGATGATGTTGGTTTCGGATCGATGGAGGTAAACATGAAGTCTCTCGATCGCGAAGAGAGTACAGCCACTACTGTAACTCTATAGCTAGATGCCACTATACCCAAGCAAGCTATGTAGCAGAGACACAAGATGTCATGCATATGATCTCACACTGACCGAAATGTGGGAAGTAATGGAAGACAGATCTTCCATTTGACTTTGTATGGTACCGATTTTGACTTTGTAGTGATCAGTTGGAGTATGAGCGGTATACTTCATCTCCTCAGAGCTTAAGAATGTTTGTAAAATATAATCAGCCGTGTAGCGTATTTGCATAAGATTGAAATACAAGAACCACTGGTTGATGATTATCTTGCTTAACATGTTCTGGATACATAAATGTTATTTATGTTCTTTAAATTCCTTATTGAATAAGAGACATGTTACCTTGTTAAGTTATAGCTGAAATACTTGAATAAGAATGTTTCTCTAACCTGCATAGATAGTAATTTATCTGCTACTGAAATATATGATTCCACTGTTCAGTTTATTTCTATTAAACTGCAATAATAATGTTACGGCAGAGAGTTATATCTCTCGGTGGGGCAATTTTATAATTGTCTCACCCCCGTGGGATTCAACGTTTTTAGGTAGAAACAGACAAAGAGGCATAACCTCTGTAGTAGAGGAAGAGCAACAACAAGGACAACAGTAATATCCCAGGTGGGGATACTGGTTGTCAGGCTTGTACATAAAGTCATATGTGTCGTCTCTGTACTCTCAAATCCTAGGAGTTAGTAGATAGTGTTTTTATAATCAATCTGAGATTTTTGTTTGATGATACGTGGAATGTCCCATGTGGACCGGTATGTAAATATACTATTGTGGTTCTTTTTTAAAGAATCTCTAGTAATGGATCTTTTTATAAAAGGTTTTAATTTTTAGTGATTTTTAGTAATTATGTTGTTAATGAAATGCTTCTGCATTAGTTAACCTTGTTTTATGAGTTGGTTGCCACATGGAAGATGACATGTTGTATGTGCAGGGTCCTATTTTGATCTTGGAGCGAAGGGTAAAGAAGATGGTTATCCCCTAATGACATGATAATGGTGACGGCCTAGTATAATTAAGTGAGACAGTATCATGTGATGGTGTGATTAGCTTATTGTTAATCCATTTTATATCTTCTGACGCTAAAACCTACCCATATTGTTGTAGAACTTGTTTTGGGTTTGTACGTTGTAGCTTGATTGATGCACTAAAAGACACCCAATTGGAAATAATTAATCAAATGAAACCATAATCATGTAGGTTTCCCTGAGTCATAGATCCATCTTCAGCATCACTACTTGCTGGATCGTGAAATGAGTAATTCCTATGGGAAACTCGGAGTGCATATTGTTGAATATGACGGGGTGCAAGTTGAGGATATATCCTTGAATCGACAATCACTAGTTTTGAGGATGGATACAGTCATATCTTGACAGGAGAACAGTTGAGGCTGTGTAAGAAGTGGGACCCAGAGGGGATTCAATCTCTACTAAAAATTTGAAGAATAAAACATCAATTCTAAACACACTCAAAAGGTATGCTGGAATACGTGTAAAATTTTCAAATTTTAATAATGGTATACAAAGACCAAAGTAAAGAAGCGGAATAAAAGTTTCATGACTATAATAAATTTTACAAAAGTACATCATCATCTTCCTTATAGGGTTTACATGGATATTACATCATAAGGATCTAGTAGAGGGAAATTTAAACCATATGAGTTTGTCTCCAAGCAACATCTTTATGAGTTAGGCCCATATTGAAAGCCATGTACTCCATATCCTAATCCTAGGTTGGTCCTCCATGCTCCTACTGTGCAACTCTGAATCTAGGCCTAGGTGGTTGGGATCAATCAGCAAGAGGAGAAACATGGTATGTGTCAAAATAAGGAACAAGAACAAGATATGATCAGCAAAAGATAATAAAGGGTGTATATTCATTAAGAGAAAGAAAGTCATGAGTATGAGGCACATATCAAAAAGAATCTTGCCATGTCAAATAATAAGAAATTTTGCATGAATGATTAAGTTAGACTAAATTAACTAAGTAGGGTTGAGGCACCTATCGAACCCCAACCAATAGGTGAGGGGAGAGTAATCACATTCCTTGTCAACAAAATATTTATATATGGCGAGAGTAAACACATTCCTTAAGGTGAAATAACACATGCCCAAACTATGGGTGGTTGTAAATAAGTACCACTACATTAGATATTAAGTCAAATATATCATCATGCTAAAAGAAATATTATGGCGAGCTAAATTAGTAGAAATATTGCAGGAGGGACTCAAAACCCAAGAAAATATTGTAGATTGTGTCAAAAAAATCAATAATAGAAATAAAAGTTTTAATCCATGCCTCATTGGGAAATTAGGGTTTGCATTAAAAATGCCCAACAAAAAGGGGTAAGATGCGCATACCTCAACTCAGAGTCCTAGTTAATAAATTTTCATAACTTAGCTGATTCCAAGATCTGCTTTGGCTAATTCAAGTTATTCACAACTCAGAGTTCGAGTTGATAAATTTTCAAAACTTAGCTTTGGCTAATTCAAGTTATTCACATAGATAAAGTTTTTATAATGATAATGTATAAAGAAACCCTAATCTTAGACCTATTTAGAAAACCTTGGATTTTGGACTCAAAACCTAGACCAAAAGATTCCTTATGTTTTTTTATCAAGAAAACATATTTATTTATCAAATTTGGAGTTTATATGATAAATTTACAAATTTTTGGGCTTTTTATATGATTTATTAGATCCTCAAAAATCCATATTTGGAAACATGGATATCAGACTCTCAAATTATTTTTATTAGAAAGATCATATTTTTCTGATTCTAAAACATATTTCCTTATCATTTTTGGATAGCAGAGCAAAAGATATGATATTTATAAAATCCATCAATCAGAATATTCTAAAACTCCATAACATATAATCTAGAGAGAGAGAGCAAGGGAGGAGGAGACTGGGCCCACCTAAACTGGCCCAATTGGTTGAGGTCAAGTTGAGGGAAAATGGTCTGGTTGACTCACCCCAAAACAAAAAGAACGAGTGCTAAATGACCATTATTCCCTTAGACGTAAAAAGTAAAGAAAGGAGAAACCAAGAGGGTAGAATTAGGAAAGCAAGTGGGGGATTCATCCCCTTCTTATCCGGACCATGGTTGTCTATCGACAGGCATCAGATTGTGAGGGAATTGGGTGAATTTCACATGCAACTATAATTTGACGATTCGAAGACATAGAAACGAAGAGCATATGCTACCAAATCATACCTGAAACGAAATAGAACAATGGTGTGGTAATGAGGGAGCACATCAAGTTGACATCAAGTATAGGTCTTTGACCTTGCAATGACAAAAGACAATGTTTGGGGAAAATTAGCATGAGAGAAAGGTTGAGCAAGGTCGTCTGAAGGTTGGGGTAGAGATATATATAGGTGCGGGCTCGGACTAGGACTTAGAGATTAGGTAGCTTTCAGAAGCTAGACATGAGAATCAGGCATTTCTTTATTTATTAACAAAAACTCACAAGCAGGGCATCAATGTGTGCAAAATTCAATGTAGAACATAATGGCGAAGAAATCTCGCGATGAGGTGGAGAAATGAGCAAGATAACACCAAAAAACTAGGCCGAAAAACTGGTGCATGATTCCTTCACAAGCATGAGGAAGGTGAAGATCTTGGAGTCATTGATTGCAAATGGACAACCCAGATCGTGCACATGTTAGTGGACTAAAAAATTCACGCATGACATTTAATTGAAATCCGATTCTAATTTTGACTTAAGTGTGAATACAATTATTTCTTATTTACTCCCTCCTCCATTGAGGGTGTAAACAAACTCCAAATTAAATGAAATTTGGCACTAGACTATTTTGGACATGTAGAATCCTATTTTGGTATTAGTTTTTAGTTCTGGAGACTTAAAGTATTTTATTTAATTTGTTTAAAGTAAATCATATTTTCTCTTTCATATCACATCAGAGGCATCTAGAAACCATCAATTATGGTGAAATTTCACCCTTAAGCAAACTAAAACACATGGAACACGAATTGGCCATTGATTTTATATGTTGAAATTATTTATTACATATATCTAACATTTTGGGCAATGACATACTTTCTCTCTCCTAATCTACACATGCACATTAAAGATTATCCAAATTACATGAAAATTTACCCAAAGGCTAATTTTAATGTGGAGATTACGAATCTAAGATTAGTTGCTACATTTAGAGTCATCTAATGACTTATTTTATATTTTGGAGAAATACACCTTTTCTTTTCTAAATCAAATAGATGTAGTTATTATTATCCCAAAATTATGAAACTTGGCCTCCAAGCCAAACCAAACCCAAGGAAAATGGATATCAAGTTATCTTTAACTAATTAGTCTTCCTTCAATGAATTTTAGCCCATTATCCAATATTACCACTATTTCTCATATCAAAGAATTCTTAACATGTTTACAACATTATTATTTATTCCTTTTTCTCTTCATTGCTCCATTGGGTTAAAGAATGTTATAAAACAAATTCATTTTATCAATACATTGCATAAGTGGTAAATTTGCATATTAGACCCAAATTGAAACATCTACTAAGGTATTTGTGAATAAACCCATATATTGGCATAAATAATAATCAAAATATACTCCAAACCACTAATAATGCCACATATTCAACATCAAGGATAAAAAGGATAGAAAGGATAGAAAAATCTTAGGAAAAGGGACAAATTGAGATTATACCCAGATTTTAGTTCATTACAGCAGTCCACCCCTTAAAAAGGATTTCTTCCTAGAAATCTCAAGCCAAGAGGGAAGAGTGAGAATGCAACATCTAAATTCCCAAGTTGTTTCCTCCAAACCATAAAACTTCCACTAAAACTTTCACTAACCCAAACTCCTTGTTCTTCAACTGCTTAACTTAAGAGTTTAGAATCTTCACAGGAAACTCCTCATAGGCCAGGTTCTCATGGATCTACAAGGGTTCCACTATTAAGATTTCTTTTTAACATTTTTGGCATATTAGCATTATCATCATTATTATATTAAATTATCATTATTATTATATTAATTGTGACCAAATATATTCTCTTTATTGCAAAAAATAATTATATTTCATTATTATGTACTTAATCCTATATATTTCTTATTTATCTCATTAAGGATTTCTACACAATTAGAGGTTACTCAATTATTTCAATGTGTATTAATATATTTGACCATTATCCTTAATCATTTGGATTTAGACTCCATTATCCTCATATTATCACCATATTGAATTGTATCAAATTATTTTGCATAAAATAAGACATTTTATCCAATTTGTTATTAAATCTAGAAATAATGTCACATTAATTACTTACATTTATATTAAACATTATCAAATTACCTTTCTTACTCACATTAATGTCATCATTAATCATTTTCTCATATTTTTTCACTTCCAATTATTGATTATGAACACTTGTGTGAGTCCAATTACTTCCTATCATATTGAAGTCATTATATGGATTTTAGTGAATAAGGTGGGACATATTACTTTTTAATGAATTGATTCACATATCAAGTCATGATTAGGTGATTAATTAGGTGTATATTAGAGAACAAGGCGATATTCATTTCATATTGATGATTTGATTAATCTATGATTAGGTGATTATATATCATTTATGTGTATCAAAGTATGTTATCTCATTAATGTATCATGAACTCCATTAATAATGTATATATTAGATGATTACAACTTAGGATTCATGTTAATATGATCATTATACTTTACTTATACCTTCTTAGCATGTATTAAGTCTAAGACTAGGTTAGAATTATCTTTCTCATCATACCATTAGCGTTTATTGCTTTATGACATGGTTAGCATCATGCTTATTCATTATTATGATTAATATGTGAGTTACTCATATTATGTGCATTATGTAATCATTAGGGTTCAAAAATATGAACTATTTGTTAGATGACTATTATATGTTCAGTAGTATATAAACAAACATGTCAGGTTATAAATATAATTTTTTTAGTCAAATCTAATGATCTAAGAACACTAACCTCATCTTCATGGAGTTTGGGTTTCTAGAGTTAGAGAAGATAGATTTTCATATGTTGCAGGTCTCCATCCCCTTAAAAATGATTTTGTCCTCAAAATATAATCACTGAAACATCATCAACCAACTACTCTCCACCCCTTAAAAAGGTTTAACCTAACAAGATAAGCTAAACAACCTCATGGTAACATGGTTACTTATACATCTTCTAGTTGTGAGTATTTTAGGAGATTATGTCATTTATGTATCAAACTAAAAAGTCATAACCAACTAGGGTTGAGATTTAAGTCCTTGTGTCTCTAACCTAACAACCCTAAGGTTCTCTTTATCAGCCAAAGGTCATAAAGGATTTGTCAACCGAACCACATATTGCTAGTGAATTCTGCAAAGGCAAACGAGGGTTTAGGTTATTTATTGCAACTAATTCTAGGGTTTCTCCACTAGAACTTCTCATATCAATTCATTACCAAAACCAAAGCAAAACTAGTCACAATTTCAATATGTAAGGTTCCCAAGAGTATCCAACATAGATGTCTAAGGCTACTATTGCCTATAGTGTGAATACAATTATTTGTCATTTTCTCTCTACTGCATTGAGGGTGCAAACAAACTCCAAATTAGATGTAATTTGGCATCTAGCCTATCTTAGACATGTAGAATCCTATTTTGGCATTAGTTTTCAATTTTGGAGACTCTAAGTATTATACTTCATTCTTTGATGTAAGTCATACTTTCTCTCTTATCACATTAGAGGCATCTAGAAACCATCAATTATGGTGAAAATTCACCCTTAAGCAAACTAAAACATATGGAACATGAATTGGCCATTAATTTTATCCATTGAAGTTATTTATCACATTATTTAACTTTTTGGGCAATTGCATACTTTCTCTCTCCTAATCTACACATGTACGCTAAGATTATCCAAATTACATGAAAATTTACCCAAAGGCTAATTTTAATGTTGAGATTTGAATCTAAGATTAGTTGCCACTTTTTGAGTCATTTAATGACTCATTTTATATTATGTGAAAACTCAGATTTTTTTTACTAAATCAAATAAATGTAGTTACTATTATCCCTAAATTATGAAACTTGGACTACAAACCAAACCAAACCCAAGGAAAATAGATCTCAAGTTGACCAATGAATCTTCATTTTATGAATTCTATCCCATTATCAAATATTACCTCCATTTCTCATATCAAATAATTCAATGTCATATTAACATGTTTAAAGCATTATTATTCATTCATTTTTCTCTTCCTTGCTCCATAAGGCTAAAGAATGTTCTAGAACTAATCATTTTATCAGTATGTCACATACAAGGTAAATTTTGCATATTAGACCTAGAATGAAACATCTACTGAGGTATTTGTGGATAAACCCATATATTAGCATAAATAGTGATCAAAGTATACTCTAAACCACTTATAATTTCACAAATTCAACACCAAGGACAAAAATGATAGAAAGGATAGAAACATATTAGGAAAAGATGAAAATTAAGAATATACCTAGATTTCAGTACATTATAGATTGTATCTCAGATGATATGTTTCAAGGATGGTTGTGATCATACCCTGGCCGAAGAACGGCTGCGGTCGTATCACTAGTGTCGTGCCTATATACTGAAGTGAACTAGGATGATTTGTAGTTTGACTCTATATGTCACTATGGTAGACTCAGACTGATTGGGGTGTGGGAGATCATAGGAGTCTGGCTCTCGTAGATCTTGTATGACACTAATTTCAATGTAATAGTGATCAGTTGGAGCATGAGTTTTATACCTCATCTCCATAGGACCTAATAAAAGACGTAATATAGTCATGTAGTATATTTTCTTAGGGTTAAACAAGATTCACATTGTATGACCCCTTGCCTTGTCTCTTATGTTGTTTAGTTGATAACAGTTATACATGTTCTTCATATTCCTTCTGAAAATACATGATAATATGTTGATCAATTGTAGTTGCTTAAATTACTTTATCTATGATTATCAGTTTAAAGTATTCATTTAACTAAATCTACTCATCCTATTGAAAAGAATTACTTTCCTCCTCTATATCTATCTGTGTTAATAATAGTCGTTGGAGAAGAGTTATATATGTTACTAGGATGTTGGTATCACCCTGTGGCTTTCCAAATCTTTTAGGTGGTTATGCATAATGAGGTAGAGATTGTGCGGTTGAGAAAGAGCAGTAAGGAAAGGAGTAGTTGTTGAAGGTTGGATTTGTAGCTAATGTTTTTTAGTAGAGTCATATGTGTCATCCATGTACTCTCAAGTCCTTGGGGGTGTTTTGTAGATGTTGTACATTGATACAAGGTTTTTGGTTGTATGTCATGGTTGTGCATGTATTGCTTGTAGATATGAATATGTTACCTTTTGTAACAGGTTTGTGGAAATATGGACACTACATAGTGATGTAGATACATTTATGGTATTATATGTAATACATGTGGCACAATTTGTGGACATATATGTAATATGTTTTTGCTTGAGATATATATGTAAGTGACTGGTTTTAATTTACCATGTTTTTAGTAATCTGGATGTTTAGTGTTAATTATGTGTTGTGTTTCGAGTAATCTTGCTCATGTGGTGGTTGGTTCTCACATATATTGGTTGTTGTTATGATAATTTGCATGCATAATTTTGATTGTTAATTAATTGTTCTCTATTTGAGATTTGAAGGAAAGAATTGTTATTTGTAAACCTTATTGTTTCTTCATATCATATTTTTGTCTTACTATATGAAGACCCATTTTGATATCATTGGATGATTCTTTCTCATTCTATGTGAATCCTTGTTATACTATTTGTTGTCCCTTTTTCTCTAAAATTTTCCAATCACTATTATTTATACACATACCGGTGTTTATGTTGATAAAGTGTATTTTATCTTATCATATGGGGTATGATTTTAACCCCTAGGTGAAGAGCAAGGAGGTGTGGGCCTAAGTTGACCAGGATTGTCCAACAATAGTTGATCTTATTTGGAAGGTAGATTGAAATAGTTGTTCTACCTCTATGACTTCTGTTCCTTTAGTTTTTTTTATGTACACCCTGTGTGGTGAAGAACAATGTTAGACATATATATTGTAGTTATATTTATCTTATACTGCTACACTGTTGGTATTTAATACATTACATACTTGAATTATAGTATATCATCCTTTGCAAACAATTATTCTCTAATTTGGCATTGGGTGATTCTATACTATTGATTATTGAATATGTTGAGTGGCTCCCCTCTTGGTTCCCATTACTTACTAGTATGGTATTAGGGCCAAGGTAGGTGGTCAATCTAGCTATTTCAATCTTATCTCCTTAGATTTTCACATCTTCCATAAGTTCCTTGTTGGAGTCTTACCTTTTGTAAAACTATCTAGATAAGATGCCTACACTACATATACCTTCATTAGTAGGATAGAAGGATATAGAATTGGATGAAGTATCATGATGTTCTTATGCAATCTAACCTTATGTGGTTAGATTGGACACCATGTGCCTTTTTCCCAGGATATAGGTTGGATACACTTGTTTTTGGTGTCAATCTATGAGATCTAACTTATGGATATAATTATGTGATAAGGATGATGAGTTTAGCAGTAAGTTGGAATACCCATAGTAGAACCACATGGTTGTGTAGACTACCTTGGAGCATAGACTTTGAGGTTTGTTGATATTAAAGAGTAAGTGATGAAGCCTAAACATGGTTCAGTTAGACTCGCCCTTTTACCTATGACATGCTTGTTTGTATCTTAATAAATATTTGATGCACATAATTTGAGTAACACACAATGTTAAACTAATAATAGATGGATATGAAACTGACCATGCTAAGGAGAGATAACCCTAGTTTGATGCTTATATGAAGCATGTAACCTAACCCTAATTTTTGTTTCATGTTGATGAGGTGTAAGTGATGTGTGGTAATCAGGGTGACTAAAACCCTAAGTTGGTATGACTAACCATTAAATGTACATGTTTGGTAACCGATATGATACAATGGTGGACTTAGTTGATTAATCACATAATATATCTTAATGCTCACAAAGTGGCCTAATAACCTAACTATGATTTCATATATAAATGAGTTCATGAAATGCCTAATATATGTCTCATTGTTCACTAATACACATATAATGACCTAAATGTGACTAATAAAGATTTGATGTGTTTGATGTGTATAAAGGTGCATAAATGATTGGGATGGTATCTAATGTTCTTAATATGTATAATGGAATCAGAATTGTACTTTCCATGAAAATAAAAATGATTCATGTGCCATTATTTAAGTTAATGTGAAATTAATAGACATATCAAATAATTTCTTAAATAACCTATTTTGTGCAAGATAATCTGATATAATTCCATATGGTGATAATATGAGGATAATGATCTCTAAATCTAGAATATTGAGGATAATGGCAAAACATAATAATAGATATCGAGATAATTGTATCAAACCCTAATTGTGCTAAAACTCATATGAGATCATCTCAAAAGTCAAATCTAAGTGTAGATTTGGGTTGTTTGAGTCCTAGGTGCAAAGTTTTAACTCAATAGGGTTATATTTACAATCCCAATTTCATTTTGAAAACATAATACCTAAATATGTAACTTTAATTTCAAAAAACCTTATTTGATTTCGTTTATTTCTTGATTTTTATGTTGCAGTGATTTTTTGTCTCGCCGAATGTTTTAATGTCACACTCAATTTTGTTTCCCATTCGGGTCAGAGTTGGATCCACGAGCTACACCCCACGGTCATCTCCCTCTCCCGGATCCTAAATCAACTTGGACTATATAGTCTGATTTTCCTACTCCCTTATCCCCACTCATCTCACTACTCCTCACCTCTGACTCTTTCTGCCATTTTTATTCCTACATGTTCATCTCATGGTGAAACACTCAACGATCATGATTTTGATGGGATTCATGATCTGAGAGTCTGGTTGACACTAGGGATCTCCCATCCCCCTATTTCCTATCATCTTTGGGTTTCCTAGCCATCTCAGGTCGTCATGACTATATAAACCCACCACCACCACCAAGATATCCACGTAGATTCTCTCAATTTGTGGTTTTCCAAAGAAGCACTCCATACCTATTGCACCATCTTCATCTACATGTGGCGACTACCTTGACTCCGACAAAGAAGTGTATGTCTTCTTAGTTTGCTCTCACCACTTGATTGTACTCACTAAATCAAAGTGAAGGTTATCCTGCTATTGATTTGGTTTATTGAGGTATACAACTAATTTTCCCCATTCTTGTCACGATTTTCCTTTTTCTTGATCTCGGGGACACTTTGGGGTTTTGGAGATTGATTTCGCCAGTGTTTTACTCATATGTGTTTGTGAAGTTTTCTCAAAGATTTTGGGATCCTTGTTTTCAGTTGTGGTTATATCTATGGGAGCACTGAGTTTCCTCCCTACCTGTTGTATTGGCCAACTAAAGGGAGGAAGCTCCTCTGACAACCGTTTGATCCATGTCATGGGTCTTTGGGTCTGGAGGAACTTCATCAACACAATGGAGACATTGGTTTTGCCAAAGTTGTTCCTGGGTTGATGATTGCGACTAGAGGATCTTAGTTTTTGCTCTCTATTCCATGTTCAAATAGCTAATGATGGGAGGAATATGGATCCCTTGTTTGGATGCTTTCACCCATAAAATCATTCGGATTTTGTCACACAACACATGGGCATTATCATCATTTCATCTATGAAATAGTATAATGCCATGGATCTTATTTAAGAGTACTATTTTACATGTATGCCTTGTCACATATCAACGTTTGATATGTGATGCGATGGCATTTCTATCTTTTCATTTTATTTATTTCTAGAGAATTTCAATAAATCATTTTTCCTAGATAATTCATAAATAATGCTCTGGTTATCGAAAAATGACTAAATATGTTCTAAAATTAGAAAAAGAAATCCTATATGATGGTATGGGTTTTAAAACCTAAATAAAATATAATATAATACAAAGTCAATATTTCTAGAGTTTGTAATACAATCATTAATTAATTATTTACATCTAATATGTAATAGGTGAAGAAATACCTTGATTCAATCTAGGGTTGGACTTTGACTTTAGATACACATTTGTGATGTATGTTTCACTATCTTCTGATTCATATTGGATATTGATTTACTTTCCCTCTCTCTCTCTCTCTCAGACTTGATTGTGACATATTATCTTAAATTTCATATGTTCACATATATTTGAACTGGTTGGTTCCAAACTCCTAAAATTGGTCTTATGGACTTTTATAATTTTAAATTGAATCCTATTCTTTTATCTTGTAGTTATTTCATTCAATTTGCATCCTAATCAATTTTATTGATTCTAATTCAATGGAAACCTAATTTACCATGTTCTAGCATGATAGTATATTTAATCATGTCTATACATCTTTATTATGTCTTTTTAATGAGGACACTATATTTTGATCTAAATAAAAAGATGCTTGCCTCTCTATTTATAATACATGTTTGGGTTTGAATAACTTGTACAATGTACATACTAGATGGTGTATCCCTATTGTGTGTATTACCAACAAAGGGTGCATATGGTGATTCTTGTCCCTGGGTAATTGTGATGTGAAGCCATTACTCCCCCAAAGATTATGGTGGTGATGTCATAATATGTGGTTATGGTGGTGATGCCATATACCTTAAATGTTATTATACTGATTGTTGTTATGATAATCCGGTTGCATAATTTTGATTGTTGATTTACTGCTCTCTATTTGAGATTTAAAGGCAAGAATTGTTGTTCGTGAACTCTATTGTTTCTTCATATTGCAGTTTGTTGCCATGTGTTCATGGATTCTGTTTCTAGATCTACCTTCCTCATGGAGGCTACCACCCCCTCATCTCAGTTCTTAAGTCACCTCTCAATTCTCCTTCTAGATCGCTAGAGCATCTTATCAGGTAACCCACAGTTTGTTTTTCACCTTATAGTTGCTACATACATGAAACAATAACTATGAAAGAATGAAAAACCCACATTTCCATATCACCATGAGTCCAAAGATAGAGAAAGAGAGACATCTGAAATAATGGTTTGTTCATCTGTGTTGGGAGCAATCGAACCAGATGGGTATCCAGGGAGTTTGGTCCATTATCACCTCCACCATGAAGAAAGGCCTCCTCTAGTTGGCACATAGAGAGGATGAGACGATGCCATATCAGGCAACATCATTGATGGCATTCTTGATCTTCTCAAACCCAAATTAGAATCCAATGTGGAGGACATGAAGACACCGACACGAAGATGAGGTCGATGAGGAGGACACGATCAGGAGGCAACAACAATACAACCTCATCCTATATAAACAACAACACATATTCTTCGATCCTCTGGCATGAACTCTTCATCTGGGACCACAATATGATGAATTTGGCATAAGTATAGGTAGATGATCTTGGTGGTTTGTCACCTCATCAGTGGAAGAAAAGCTCGTGACAATTGGGAAGCGCTTGATGCATTCGTCTTCTTTCTCCAACAACGAATCGTACGTGATCTTGCCACCATCAACGACAGAATACATGGATTCCATTCTCATCTCCTACACTAGAAAGATAACCTAAGAAAAAACTTTCATATGGGCTCGACATGTCATCTTCAACTTCCCATATCTGTGATCCCAGTCTGACGATGTCTTCTGAGGCAACAGAGAGAAACACAGAGGAGTTTGTATCCTACTTGAACTTCTGGTCTTCCTTCTCGAAGATGGAGGGGGCGGATGGAGGCTGGTCGAGCTTGTCATCAGATGCCTGATGGAGGAAACTAAGATTGGATAGTTGTTGCTGCATAGAAAATTCACCAATGCCTTCCTCCCAGTCAATCTCAACACAACAGGACAGAGCATGGTCTATTAGTCTTGCACTCCCTCGTCCCTGACCATAGTAAGAGATGAGGACATACCCAATTCCGTCATAGTGTCCTATATTTATTCTATAGGACAGCCA
This sequence comes from Alisma plantago-aquatica, assembly GCA_963693085.1. Lineage (NCBI taxonomy): Eukaryota > Viridiplantae > Streptophyta > Magnoliopsida > Alismatales > Alismataceae > Alisma > Alisma plantago-aquatica. The sequence goes on from OY856410.1 coordinate 639,977,999, forward strand.
ATCAGATTACATTATCTCCTTCTCTCCCCTCTTCAAAATCTAACCCACGACCAACTCTACACTATGACGGAATCCTATTGGATCCTAAGGTGTTTTCTATAGGATGCATCCTAGAGAAAAGACTTCACATCAGGGTAACTTTAGTGGAGGATCAAGAGCTAGAAATTGGGGAGATGGATATGAGAAGGGAAAATCAAACATAAAATTTGTAGAAGTAGAGTCCAAAATACAATCCAATGCAACAAAATACAAGTAACCAAACATCCCATAAAATAAAACTTTATGTTTGGTCTGCTTCATTTAGTATGTGTGGGATTCTTTTTTTGTGCCCAAGGTCTTGCCCATGTTGGATTATGACGTCTCGGAGAATTTTTATGGAGATGAAAATGTGGGATTCCTATTATGTTTGGAAATCTCGGGATTAGCCAATTTCTCCAATCCTGCAAACCAAACATAAAATTTGTAGAAGTGCAGTCCAAAATACAATCCAATACAGAAAATTCCAAGTAACCAAACATACCTATGTAATGCTTCGTATCGAAGAATGTCAACCCTCTCTTTAGACATTTTAAAATTGGAGATCAAGGGATACACTTGTTGACTGAACATGCTGCATTTGGGAAAGAATCAACTTTAGGAGGTTCGAGCAAACCACTTTTCCTCATTCTTTTTCTTCTGGCGAACCATTTGACAATATTCTCAAAATTCCAACCTAGTGAGTAATTAAAAGTGGTTCTTGCGAGCAACCAAAGGAATAGTCATTTCAATTGAACTTCACCTCTAATTCAACCGATGAAGCCTTCGGGGTGATTCTGGAAGCCATGGAATCGAATTTAGCTGGGTCAGTATTGGAGGTGTTTCAGGGCCTCTTTACATGCTTACAATAGGTGGATCCACCTCCTGAACTTGAAAATACAATGATATAGAGAGAAAAAAAAAGTAATAGACCTTTTCATTCGCACTGCGATCGCACCCCAATTTCACACAATAACTATTGCAGTCACATGATGACATATTTGTTATCAAAATGTAATTGTGACAAATAATACTTTCCAAATTTAAAAAGGTCTGGGGGACAGACAGTGGCGTAGCCACTTGGAGGTCTGGGTAGGCACATGCCCTATTTAGGTTTCTAAATTTACCAATAATCAGGGCTAGAAATTAATAAAAAAATACCTATTGTGCCCTACCCAATATCTTTAATTTAGGATCTATACTACCGGTGCCCCTCTTGACCATATTTTTTGGCTCCGACACTAGAGACAGATAGTTAAGATAAACATTAAAATCAAAGATAAAATTTAGGATAAAAATGGAATCTAACTAGTGTTGGGAATAGGAAAATGATCGACCCAAGCCTAATTAGATTTGAACTTAAGTAGGAATTGATTTGAGCTATCAATCCTAATAGGAGTCAAATCTAAAAGGGAAAGAAGATGGTTTCTTATGTGCAACATGTAGTTGGACTCAGAGTTGGACAAGGATTCCTAGTTGCAACCACATACCATGGAGGCCTATAAATAGAGGCCCTTGGGGAGGCCATTGAGACATCCCACTGGTTGAGGTGTGGTCCCTCCAATTGCTTGTTGGTGCCTTTTGTGGTAGACGGTGCCAGAGAACAAGAATAACTGGAGGAGCTCTCCTGGTTGAATAAGAGAGGGTTAGCAAATTTGCCTTAACATGAAGTAGCGGCTGACAGTCAATGACACATTATATGCACTTACAGAGCAACTCTCTTGGTTGATAAGAGAGGGCTAGCGACTTTGCCTTGAAGCAAAGTAGCGGTTGGCGGTTTCAAATGTAGTGTTGTCATAGAAACAACGGTTCGGCCCAGTCAACGGTCATAGTAGCATCAAGAAGTCCCCGACAAGGATAGCGGACTCGTGAGGAGATCAAGTAATCAGGGATATTTTGCACATGCTGGGTGTGATTCTTTTCTTCTTCACATTTGTTCTCGTGTGGAGAAGGCTACCTACATGTAGGGGGTAATTAAATCCAGGTAGTGTGAGTTATAATTTTAATTACATAGTGCTTGTTGGTTGGTATTTCCCCATAGTTTTTCTCTCCTTATCTTAGGGAGAGTTTTCCATTTTAAATTAGGTATTTCTTCTTTGGGTTTATACGCTTGTTGGTAATGCTTCCGCAATAAGTTTTCATCATGATGTATGCATAAATTGTCGTTATTTTGATACCTAATTTGGTTATTTTCTGTGTCATTTGTTCTTAATTGAATATATTTTTAATACATATTTTACCAAATTAGTAAAAATCACTTGTGCATCATTTCTTATATTTGTACATGTATTTTACATGCATTTTATATGTTTTAATTATTATAGTAATTATTTGATTTTATTCATTGATTATTTTATTGCAGATAATTATTATTTACTAGAGCAAAGTCGATACCATCGACTTGCAACTCGATGGTAGCGACATGGCATCAGAGTACAAATATTTTTTTGCTCCAGATTGAAAAGAAAAAGGACGTTTTACTGTGAAGAAATCGACACTATCGACTTCCAACTCGATACCATCGACTCAGATGTTGCAGCCAAATTTTAATGTGTTAAATCTAACACATATTGTATTATAAATTATATTTTTAGGTTTCTTCTTGACCTAAACATGTATGACGGCTATAAAAGACACCATTAGAACTACAATTGGGAGATCCATCATGGGGGGATGATACGGCAGCCGAACAGAGAGAGAAAAGTAGAGGAACCCTACATGAAAGACCTCTGAGGCGTTGTGGCGGTGAAAACGATGGCAAATTCTCCCCATCTTCTCCAGATCCACTCTTTAACCCTTTCTCCAATTTACTATATCTCGAAATTCATATTTTACATCTTTTCGACTTACTGTGATACCATGTCGTCTATTTTCGGATAAAAATCGTAATTCCTTAGGACCCGTGAGTAGCCTGGAAAATCGTTGTATGATATTTTTTACATAGTTTATCATAATTTGTCTCTCAAATCTGTGGTATGATTTCGTTTTCTCCGTTATATCATTATGATTGATCACCCTAATGATAATCTAATACCTTTAATTACTTTGAAAGAAGAATTAACGGTTGAAAAGAGACGATAATCACATTAACTAATAAATCCTTTGAACAAAGTGATGTACAGTTAATGGTGGAAACCCAGAGTATGATCTTCATGCACCTAGTTTAGGGTATAGGTTACTACTATCATGGAACCGACCTAGATTTAGGTAGTGAATTGTATCGCGAAAGTGAGCAATTCTGACTACAGGACACTACCCGGAATAGGAGACGAATTAGGATAATTGTGTAGGAATTAGTACAACGAGAACCTGCGGTGAAACTGCAATCCTAAATATTCCATTTTTAGTTGATTAAACCAACCATTTAATCGATTGTTTTGTTTTGTTTTCTTTTATTTTTATTTTCTTTTTCAATCAATTCTTATTTTCGGCTTAGCTGATCAATCCTAATTAGTAATAGTCTTTAACCTCACAACTCCCCGTGTTCGATAACTCGGGACTCATAATCCCATATTACTTCAACACGTACACTTGCGTATTACACGCACGTTATACACATGTCAAGTTTTTAGTGCCGTTGCCGGGGAGTTGGCATGGTTAACACTATAAAAAGTTAGGATCGGCCACTCTAGGCCATTGTATTTATTTTCTTTATTTAGTTTTTTTTCTTCCTATTTTTCATTACATAAAACTTTACTATTAGTGTTGGAATTGTACATATTCATCTAAATATTTCTTTGTAGTTAGTCTTCTTTCATTTAAAAAAAGTTAAAAAAAATGCATGGCCCCTATTTGTTCTGAGTGTGGAAATGCACATGTAGGTTATAGATTTCTGAGTCCACCTTCATTACATCATGAGCAAACCTCAAAGGAAATTCATCATGAGCATATTAGGATTATAGTTCAATATGTTTTAAATCACAAAGGTCCTATTTCTAATGGAGGTTGGGGTAGAGTAGAGAAAATGAAAGAAGTTGAGGTTGAGGATAAGTAATTAGAGAGCGAGGAGAACATATTGGAAGAAGTTTTAGAATCACCTCTACCATGTCCTTCCATTGATCCCACACCCACACCCTCGAATCCTAGGATTAATTTTGAATATGATTGGGGATCTAATGAGGAAGATGAGGAGAATGATGCAAATAAGGTGGATGATAATTTTGATATATGTGTTTGGGATATGAGTGAAGGAGAGGAGGATCCAGAAGGTGCTTTATTTGATAGTGATCTTAGAGAGGAGGAAGAGAGTGAGGAAGAGGATATTGAGAGTGAAAAGGTGGAGGAATTTCCCATTACTCATCACATAATTCCTTCACCACAAGACCCATCTCTTCATTTTCTTATTGAGGATCCTATATGGGATATATATCCAGATGATAATTTTGAAAGTTTTTGTGAGGATATTAATGAATGTGGGGGAATTGAATTATTAGAAGAGGAGGAGGCACATAAATTCACCTTTGATATAACCCCTCCATTATGTGTAGATAGGAGTGATCTATTGGGGATGGTCATAGAAATTAAGGATCAATCATCATTATACCTTTCACCTCATGGCTATCTATTTCTACATGTGCTCCCACATCAAGACTTGATTGTGAGTCGTGTTCATATTCATGTTCATTGCAATGATAATTTACTATTGAAATGGAATGTCAACCATACATGTTGGTCTTCTGACTATTATTTATTTTTTCTCATTGTTGCAAGGAACCAAAAGTTTAGAACGAAGAGGCGGAGAGAGCTTTACCCTCCTCCACGACCACCTGATTATTGTTGATTGACATGTGTCCATCCTGGGACGTTAAATAAGGGAGCTTGTGGGAGGAAACCCACCAATTAGGTTTATTTTGTTAAACTTTCAATTCTACTTTTACATTCTTATTTCTAGATTGTGATATCTAGTTTTGATGCAAGTAAAAAAAATGGTGCCTTGATATGTGCATTCAGTGTGCAGGGACGCATTGAGTCAGTACCACCGAATTCACTGTCGGTAGTACTGAGTTCTCATCAGTGACATCTCACAAGCTGAGAAAGCATCGACACTTCACCGAGCTCAAGTGCGTATCGGAAGGCATGACTTCATGGGAATCCCACCCACCCATCTTTTTCCCATATCTGAGCTCACATATCGGTACAATCGTTCCATTTGTCTTCCTTTACTTTTGACATTGTGGACAATGTCATATTCAAGCTTAGGGGGAGGAATGGAACGGTGCTTCTATCTTTACCTCTTGCATCTTTTCTTTATATCATACATCTACATGTTTTTGTTTCAGAAAAATTAGATTTTTCATTTTGTTTTTAGAGTCCACTTCTATCTAGTGTAATTGTGGACAAAATATAAAATTTTGGTTAGGATTAGCCATTTGTTGATGATGTGGTATCAATTCTGAAAATTTTAAATAAAAATTTGAATGTGCTATTATGCTTTGCACTTTAAGCTAAGTTTGCTATGTTTAAGAGTACATAACTGGAGGAATTGTTTGGATTAGTCAGCTTGATGACATACTGAATGAATGAAAAACCTAACTTAACCCTATGTCTTGTGTTATGACGATGATGTTTGAGTCCAAGCCAACCAAATAGTAACGTGATCTTTAATGTGAATTCTAGAAATAAACTCTAAGGTTACCTTGTTACACAAGTTGATAGAAGAGGGACATATCATGGTTGGGAAAGACATTGTCTCTTAGTCATGTGATCTCATCCACCTTCCATTCATCTTCATTCACCATCATAGGATGATCAAGTTTAATCCAAGTTATTTTCCTCTTGTTTGCATTACATGGCATGATAGGAAGCATATAGTTAGTTCATTTTATTATGCATTAGAAAAAGAAAAAAAAATCATATAATATCTTTTAAGCATTTGAAGTTTGCATAACAAAATTTCATATAGTTGCATTTGCATTGCATATTTCATAAGATGTTACATATTTATTATCTTCTACGGTCTTTTCTCATGAAAGAGCGTAAAAAAGTTGTATCTCCTTACTCCTTCTCCAAATAAAAAAAAACAAAGCATGAAGTATTTATCTTGCTAAAATAAAAGGGCAGAGAAAAAAGAGTTATTGAAAAAGAAAAAAAAGAGGAGAAAATGAGGAAAAGGATTTTTAATTTCAATGTCATATTCTCTCTAAGCAATAAATGAGGGGATTGTGATTCTTTTTATAAACACCTTTCCACTTATACTCATCATTAGGATGAGACATCCGTTGCATGCATCATTCTACCAAAATAAAAAAAATAGTCATTAGAAATCATACATTCACATTTTATCCATCATACAGGTGCATCATATTTTTACTTTTTGCATAAATAATTTGGATGATTCTTGTGAATCCTATTTTCATAGCCACCCATATTTTCCACACATTGCTCTGCATGGTAGGCCACCATCATAATTAATCCCCTCATCCATTTTTATTTGGGGATCTGCTTCCAAGTAGTTTATTTAGGTAGATCTGGTCAATGTAGATAGGGAGATCACATGGTGCATCAAGCATGTGTCCTACTAGCCATGATATTAACTGCTTCATATGGATAGTGTTTTTCATTAATCTTATTGTGGGCATCTATTATGAACATGATTGATCGCTTTAGAGTAGTTACTTGTTCAGTGGTTGGCAAGGATCGGTTTGGGACTGACTGGTGGAGGGCGGTTAGAAAAAATAATTCATAGGTACATGTCTTCTTGCTGACTTTTTAAAACAAATCCAAGAGTAGTGTTGCTCGAGGACGAGTAATATTCAAACTTAGGGGTGTGATGTATGCATAAATTGTCATTATTTTGATATCTAATTTGGTTATTTTCTGTGTCATTTGTGCTTAATTGGATATATTTTTAATACATATTTTACCAAATTAGTAAAAATCACTTGTGCATCATTTCTTATATTTTTACATGTATTTTACATGCATTTTATATGTTTTAATTATTATAGTAATTATTTGATTTTATTCATTGATTATTTTATTGTAGATAATTATTATTTACTAGAGCAAAGTTGATACCATCAATTTGCAACTCGAAGGTAGCGACATGGCATCAGAGTACAAATATTTTTTTGCTCCAGATTGAAAAGGAAAAGGATGTTTTACTGTGAAGAAGTCGATACTATCGACTTACAACTCGATACCATCGACTCAGACGCTGCGGACCAAATTTTAATGTGTTAAATCTAACACATATTTTATTAAAATTTACATTTTAGGTTTCCTCTTGACCTAAACATGTGTGATGGCTATAAAAGACACAATTAGAACCACAATTGGGAGATCTATCATGGGGGGACGATACGAAAGTCGAATGGAGAGAGAAAGTAGAGGAACCCTACACAGAAGACCTCAGAGGCGTTTTGGTGGCGGAAATGATGACAAATTCTCTCCATCTTCTTCAGATCCACTCTTTAACCCTTTCTCCAATTTACTGTATCTCGAAATTCATGTTTTACATCTTTTCGACTTACGGTGATACCATGTTGTCTATTTTCAGATAAAAACCGTAATTTATTACGACCCGGGAGTAGCCCGGGTAATCGTTGTATGATATTTTTACATAGTTTATCATAATTTGTCTCTCAAATCTGTGGTATGATGTTGTTTTCTCCATTATATCATTATGATTGATCACTCTAATGATAATCTAATACCTTGAATTACTTTGAAAGAAGAATTAACAGTTGAAAAGAGACGATAATCACATTAACTAATAAATTCTTTGAACAAGGCAATGTACAGTTAATGGTGGAAACCCAGAGTATGATCTTCATGCACCTAGTTTAGGGTATAGGTTACTACTACCGTGGAACCGACCTAGATTTAGGTAGTGAATTGTATCGCGAAAGCGAGCAATTCTGACTACAGGCCACTACCCGAAATAGGAGACGAATTAGGATAATTGTGTAAGAATTAGTACAACAAGAACTTGTGGTGAAACCGCAATCCTAAGGATTCCATTTTTAATTGATTAAACCAACCATTTAATCGATTGTTTTGTTTTCTTTTATTTTTATTTTCTTTTTCAATCAATTCTTAATTTCGGCTTAGCTGATCAATCCTAATTAGTAATAGTCTTTAACCTCACAACTCCTCGTGTTCGATAACTCGGGACTCATAATCGCATATTACTTCGACACGTACACTTGCGTATTACACGCACATTATACGCGTGTCACATCACATCTAAGATTGTATCAGTACAACATCCCCAACATGTGGTATCAAAGTATAAGTTGCAGATACTAGTCCAGATGGGGAAGGATGAAGATGCGACAATGATAATGTTGATAAGAACAAATTGATAGATTTGGAAACCCAAGATGGAGGATATTTTCTATTGCAAAAATCTATACGATCAAATAGAGGGATAAAAGCCAAAGAGTACATATGATGCAGATAGGAAGAAATCAGACAGAAAGACTGTTGGAACAGTTCAAAAGTGTCTCAACATTTCCGTGTTCCATTACGTCTAAGAAGAGACCAATGCCAAAGATATGTGGGACAAGCTCAAGAAGTTATATGAGTGGACGACTGCTACAAATAAAGCTTTCTTGATTGGAAAGTTGGTGAACCTCAAATACCATAATGTACAAGCATCGTTGGGTATATGAATGAATTCCAAAGCCTTGTAAATCAATTGGGGTCCATGAAGATAGTTCTTGATGATGAACTCTAGACTCTACTTCTTTTAGGATCATTAACTGATAGTTGGGAGACACTCGTAGTGACAATCAGCAATTCTACACAGGAAGACAAGTTGACACTTGACCAAGTAAAGAGCAGTCTATTAAATGAAGAGACTAGACAACGAGCCTCAGGCTACAACAATCAAAGGTGCACTTTATAGAGAGATGAGGCATTGATAGAGAGAGAGTTCCAGATCCAAGAGCCACAATGACTCCTAGAATCACGATAAGTCTCGTGGTAGATCCAAGTCATAGAGTAGTAGACGGTGCTTCCATTGCGGCAAGCTAGGTCATTTCAAAAGGGATTGTAATGTTTAGAAAAAGAAACATGGGTCTGAAGCCAAAGACAAGCAAGATGATGACAAGAATAATGCAGTGGCAATCTCAGATGATAGGGACGATGACGACGATGTGGTCTTAATATTCTAAGAGTAGTGTTTGCATGCTGAGGATGATGATGATTCTGAGTGGGCGGTGGATACTACAACTTCTTATCATGCTTCACCGAGTAAGGAATTCTTTACTTCAAATAGGAGGGGATATTTTGGGAGGGTGAACATGGAAAATTCTAGCTTCTCTAGAATTATCGAGATTGGAAACATTTGTGTTCAAACAAGTATTGGTTGCACGCTCAAACTGAAGGATGTTTGTCATGTTCCAAATTTGTGGTTGAGTTTGATATCTGGTTCATTCCTTGATAGAGATGGTTGTCATCTAACTTTTGGTGGTGAAAATTGCAAGATCACCAAGAGAGCTTTGGTTATTGTACGAGGCAAATTGCATCGTAATTGTACAAGACCCAACTTAAAGTGCTCAAAGGTGGTAATATACTTGTAGTTGAGGATCAACAGACATATTATGGCACATACGACTAGGACACATGAGAGAGAAAAGGCTTGAAGCATTTATCAAATAAAAGATTGATTCCTTCTGGCACGGACACTGGTCTCAGTTCATGTGATGAATGTCAGACAGGAAAGCATTGACGTGTTTCTTTCAAGATAAGATCAAAGGTGAAGTCACAGCTTCTGTAGCTGGTTCATTCGGATGTCTGTGGTCCGTTTGAGGTCACTTCACTGGGTGGCAATAGGTATTTTTTCACATTCATTGATGATGCATCTAGGAAGGTGTTAGCCTACTTTCTAAAGACCAAGGATCATGTTTTTTAGTGTTTTCAGAAATTTCATACCATGGTGGAGCGGGAAACAGAGAAAAAGTTGAAGTGTCTCCGCATGGACAATGGATGAGAGTACACCTCTAGGGAGTTCTAAGATTACTATGCATAACACGGAATACATCATGAAAGGATAGATCTTGGCACACCACCACACAATGGTACAACCAAGAGAATGAACCATACCATAGTGGAGAAAGTTAGATGTATGTTGAAGACTACAAAGTTGCCAAAGACATTTTGGGGTGAGGTAGTGTGTATTGTCTGCTATCTGATTATTTGATCTCCATCAGTTCCTTTGGGGTTTGATATACCTGAGAAGGTATGGACAGGCAAGGATGCATCATATGCTCATCTGTGAGTATTTGGGTGCAAGACTTATGCACATGTTCCAAAGGAAAAGAGGTAAAAGTTGGATGATAAAGCGGTGTCATTTATCTTTCTTGGCTATGTAGATCATCAGTTTGGCATGTTATGGGATCCTATAAAAAGGACCATGATCAGACACAAAGATGTGACTATTTATGAGAGTCAGACAGTTACAGAGCCTGAGAGTTAATGTGTAGAGGTTGTGGGATCAGGTGATAGTTTTTCTAATTATGTGCAAGAAGATGCTTCAGCTTCTTTACAGGTGCAGTCTTCAGATGATGTAGAAGAGCAGCAAGATTACCCTGAGTAACAGAGTGAGAGCACATCGAGTGTTCCTGTTCCAGACAAGTAATTGAGTGATTCAGATTCACGGTCTGAGACTTCTGGGCAAGGGGGGAAAGATCATCAACGGGAAGAGTCCTCAGAGCAGCATTTGAGGAGGTCTGAAAGAGTTCGGCATCCTTCATCTGGATATCTGAAATCTTGGTATATTCTCCTTACTAATCAGGGGGAGTCAGAGACTTATCATGAGGCACAAACTCATAGAGATAAAGCACAGTGGCATTAGAAAATTGAGGAGGGGATGTCTTCTTTGCAGAAGAATGATGCATATGAGCTTGTGGCGCTTCCCAAGGGACAGAGAGCACTAAATAACAAGTGGGACTATAAGATGAAGAGAGATGACAACATCAAGGATCAAGCTTCTAATAATGAGCTAAATGGACATGGAGAGCATCATCAGTGGATTTTTGAACCTTGGTACAAAAGGTCAAAAACAAAGTTTTCATCCAGGATGGCTCGACGTACCAGTTAGTGGGAGCCAACAATGTTCTAGGTGTGTGCATGGAGAGAGAAGCTGCACTAGCAGGATACTTCTTCTCAGTTTCTTGGGAACAAAGTGAAGTTAGGATGAGACTTCAAGAAGATAGATGAAAACAACAAGAGGATGACATGTATGATGAGAGTGGATCCATCACAGGTAGTGATGAGGTCCACAAGCTACTCTAGATGATTGCTGAAGACAACGTCTCCCTCATGGGTCGGAGGGGGAGATTTTTGGGAATAGGAGAAGGATCCGACCCATGTCTAATTGGATTTGGACTTAAGTAGGAATTGCTTTGTGCTACCAATCCTAATAGGAGTCAAATCTAAATGGGAAGATGGTTTCTTATGTGCAACATGGAGTTGGACTCAGAGTTGGATAAATATTCCTAGTTGCAACCACATACAATGGATGTCTATAAATAGAGGTCGTTGAGGAGGCCATTAAGACATCCCACCGGTTGAGGTGTGATCCCTCTAGTTGCTTATTGGTGCCTTCTGTCGTAGAGGATGCTAAAGAATAAGAACAATTGGAGGAGGTCTCTTGGTTGAATAAGAGGGGGTCAACGACTTTGTCTTAACGCGAAATAGCGCCTGACAGTCAATGACACATTGGGTGCACTGATAAAGCAGCTCTCTTAGATGATAAGAGAGGACCAGTGACTTTGACTTGAAGTAAAGTAACATTTGGTGGTTCCAAACACATTGTTGTCATAGAGGCAATGGTCTGACCCAGTCAGCGGTCACAACGGCATCAAGCAGTCTCCGGCAACGACAACGGCCTTGTGAGAAGATCAAGTAAAGAGTGAGGTTTTGTACACACTGGGTGTGATTCTTTTCTTCCTCACCTTTGTTCTCGTGTGTGGAGGGCTACCTAGATTTATGGGGTAATTAAATCCAGGCAGTATGAGTTGTAATCTTAATTACATCTGATATTTCTTCTTTGATTTTATTCGTTTGTCTGTATCGGTACAACATCCCAACAACTAGAGGGTACATATGTAAAGTTTAGAATATTTTTCTTGAAAACAGGTTAGTACCATAGCACTAGTAACAGCACGTTGCTTACCCATAACCTCCCTTCGCCTGGGATACCGTTTTTATCTCTTCAAATGATCATTGACAGCATTTTCATAATTCTAATCCAATGACTGATGTCACGTGATTTTTGCATACAAGAACCAGCCAAAGAACCAGTCTTCGGTCCTTTGCTTCTTGGCTCGCACGGTGTACCACCTGAATCTCACACAGTAATGATCGCATTCAATTTATGACATATTCTCCACTGGTAATGCAATTATGATAACTAATACTTTCCAAAATGTAAAAGCCGCCAAGGGAGAGATCGGGGTGAGATTTATATGCATTAAGATGGAAATTAAACGAGAAGATAAAAACGGAAACTAATTAGATTGTTTCTTCTGTAAGATCGTCAGAACATATTCTCATGAAAAGAAATCAGCACGAATACTGCACGACGCTTCGCCATAGCCCCCTTGGCACCTTATAAAATCCTCCGGACTTCCCCAATCCCCACAGCCAGTTTGGATTTTTGGAAAGGCCCCACGAACACAAGATGTCGTCGGACAACACTGTCACCAGCGAATCTAGCGATTCATCAGGCAGTAGCATCGAGAAGGATTCCAATGCGGGCCTCACCATGAAGCTCTTCGTCGACAGGAGGGCGAACAAGGTAGCCTTCGCAGAGGCCGGTAAGGATGCCGTCAACTTCCTCTTCAGCCTGTTGACTCTCCCCATAGGCACCGCCCTAACCGCTTTCTCCGGCGCCTTCTCTGCCCCTATGGCCGGTTGCGCCGAGACGCTTTACGGGAGCCTCAAGGCCATGGATGGTGCGTACGTTGAAAGCAGTAAGAACAGGGACATCATCCTCAGCCAGCTGACGACAAAGCCGAGTCTTCTTCAACCTCTTCTTACCGTGTCCTCCCCACGCTTCTTCACATGCGATACCCAAATCGCAGATGACATGGATAAGGGCCGTCCTCGGAGATATTCTAATTGCTTGGCTACGAACTTTACCGATGTCTATGGAGCTCTGTGCCCGAGCTGCAGTTGCCCCATGACGAAGGAATTCTCCTATGTCGGGCAGAACATCGTCCAAGTGACTCAAACCGAGCTCTCCGGCTCCTGGACTGTTGTCCGGGACCCGGCCGTGTACATGGTCACCGATGACATGTCGGTTAGTCCATTGGCTGCAACTTCTGTTCTGGCAGTTCTTGGCAACCTGGGTGTTCGCAACTTAACCGACCTCGACCAAGTAGTAGTAAAATTGGGCATTGAACAGGTATTTCTCCATATCCACATCTACACCGTACCATCTTTCTTGGTCAAGACTCTAAACTGACGTTCACATGAACTGTGGGTAATCACTGTGTGTAATTTCGTGGTTTCTCCTGCAACCTACAGGCGATACAACTCTTCAACGCATGCATGCAATCGAAGACGGCTCTCACCGATGTTTTTCTCCGTGAAGCCAACAATAAAAGGAAGAGAAGTTATTGTTCCGGACCGCTTAGTTTATTCAACAATATTTCAAACCAAAATGCAGTCTTCCTGTCAACGCTCCTCCATTTGAAAAAGTGGCAACTATAGATACTCAGCTCCGCAACGAGTTGGCTTCGGCACCTGGGCCGCCTTGCTTCTTCCACTTGAATATGTAAGTGAAAGAAATAATGTTTGGCTTATGGTTGCCTTGTTGTCATAATGATAACTCGGTTTCTGACATTTCATTTGTTAGTGTTAACTTGGAAACTTCACTTTACGACGTATGCCGGTGATTCCTAATGATCTTAAGGACTAAGTTTGGTTGGGTGTAGTAGGGTGCAGTTATGTGATCTGATAAGATAGAGTTTAAAAGGAATATTTTTCTTTGTAAGACGGTGTATTTGGTTAGACGCAGGCAGACCATGCTGTTATTGCTTGATTTCGTTTGGTTGCTTCTGGTTTTCTATCAATTTTTTATGTCCAACACACGCCCGGCTGGAACCCGGTACAAACTCTTTGCTTTTGGGCAAAACGGGAGTCAGCTGGGGGGGTTCAAAACCTGAGAGTTTATTTTCACTCGAGCCAACCAAATAAAAACGCACCGTCAACTCCTGACTTTTAAATTCAGTACTCTTGTCCTACACCGTACCAAACCTGTCCTAATTTGAATTGGTGTCTTTTGGGTTTGTTAGTGGCTTAATCCAATTTTAGACTTTGGCGGGTACTTCTGTTTGAAATTTTAAAACTGATGCTGAAGGCAGCAAACGGTATATACCAGGTACTTTTATATGATAACTATTGATGATATACATGGGTTATAGTGCAAATGTAATGCCAATAGGTACATATACAAACAAGTTACGACCTAATTCATATTAGAGTGGTATCCTTTTTCTACATCTTGTACAAGATATGGCAAGGATGCGGATGTGCGATTAGATGGATAGGGTGTGCACGCGTTAAATAAGTGGGGTTCAATTGGAAAAGAAATATGGTTTACGGCTCCTCAAGATGGAAAAGGGAGACACGGATCGTCAAAATCCAAATGCATCAACATGTAGGATAAAGATGTTATTTTGTGGTGATTCATTAACAAAATGGCCGAATAGCAGGGCTGATTTGGTGGGCTGTAATAGAGTACAGCTGTGTGTGTTCGCAATATAAAAATATAAATTAAACACTCTTTGTTATCTTGACTACACCCTACCAAATAGAGTCGTAGTTGCAAGCAAGGTGTGCAAGTTGTGAACGATAATAACACATGCTATGCATTCAGACAGTCAGATTTAAATTTTGTTCAAGCATTATATTTAGATTCTATACGTCGTAGGATGGGATTTTCATTTTGACAAATGAATGGACTTTTAACTCTGGAAATATCCGTCCTACTCCTCAATGGGTTTAAATCTGCTGTCCCGAACACGCTGTCCCGACGTGTCCCTGCTAATTTCGATCATACACATCATGTATTAATTTTTTTAGTGGTGAGTTTTTGAATAAATGTGTGGTAGTAATTTTTTGGGACACAACCAGGACAGCAAGTCTGGTACAAAAGATATAGAAGCCTCCTCAATGAACTCCCCCAGAATTTGCTGTTACGGTTTTGTTAAGAAACAGGCTACACTTTGTTTAAGATGTTGACATGTGTTAAGTGAGTAAAATCCAGACCCTATCATTCAATGGGGAGAGACACGTGTAAATGAATCACAAAAGGAGCAGCCTAGGAGTACTCCTGAGAGAAACCGTAACGGCAAATCCGAACTCCAATGAGCCAAGTAGTCAAATGAAATAAAACACACCCGCGGTTGTCGAAGGCAGTTGTAGAAGGCCCGAAACCGTGACAATCCAAGTCTTCCCTTCCATGACCATATGCCCTCTCTCTTCCGGCCATTGACGGGTTCAAATAAAACTGTTGCAGAATTGTTGTTCTGGAGATGTCCTTTTTTTATAATATCTAACGGTACACACATCTTACCAATTTTTTAAAAGATGAACTTTTTTAGTAACTATACCACAATGATTTTCTGAGAAATACTTAGAACAACAAGTTTGAGACGATAGACTTGGAGACACCATTAACACCCTGGCACCTATCTAAAAGGGGTTCAAATCCTTAGTGTCCGGAAAAATATATCTAGTAAATCCCGACCGTACATTCTTCCATAACACTTGCAAGTTAAGAAATCCGTACATTCTTCCATAACACTTGCAAGTTAAGAAATCAGATGTAGTGATCACAAAAGTAGATATAGAAGATTTATACCCATCTAGAAATAGTAATAAAGCAATCAACTGCACCATTTGCATACTTGGCTCTAGTTCACGGGATTGCAAGGTGAAGTAATGAAAACCTCAAAAAGAAGAGATGAATGGTGAAAACGTTACACGAGTTGTCTACTGCTCCGTTTGGTAAAGCGGTGTGATTGTTCAGACAGGGGTGGGGTAGGGTTGGGCCGGTTGCAATCGCTCGTAACCGCTGTTACTGAACAGAAGATTACCCACCGCTTTGAATTTGTATTGTTTTAAGTGTTGAGTAGCGTTCACCTATAACCTTTTTCCACCAGATAAAAATCTTATGGTGTTCCATCTCACCGTACCAGAGTGTTGGCACATCAATCACATTATCAAACGCTACATATATAACTAACCAAATCGGGCGATAAAACCCTTGCTAAATCTAAGTCATAAGAGGGGTGAGGATTCCATTAGTCATTCGTTGAATGGTTAATTTATTTTGACTAATTGGTTACTTTTAGGTTTTATATTTTATTTTTGATCTAACCGAAATAAGTTTAGTTGTGAATTGATAATCAGTCAATTAATTTGTCTAAGGAAATAATAAATAGTTATAATGCCTCACTATTTAACAGATCAAATAAAATAAATTAACCAATTAGTCATAACAAAATTGATCAAAACCGATTTAATTAAAGTCAAATTAACAATTCAGTTAATATGTTATAAATAGAGTATGCTCATCTTTACATTTTAGAATAAAAAACCAACATGCTTGATAGTGACCTTTTATCTGGTATTGATTTGTCGTCGCTAGTCACATAGTACACATAGACCTATGAAACTGGGTCAAAATCTGCGGGTACCCACGTGTCGACCCGTTTAAGTTGGGTTTGGGTGATGAAATTTACCACCCGCTAGAAATCACCAAAATCTATATTCACCTATTTATTTAGTGGGTTTCACGGGTGATTTGTAGGCATCCACGGGTGTCTATTTAACTAAATAATATATTAATATAAATATATATATGACTCTTAATACATACCACACCCATATATTTATCAAGCAACTATTGATGATATGTAATGTATACAATATAAAGAGTTGAAGTCTAACTTTCTTGATTGATATTCTTTGTTAATTGTTTATACTATTAGAAATAAAGTAGTTATCTTTTATATTGTTATTTATGTTAATAAACATACAATATAATGTATGATTTATATTCAATCACAACAACTATATATTTTTTTACTTTATGCAGTAGAAAATCATAAGTAACAAGATATATCAAGAACTTCTAACATAAGATGATAAAATATAGTGTTGTTATGGTGATATATAATGTTATTCGTAACATCTATATATATTTTTATTTTACATATAGAAATAGTTTAATTTTTACTCTTACAATTCACTAGTACAGAAATGGGTTATAACGTCCCTACGTGTAGGGTCAGTTTTTTCAAATAACCGACCTTATATGTCTAAAAAAATGCGGACACCACTTAAGACTGCTTGGGTCGGTTTTCTTTAAAAAAATGACCTTGTAGTGTAACTCTATAGGGTCAGTTTTTTAAATAACCGACATTATTTGTTTATAAAAAACGCGGGCACCACTTAAGACCTCTTGGGTCGCTTTTCTTAACATAACCGACCTTGTAGTGTATCTCTATAGGGTCGGTTTTCCAAATAACCGACCTTATATGTCTATAAAAAATGCGGGCACCACTTAAGACCTCTTGGGTCACTTTTCTTAAAATAACCGACCTTGTAGTGCATCTCTATAGGGTCGGTTTTTATAAAATAAGTGACCTTATACTCAATTACAAGTTTCCGGCGGCAAAAATTTGCTTGATTTTGGCTTTGCGCCTCGATCTATAGGGTCGGTTTTTCCTTATAACCGACCCTAAAGGGCTCCTCGGTCGACAAATTCGTTGACCGAATAAGAGCTAGATTTCACGTATACGAGCACCTTTAGGGTCGGTTTTTTCTTTATAACTGACCCTAAAGTCCTCTTCGGTTCAGCACCTCTAAGGTCGGTTTTTCCTTTAAAACCGACCCTAAAGGCTCCTCAGTCGACAAATTCGTCGACCGATATCAATTCTGGATCCAGTTTAGTTCACGCATGTATAAGAACCTCTAGCGTCAGATTTGTACTTATAACCAACCTTAGAGCTTTCCTCGGTCGACGAATACTTTGACCGATAATCTCGGTCGACAAATTCGACGACCGATAAGGAGTCAGATTTCAAGTGTATAAGCAACTTTTAGGGTCGGTTTTTGCTTATAACCGACCTTAGAAGTCTATTCGGTCGACAATATTGTCGACCGAGATGAATTTTGGTTCCAATTTAGTTCACACTTGTGAAAAACTAAGGTGGATCCTAAGTTTATCTCGGTCGACAATATGGTCGATCGAATTGGACTTTAGGGTCGGTTATAAGCAAAAAACTGACCCTAAAGGTACTTATACGAAGGAAATATGGTTGTTTCTCGGTCGACAATATTGTCAACTGAGATAAACTTAGGATCCAGTTTAGTATTTCACACATGAATAAGTACCTCTAGGGTCGGTTTTAAGGAAAAAACTGACCCTAGAGGTACTTATACGAAGGAAATCTGGCTCTTTTTCAGTCGACGAATTGTTCGACTGAGACAAAATCGGTTGATGAATTGTTCGACCGAGGAACCCTGTGAACCTCCGTTTGCTTGAATTAAAAAGGCAATATTCTGATTAAAATATAAATTTTAAAAAAATCGTAACGGCTAGAAAATCGACCGTCGTAACGGCTAGTTCGATCGACCGTTGGCCGACCGGGAGACGACCGTTGCGAGCGTCGATCGACAAATTGTCGACCGAAATGGGCTCTATTTTGCTATAAATAGCACCCAAAACGATCCATTTCTTCACACCTTCACATTCTCACTTCTCTAGCTCCTCTCTAGTGTATTATTGTGAAAATCTTTAACTTCTCTACATCCAAGTCTTGCTTGCTACTTCTCCACTTCAAAGCAACAAAATGGCTTCATCATCTACGCGTGGAAAGAAGTAATTTGCAGGTAGGAAAGGAAGGACGGTCTCTCCAACGCTACCTTTCATCAACAACGTCCCCTTCAAAGACGCAACTGCAGGTGACCGTTATCTCAGGCTCTCCTCAAGAATTCCTCTTCCACGACGGCCAGTCGACGTCATGGACTTCCACAGCATTGTCGATTTAGAGGAAATCTTTGAGGTGAAACATTTGACTGATTTTCTAAATCCCTCCTTCCATTCCTACTCCTCCAAAGTAGTTAATGAATTCTATGCCAATTTAACCCCACATCCTGACCATGATTCCTTCTCCTCTATGGTTGGTGGGTATGGATTCCATTTTACTGAGGAGGGTATTCTTGATATGCTTGACATAGACATAGAAGAATATAAAGATTTTCTTGATCTCACCAAAGGAAATCCACTCAACAAACTCTCCCAAGATGACACTACAACTAGCCTTAGTGATGTCAAAAGAGCCATCTTTCAATCAAATACGACTTGTCATGAAGATAGGGGTACCTATTATGTCGTAAATTTAAAACCTGAAGCTAGGATCATAAATCTCATTATTGTCACCAATATCCATCCTAGAGCAAACAAATCTGAAGTACCCACCTTTTGTATGTACCTTATCTATGCCATTCTCAAAGGTATTCCCATAAACTTTATTCGTATCATCCTTAAGAATATGCTTGAGTTTTCTGGCAATCCACCTTATGCTGACTTTGTATGCCAAATCACTCAACATTTTCTTAAGAAGAATATTGAGGACGACTTAGGTTACACATGGGATAGAAAACCCCAAAAGATAAGTAAAAATACGGTGGAAAAGATGGGAATCAACTTTAGCCACAAAAGGGCTAAGACTGAAGGGGAGACATCTACCCAAGACATACCTCCACCACCTCCTCCTACCAACCTACCCCATGATCCTAATACAAATACCTTGACATACATTGCTGGATCCCAATATCACCTAAGTAGGCAATTGGATTATAATCACCATGCCATGCCTTATTTAAACCAAAGGATGCAAACTCTCTCTCCTAACCAACTTGATAAATATCCCTATTCCCTTAATCCTGGCATGATAAATCCATACAATCCTTCCTACAACTACTATCAAATTCCACCTCCACCATCTCCTGATCTCACACATACTCAGTTTTCCCCAATTCAACTTCAAGACATTGCTGCCCACTTTCGCTTTGATCGTGTTCCCACCTTCTTGGAGGCTTATCCCTTAACCAAGACAGGTGCTTTGGAGTGGCAGACACTGGTCAAATATTATGAAACTGAGCCCTTTCTTGGAAAAGACCCAGACATTGATGTAATCCTTCGGCCTTTTCAGTGAGATTATCAGATATCTTTGTAATGATTGTAATGGATATCTTTTTATAAAGCAAGTATGTCGTGCTTCATCTTATAAAGTGTATGGGCATTAAATTGTTATGAATAAAAGTGTTTTCCATGGCTTCATTTGGACATATACATGTTATATAAGAATATTGTTATTTCAAATGATTGAAAAATAAATTATGGCTAAATTTGACAAAGCATCACTTGGTTTTAAAATTAAATATCTCTTTAAGCACTACTACAGAAATAGCGTTCAGTGTCGCTTTTCTGGGCGTCGGTTATTAAGGAAAACCGACACCTATAATATCAGGCGTCGGTTATTTAGCCAAACCGACATCTATATTCGAAGACCAGCCAGACACGGGTACCGCTTTGTATTCAGCGTCGGCTTACTATTACCAACCGACGCCTAAAAGCGCCCGCGAAATCCAATTTTTGAGCAAAAAAAATTTGGGCCACATACAACATCGGTTTTTTAACTATTCACCGACGGCTATTTAAAATGAAAATTTGCGAGAAAAATTCCACTTTAGGTGTCGGTTATCCTTGGATAACCGACGTTGATAATAGTTCCCGCCAACTAATTTGGGGTTGGTTTTTTACTATCAGCCGACGCTGAAGATAATAGGCGTCAGTTATCTTATATAACCGACGCTGTTGCCCAACTTAATAGAGGCCCGATCACCCGACTCTTCCCCCTTTCTTCCTATTTCATCGATTCTGTGCGCTAGCTCGTCGCCGCTTGATGTGACGATTTTGAGTCACATTTATAGACCTGTTTCATATGTGTTTTATGCTTTTATTAGTCATTTTCATGGTTAATGTGGCATAATTCATTCACTTTGGTATTTGCTATTATTCTATGACAAATCCCCTTTATTTCATCGTTTTGAGCATCAATTGTCAAAATATTGTTATTTGTGTGATTTGATGTGATCTTGTGTTTGAATTTCAGGACAAATGAGTATTTGCTTCCATCGATACCATCGACATGATCACAGGTTGTCAGCCGAAAGGAGCAGCAAAGTGTCGATACTATCGACATGGATGTCGATGGTATCGAGATACCAACAGGTTGCTGGCGAGAAAGGGTCGATAGTATCGACACCAAGTCAATATCATCGACGCATGGAGGCTACAGCGACGCAAAATGACAAAACCGATGCCTAAAGGAAGTCGATACCATCGACCCGAGTCGATGGTATCGAGATGATGTCGGGCGCGACAAAGGAAGGGTTTGCAGCCGACCGCTACTAAAGCGGGTCGATACCATCGACTCGCGTCGATGGTATCGACACCGTAGGATATGAGTTGGCTTACTAATGATCTTAATCGGACGTCTACGGTTAATTAGCAACCTAATGACTGAGATATACCTAATGACGGCCGCCCAGACGCGAGGGGGGTGGATTAGCCATTGCACGAGTACCGAGGAGGAGTAGAAAGGAGAACGGAGGTTAGAAGCTCATACTTGTTGATCCAGAGGCCGAAGGAGACAGATTCCACCACCGAGAGGCGGTAGAGCACGCTTTCTACACCGAGGATCAACCGGTTCTTCTCCGTTCAGGGGTTTTCCCTTTCATTCCACGTTTTTCACATGTTTTCCCCTATTTCTACCATGTACTTGTGTGAGATGAACATGCGGGGCTAATCCCCTTCGTCTTTAGGACCGGGAGTAGCCTGGGGATTCATTGTATGAAAATTTTATAATAGTAATTCATACTTTATCTCTTAAATTTGTGGTATAGTTTCGTTTTCTCCACATATTGTTATGCTTGATCACCATAATAATAACTTAATGCCCTTAATCACTTTGAAAGAAGGATTAACGGCTGAAAAGAGACGAAATCTACATTAATCGATAAATCCCTTGACCAAGGTGGTGTAAAATTAATGGTGGATACTGAGAGATCGTTCATAATGCACCTAGTCTAGGGTATAGGTTACTACGACGGTGGAACCGACCTAAACCTAGGTAGTGAATTGCACCACGACAGTGGGCAATTCTGTTTTCAGGCCACTACCCAGATAGAGAGATAAAATTGAGGCATTATATAAAATATAATACAATAAAAACCCGCGGTGAAACTGCAATCCTAAAGATATCTTCTTGAATTGATTAAACCAAAAATTTAATCGATTGTCCGTTTTGTTTTGTTTTTATTTTCTTTTAATTTTAACAACAACCCTCAATTTGTTATTCGGCTTAGCTGATCGCAAATAGTTAGTAGGAGTCTCCAACAATTCCCAGTATCCATGTGTTCGACTCGGGCCTCACAAAGGCATGTACTACTCGACGCGTTCTCTTGCATTTTAGCGCACAGTAAAATTGCATCAAGTTTTTGGCGTCGTTGCCGGGGATACGACGAATTGTTGGCACTTTGAGTGCTACGAGCGGCCATTCTAGGCCACATTTTTTGTATTATCTTGAAACAACTTCAAAAATTTATAAATTGTTCAATAATTTTTATACTCATCACAGCACTGTACTGAACTCGAATTTTCTTATTTCAGGTACTGTGTATGGTGCGGACGCGTAACACTGATTATACGTGACGCGCACCAGAGGGCCCACTTACGGGACCAGAAGACGAGGACGGTTATAATCAGGACCATCTTGAGGAAACAGAGTCAAAACCTGAACAAGAAGAGATGGACGAGCCACAAACAATATGGGAGAAGATCAAGGCTTCTTCCGCATCCGCTTCCAAAGGGCCTATAAAGAAGGAGGCAATCAACATACCTACATATAAGATTGATCCGGCGTTGATAAATCTGGTGAAGTCGAATGCTTTTCATGGGCTCAAGAATGAGGACCCTGTCGCGCACATAAGTCAGTTTGTTGAGAACTGTGACATGGTTAAAATCGACAGGTTTCCACAGGATGCACTTTATCTTAAGCTTTTCCCGAGTTCATTGGCAGGAGCCACACGAGAATTGCTACATAATTTAGATGATGAGTTTGTGGAGTCCTGGGACCATATGGTGGAGGTCTTCTTTGAGAGGTTCTTCCCTCCTGAGAAGACTAACGACATGATCCGGAAGATTCATAATTTTACCCAACAGGCCGGTGAGACATATTTTGAGACCTGGGAGAGATTTCAGGTCATGTTGAGGAGGTGCCCACATCACGGGCTGGATAAAGAGACGCAGGTGAAGATCTTCTATTTTGCTCTCTCCGAGCACAATAGGAGTAATCTGGATTCCGCTGGGTCAAGATTCTTTCTGAACAATACAGACACCAGATGCTGGGAGATACTAAAGAATATGGCTAGAAAGCAGTCATGGGGTGAGAGAGAAAGAGGTCCAGTAGAGCAAGTTCGAGTAGTAGGTGAGTCCAAGGCAATAAAAGAACTGAATTGGAAGATGGATCTTCTCGCAAAGAAATTGCTCACAAAGGAAGATGCTGAGTCTGAGGAAGAGGCTCAAGTGAAATACATGAGACAACAACAAGGTTATAGGAACAATGATTATTCATGGAGAAAAGACAAGAAGTTCTCGTGGAAGGATCCAAACAATTTTCTGCAGGATCCGGATGCCAAACCCCGCCAGTAACAGAAGATAAGAGCACGGAGCTGCTCAATCAGGTTATAAAGCAAAATCAAGAGCTAATGAATACGTTTGGCCAGCAAATCAAACAACAAGGGGAGTTTATGAATCAGTTTGGGCAAACATTGCAGAGCCATGGGGCTCAAATGAGGACCATTGAGACATCTATGGCACAGATGGCAGCAGAGATAGCCAGTTTGAAGAAACTGGCACATCAAGGTTTTCTGGGAAATACCAATGTTCCAGGGGGAAACCAGTAGGCAAAAGCCATCCTGCTAAGAAGCGGCAAGAAATTGTTAAATCTAAGAGCCGAGGAGACAAGCACACCACAAGCCGAAGTAGAAGGTGAAGCCAATGAGGAGCTTCCACCACCAGTCACAGGGAAGGTTGAGGACACAGCCGTGGATGATACTGAAGAACAGGTTGCAGAGGAGGAACCTCAGAAAACGACGCCCTATGTGCCACCTCATCAAAGGGCACAAGCGGTCCCGGTCCCGTATCCAAACAGTGCCAAGGAAAGGAAGGTAGATGCGCAATTTAAGAAGTTCTTAGATGGTTTCAGGAAGCTTTCAGTCAATATCCCTTTATTGGAAGATATTGAGCAAATTCCTTCATACGGGAAGTTTCTAAAATATATTATAACAAAGAAGAGGAAAATCCCGGATACAGAAGTTGTCGTGCTAAAAGAGCAAGTGAGTGCCTTCATCATGGGCACTTTGCCGCCAAAGAGACAAGATCCAGGCTGCTTTAACATTTCTTGTTATATTGGAAAAGTCAAATTTGGTGAAGCACTATGTGACTCAGGGGCAAGCATCAACTTGATGCCCCTTTCTACATTCAAAAAGCTGGGATTGAAGGAGTCACGGCCAAGAAATATGACGATTCAATTGGCGGATAACTCTGTGGTAAAACCTTATGGAATCTGTGAAGATGTGTTAGTAAAGGTGGATAGGTTTGTCTTTCCGGCAGATTTTGTGGTCATGGAGATGCAAGATGAACACGGCAATGAGCTGTTACTTGGACGCCCTTTCCAAGCTACAGCCGACATGATCCTAGAAATGGGAAGAGGTCGGTTGACCTTGGGCATAGCCGATGACCGCTTTGAAATGGTCATGCCTTCTAGTACTGTTTCATCTAAAGAAAAGGAACAATGCAATATGGTAAAACATCTGGATAGTAATATTCCATCTGTCTTGGGAAGCCATTTTTGGACATGGCTCATGTGATGAGCAAGGTGGACAATGGAACTTTGGTTGTGGATATCATGGAGCAGACCAAAGTAGTTTCTCTGTGCAAAGCTGTAGGATTCCCGAATGATGAGGAGGAGGACATTCCGCCTTCCATGGAAGATGATGTTATTGATATTTCTATTTTTGATGCATACCCAGAATTGCCATTAGAGGCCTGTTTGGTAAATATTACACATGATTGGATAAGGAGCAAATCTCTCAAGGAGTGCGCTAAGATGCTCCAGATGCTTCCATGCTTCTATGCAAGGCATTATGAAGATCTAGGTGAACTTCCCCTATCACTTCAATCATCTTTGATAAGTCTCCGGATCTAGAATTAAAGCCGCTGCCACCGCATCTCAAATATGTCTTTCTAGCTGAGGAAGACAAGCTACCTGTGATCATTTCTGCTTATTTAAGTGTAGCTGAGGAGGAACAATTGTTGATAGTGCTGAAGAACCACCGGGGAGCTTTTGGGTGGTCTATTGCAGATATCAAGGGGATTTCCCCTACATTGTGTCAGCATAAGATTCGGCTCGAGGAGGGAGCCAAGCCCGTGATTCAACCTCAAAGACGTCTCAATCCGAGCATGATGGAGGTTGTGAAGAAGGAGGTTATTAAGCTTCTTGCTGTAGGTATCATTTACGCAATATCAGACTCAACATGGGTGAGTCCCACACAGGTAGTCCCTAAGAAAGGGGGAAATACTGTCACCCAAAATATATTGAATGAACCTGTCACCACCCGATTGGTAACCGGGTGGCGAGTTTGTATTGATTACCGCCGTTTGAATGCCGCCACGCTAAAGGATCACTTTCCTTTACCTTTCATTGATAAAATCCTAGAGCGTCTTACCGGCCGATCGCACTTCTATTTTCTAGACGGGTACTCGGGGTACAACCAGATCTCAATTGATCCTTTGGATTAAGAGAAATCTACTTTCACTTGTCCCTATGGTACTTTCGCGTACCGCCGAATGCCTTTTGGTTTATGCAATGCACCTGCAACGTTTTAACATTGTATGCTCGCCATATTTTCTCACATGATAGAGCGATGTCTCGAGGTTTTTATGGATGACTTTTCAGTGTATGGTGCATCGTTTGATGAATGTCTCTATAATTTGGACAAAGTTTTACAGCGTTGTGAGGACACACATTTGGTCCTCAACTGGGAGAAATGTCACATGATGGTGACTGAGGGGATAGTGCTAGGACACAAGGTGTCTAGTAAAGGTTTAGAGGTAGATCCGGTCAAAATTGAAGTCATTTCCAAGTTGCCTCCACCAAATTCTGTTAAAGGGGTAAGAAGTTTCTTGGGACATGCCGGGTTCTATCGTCGATTTATAAAATATTTTTTCTAAAATTGCGAAACCTTTATCCGAGCTTTTAGAGAAAGACGCTGTTTTTTATTTTAATGACAAGTGTCTACATGCGTTCGACGTGTTGAAGGAAAAACTGATTTCTGCACCGGTTGTTCAAACGTCAGATTGGACGAAACCGTTCGAACTAATGTGTGATGCTTCGGACTTTGTGGTGGGAGCTGTGTTGGGGCAGCGGGTGGACAATAAACCCGCCGTGATTTTTTACGCTTCAAAGACTTTGAATGACGCCCAATTAAATTATCCAACTACTGAGAAAGAATTACTCGCCGTTGTGTTTTCTTTTGAAAAATTCCGACAGTATTTAGTTGGATCTAAAGTAGTTGTATGGACTGACCATGCCGCAATTAAATACTTAATGGAGAAAAAAGACACAAAGCCTAGACTCATTAGGTGGATTTTGCTCTTACAAGAATTTGACATCGAAATCAAGGATAAATCTGGGATTGAAAATGTTGTTGCTAATCATTTGTCTAGGTTAGAAAGGGTGGATGAAAAAGATTTACATATACCCATAACCGAGACGTTTCCGGATGAACAGATTTTGAAAATTAACTCTAAGGATCCTTGGTTCGCTGAGATTGTAAACTATTTGGCTTGCAGGATCATTCCGGAGGATTGGTCATATCAGGAGAAGAAAAGATTCTTCCATTCTTTGCGATATTATTTTTGGGATGACCCAATCCTTCTTAAGCAATGCAGGGATGGTATCTTGCGTAGGTGTGTGCTTGAGGTGGAGTACGAGACCGTTCTCCGTCATTGCCAAGCATTACCTACGGGAGGACACCACACCAGCTCTCGTACGGCAGCTAAAGTTCTGGAGAGTGGCCTTTATTGGCCAACCTTGTTCCGAGATGCCTACGAGTTTGTAAAGCAATGCGATTCTTGCCAACGAGCCGGTAACATCTCAAGGAGACAGGAAATGCCCCTGAATGTGTTTCAGGAAGTGGAGGTATTTGACTTTTGGGGCATAGATTTCATGGGACCCTTTGTGTCCTCAAATTCCAATTTATATATCTTGTTAGCAGTTGATTATGTGTCGAAGTGGGTGGAAGCAATACCCACAAGGACTAATGATTCCACTGTAGTGTGCAGATTCGTGAAAGAAAATATTTTCTGCAGGTTTGGGGTGCCCTGAATGATAATCAGTGATGGGGGTACACATTTTAGGAATAAAAAATTCTTGACATTATTGAAGAAATATGGGGTCAAGCACAACATAGGTACCCCATATCACCCGCAGACCCAAGGGCAGGTGGAGGTCTCCAATCGCGAAATTAAGACGATTTTGGAGCGTACGGTGGCGTCTACGAGGAAGAACTGGAGTGCCCTATTACCGGATGCATTGTGGGCGTACAGGATGGCTTACAAAACACCTATAGGCACCACACCTTTTAGGTTGGTGTATGGTCGGGCTTGTCACCTACCGGTAGAGTTGGAGCACAAGGCCCATTGGGCACTTAGAAGACTCAATTTGAGTTACGATGGAGCGGGGAGGAAGAGAATGCTCGAATTGAATGAGCTGGATGAGCTGTGGATGATGGCATATGAGAACGCACGGATATACAAAGAGCGCACAAAGCTGATCCATGACCGCCACATCCAGTTGCGCACGTTCAAAAAGGGAGACAATGTTTTGTTGTTCAATTCACGACTCAAGTTGCATCCCAGGAAGCTCAAATCCCGGTGGAGTGGGCCGTTTGTGGTAGAAGAGGTCAAACCACACGGCGCGATCTTGGTGCTGATGGTGATACCACGTTTTTAGTGAATGGACAAAGATTGAAGCTCTACTTTGGTGAAAATTACAAGAGGAAGGTGAATGAGGTCAAACTCATTTCACTTTCGGATGCATAAGGTGCCCAAAAGTCGTCTAGCCTAAGACGTTAAATAAGGGCGCTTGTTGGGAGGCAACCCAACCATCGGTACATTAGTTTAGTTTATTTACATTCATAGTTTAATTTGTTTTTACTTATTTTTTCATGTAAAAAAGATATCGTGATCGGTGTGTTTTTTGTGCAGGCTGGGGCAGAGTCGATACTATCGACGCACTGGTCGATGGTATCGACCATGGAACAGGTTGACGACTACAGATTTCACACTGCGTCGATACCATCGACGTCCTCGTCGATGGTATCGACAGACCTACAGGCAGATCGCAAAATCAAGGTCGATGGTATCGACATGCCAGTCGATACCATCGAGATCTCTGAAGATTTACAGAAGAAATCGACTCAGTGAATTCGATACCATCGACGGGCGTGTCGATGGTATCGACACTTTCCAGTGAAAAAGGTGGCGGCCGGTCTCGCGAGGATTTACCCTAATCAGAAAAGTCAATACTATCAACTCGCGTCAATGGTATGGACCATCCACGTCACCGATCCACGCGAACAAATCAACGGCGATCGCGGCAGCCACATCATCGATCCGGGTGAAGCGTCGATACCATCGCCCATGTCGATGGTATCGACACGTCAGCGATCCGGGTTTCAAGATCCAGGCATCGACAACCGTCGATACTCGCGATGGGGGCGGATAGCATCGACTAGTGTCGATACCATCGACTCGCGTCAATGGTATCGACAGGTCAATAGTGGCGCCGACCAAGTCTATTTAAGGAGATTCATTACGTCAGTTGACGTCACACCTTCAGAGCAATCTCCTCCCTTTGCGCTGAGCACTCCCCCGAGCCATCCAAGCCCGAAGAAGAGCAGCAATGAGCGAAGGTCTTCATCGAGTGGAGATTCAACTCTCCAATCTTCACCGAGCTCTCCTTCTGATCCCCATTTCTCGTCGCCAATATGGTGCATGTGGCCGGAGCTTCATCCTCGCGTGCGAATCCAATGGACATTCTGGAGTTCGTGCCACCACTACCATCGTCGATTTCACGTCCTCAACTTGTCCATCCTTCCTCGGAGGTCCGGAAGATCTACGAGGAGATCATGCGGAGGAAGATAGAGCCCACCCGGTATGTGGACGGAGAGATGATCCGAGATCTCGGATTCGAGGCCAACTTGGCCTACGTTCTGAATGGACAGGCCCGTCACACACCAATAAGGCCTGGCAAACTGGAATTTCACCAAGATGGCTAGCCGTTTTTCGGTGACTGGCCCACGTACAAGGAATTGGTGGCAGAATTCAGGGCGTCACTGGATGTCTGCATCAAGCCCAACGACATTGTAGCTACCGACCGCGAGTGGATCCAGGGCCGGGTGTCTTTCCGGCTGTTCAACATCGACTACACCCTGACGCTCCGACAATTCAACACGATCTTCAACTGGAACCACTCAGCACATGACTATCGGCGGCCAGACAACCGCACCGACTATGACGCAATCTTCGCCGAGCTGGTGACGGTGCTGCAAGGAAAGTCGGTGAGCTACCACAATGTTGCGGTAGCCGATTTCGAGCACCCTTTCGTCCGGGTCTTGCACCGGATGCTCAGTTCCACAGTTTTTACTCGGGGTGATCTGGCCCTGAGCAAGTTTCAGGGGTCAGACCTATTCTTTCTGTATAAACTCCTAAAGAAACAAGAATGCAAGTGGGGTGCTTTCTTTCTGCAACGAGTATTGGACGTGAAGAGGAGTACAAGGAAAGCGCCGATTCACTTCGGTGGGCTCATCACCAAGCTGGCTTCATACCTCGGCTTGAATTTCCAGACCCTCAGTCCTCTCTCTACAAGAAGCAAGGTGAACTTGCAGCATCTACACCGGTCCAATCTGTTACTTCTCCGAGATGGCGTGGCGTTTGCCCACTGCCACGTAAATCAAGCATATCAAGAATGTTCTCTTCCCGATCCCATTTTCAACATCGAAGGTGCGCAACATTTTCGGTGGCCAATCATAGCCATCGCCGACTCCGATGAAGAAGGCGGCGATGACGGAAATGATGATGAGGCTGAGGAGGAAGAGGAGGCATTTACACCTCTTCGAGCATGAGTGGCACCACGGAAGTGTCCTCGGATGCATCCGGGTGCATCTTCATCATCTCAGCCTACTCCGCCACCACCACCGCCCTCGCAGCCAAGTGAGGATGTCTATTCCATGCAGGGCATGTACACTATGTTGCACGATATACAACAGTCGCAGCAGCAGCACATGGCGATGTATACCGGTATTCAAGACACTATGAACCGGATATTGGACAACCAAAGGGCGATGTTCAAGAATGAGCGTCTTCTCCTTGACAACCAACAACAGATACATGATCGGTTGTATCAGATGGAGACACAGAAGGAGCCCTTCTACGACCACTATTGGAGCCAAAATTATTTTGGAGGTTATCCACAACCTCCACCCAGGGCCCAGTTTGATCCAAGCTTCCAGGGGGAGTATCCTTCGTGGGACCCTACGGCTCCGCAGTACCCGCCTCCACAACCACAGGAGTGATCCGGTATCACTGTTCCAATCCTTCAGTTTTTTTTTGACTATGAGGCCATAGTCGAATTCAAGCTTAGGGGGGTAGTTGGAACAGCTTTATCTTTTACTGTTTTTAGTTTTGTTAACTTTATTGTTTTTGTTCTTGTTATTTGTTTCTTGCATTTTTAGTTTTTGTAGGATCCACATGCTATCTAGTGTAATCGTGGATGTCGTAAAGTTTGTGTCATCTCATTAATTGTGCATGGGAAAATCAAGGGAAATTTAAAATTTTTGTGTGTTAGGAAAGCTTATCGTGTTTAACCTTGTGCAATTAACCTACGAAAATGATTGGTACTGTCAACTCTAAAACAACAATTCACAACTGTACTCCTAATGATTCATGAAAGTGGACGGACATGTTTGTTTGAGCCTAATCCGACCAAATGGTAATGAGACTCTAATTGGATGTAAGAGAGAGAAACCTCTTAACTACTACACATGTCAGTAAGGAGGGACGCATAATATCTTTCTAGGGTTCAATCACCTAGTCTTGTGATCTTTCCACCTCATTGATGTTCACAATCCACCAAGAATTGGAAGTAAAGTACAATTTTAACTCTTTTTGATTGCATAGCATCTAGATAGGACTTGCATTAATTCTTTTCCCGTATGTTTTGCATAAAAAGAAAGAAAAAAAAATTAGAATAGTGATACATGCACATTACCCTTAGGTGCATGCCATGTAGTTGCATTCATAATTTTTCATGCATAATGTACATCATGTGTCTCGATTTTTCTTCAATGGTGAATTAAATTGTTCCATACCTTCTAAATAGTGCAAATTTCTGAATTAGGAAGGAAAATAAGCCCAATAAAATATTTATCATCAATTATGGATATAAGGGTTTGAAAAATGAAAAAAAAATCTGAAAAAAAAAGTCTTCTTGTTAAAAAAAACAAGAGAAAGATATTTAGAAGCAATTAGAATAAGAAGGAGAAAGGAACTTAATATCACCTGCATTTCAAGATAATTGAGTACATGATGTAGCTTAATTAGATGTCTATCTCATTTTGAGATGGATGGTTAGTGCATGCATCATTCCACCCAGTTTTAGGCATTAGGGCATTTCTCATGTGCATTTGCATCATGTAGGACATTTTTGTATTATGCATGTTGAAACTGTACAATACTTCCATTTTCTTCTATGAACCACCCATCTTCATCCACCCGTTGCTCGGATTGGTAGGCCAATGAGAATTTCTCCTCACTAATGTATATCAGGAGAATTGCTTCCATTTAGATGGTAGTTAGGGCGAGCAACGTAGTATAGGAGATCACAAGATGCACCAAGTCTGAACCAGAAAGTTTTATTATGTTAACTGCCTTACGTGATAGTGTTCATCAGTTTTGAGGTCAATTTCTCTTATGGATGATTACTATCGCCTTCAGGGTAATTACCGTTCCGTGGTTAGAGAGGGCCGGTATGTGATTGTTAGGTGGGAATCATTTGGATGTTGGTTGTGGTGTGTTTTTCTTCAGTTGACATTAGCAATTCCATTCTAAGGATTAGATGCTCGAGGGCGAGCAACGTTCAAGCTTAGGGGAGTTTGATGCGATGATTTTGAGTCGCATTTATAGACCTGTTTCATATGTGTTTTATGCTTTTATTAGTCATTTTCATGGTTAATGTGGCATAATTCATTCACTTTGGTCTTTGCTATTATTCTATGACAAATCCCCTTTATTTCATCGTTTTGAGCATCAATTGTCAAAATATTTTTATTTGTGTGATTTGATGTGATCTTGTGTTTGAATTTCAGGACAAATGAGTATTTGCTTCCGTCGATACCATCGACGGAAGTCGATACCATCGACATGATCACAGGTTGCCAGCCGAAAGGAGTAGCAAAGCGTCGATACTATCGACATGGATGTCGATGGTATCGAGATACCAATAGGTTGCTAGCGAGAAAGCGGTCGATAGTATCGACACCAAGTCGATACCATCGACGCATGGAGGCTACAGCGACGCAAAATGACAAAACTGACGCCTAAAGGAAGTCGATACCATTGACCCGAGTCGATGGTATCGAGATGATGTCAGGCGCGACAATGGAAGGGTTTGCAGCCGGCCGCTACTACAGCGGGTCGATACCATCGACTCGCGTCGATGGTATCGACACCGTAGGATATGAGTTGGCTTACTAATGATCTTAATCGGACGACTACGGTTAATTAGCAACCTAATGACCGAGATATACCTAATGACGGCCGCCCAGATGAGAGGGGGGAGGATTAGCCATTGCACGAGTACCGAGGAGGAGTATAAAGGAGAACGGAGGTTAGAAGCTCATACTTGTTGATCCGGAGGCCGAAGGAGACGGATTCCACCACCGAGAGGTGGTAGAGCACGCTTTCTACTCTGAGGATCAACCAGTTCTTCTTTGTTCAGGGGTTTTCCCTTTCATTCCACGTTTTTCACATGTTTTCCCCTATTTCTACCATGTACTTGTGTGAGATGAACATGCAGGGTTAATCCCCTTTGTCTTTAGGACCGGGAGTAGCCCGGAGATTCATTGTATGACAATTTTATAATAGTAATTCATACTTTATCTCTTAAATCCATGGTATAGTTTCGTTTTCTCCACATATTGTTATGCTTGATCACCATAATAATAACTTAATGCCCTTAATCACTTTGAAAGAAGGATTAATGGTTGGAAAGAGACGAAATCTACATTAATCGATAAATCCCTTGACCAAGGTGGTGTAAAATTAATGGTGGATACTGAGAGATCGTTCATAATGCACCTAGTCTAGGGTATAGGTTACTACGATGGTGGAACCGACCTAGACCTAGGTAGTGAATTGCACCACGACAGTGGGCAATTATGTTTTCAGACGACTACCCGGATAGAGAGATAAAATTGAGGCATTATATAAAATCTAATACAATGAAAACCCGTGGTGAAATCTCAATCCTAAATATATCTTCTTGAATTGATTAAACCAAAAATTTAATCGATTGTCCGTTTTGTTTTGTTTTTATTTTCTTTTAATTTTAACAACAACCCTCAGTTTGTTATTCGACTTAGCTGATCACAAATAGTTAGTAGGAGTCTCCAACAATTGCCAGTATCCTTGTGTTCGACTCGGGCCTCACAAAGGCCTGTACTACTCGACGCGTTCTCTTGCATTTTAGCGCACAGTAAAATTGCATCACCGCTCTCGCAAAATCGCCGCCTGCTGCTTCTCGCTCGCCGTCGACGATCCATGCTGCTGCTCTGCGTCGCCGCCGCCGCCCGCTTTCTTCCTCCTTGCGC
The DNA here is from genome assembly GCA_963693085.1 of Alisma plantago-aquatica. Taxonomy (NCBI): domain Eukaryota; kingdom Viridiplantae; phylum Streptophyta; class Magnoliopsida; order Alismatales; family Alismataceae; genus Alisma; species Alisma plantago-aquatica. The sequence continues at coordinate 640,012,043 of OY856410.1, forward strand.
CGCCTCCGCACGCTCCTTCCTCCCTGCTCCTTGCACCGCCGTCGATTCCTCCCTGCCTGGGCGCCGCCGCCGGTTGTCTTCTTCCTTAGCTCCGACCGCCGCCGCTGTCTTCTTCCTGGAGCTCGCCGCGCCTGCCCTGCGCCTCCGTCTTCTTCCTTGCCTCCAGCCTTGTTCTCAAGCAGGTACCTTCCGACCTACCCAGGAGGCACCCAGGCACCTAGGCATCCAGGCGTTCACCTAGGGTTTGCCCAGGCACCCAGCCTAGTTAGGCCTCTGGGATGCCTGGGCGATGCTTGGGCTACGCCAAGGCACAATGCTGCTGTGTATTTTTTTTAAAATTAAGTTATTTACTGATTTGTGTTTATTTATGTACTGATTTGTATTTATTTATGTATTGTTTCAGGAATTAATTGATCATCTGCTGCTGCCCGCCGTCTCCCTGACTGTCGCCTGCTCACCTGCCTACTTACCTGCCTACTCGCCTACCCTCCGTCTCGCCCAAACAGAGGTAAATCCTATTTTATTACACTCCTTGATCTTTAATCACATAGACTTAATCAACATTTCTACTTGTATGATCCTAGTGATTATTATACTGTTTGTATGATCCTAGAAAGTGAACAATCATTGTTCTTTATATTACTTGTACATTGGTATAAATTAGAATGAACAATCACTAAATTATATACTGTTTGTATGGAGTCCGGCTTCGTTGTAGATATCTATTATTGTGTTTGTTGGCCTAGAAACTCGTCCAAGATTTACTCATTAGGAGTAAATCTTGGATAGTCCCCAGTTTGGGACTGTTCTTGAACACCTAATCTCACTTAGGATGTAAGTGTATAATGTGTATTGGGTTTTCGAGAAAATTTTGGTAGCATTTCCCCGTTTGTTCTCTAAGTACATATGTACTTAGAGAACAGCGGGGAAATGCTGCCGAAATTTTCTTGAAAACCCAATACACATTATACACTTACTAGTGAGATTAGGTGTTCAAGGATGGGATAGGTGGTACACATTTATTATATATAAGAATGACATCAAATGTGTTTGTTGGCCTAGAAACCCATCCAAGATTGACTCATTAGGAGTAAATCTTGGATAGTCCCCGGTTTGGGACTGTTCTTGAACACCTAATCTCACTTAGGATGTAAGTGTATAATGTGTATTGGGTTTTCGAGAAAATTTCGGTAGCATTTCCCCATTTGTTCTCTAAGTACATATGTACTTAGAGAACAGCAGGGAAATGCTGTCGAAATTTTCTTGAAAACCCAATACACATTATACACTTACTAGTGAGATTAGGTGTTCAAGGATGGGATAGGTGGTACACATTTATTATATATAAGAATGACATCACATTATACACTTAGGATGTAAGTGTATACCCTAATCTTTTCCTAATATATACTAGTTTCCTAATATATACTTGTTTTCTCTTTGATCATAGAATGGATAGATCATGGATGTCCATTCGTAATCGTTGCACCCAAGAGTTTATATCTGGTCTTGATCAGTTTATTAGATTTGCTGAGGAACATAGGAAAAAACCTACAGATAGGTTCTACTGTCCATGTAGGCATTGCGGTAACAACTTGAAAGTCAACACTGGTGAGGAAATCAAAAGTCATGTCATGTGCAACGGGATTGTACAAGGCTATACAGAATGGCACTGGCATGGAGAGATTTCAAAATTGAAACCAGTAGATGTCGATAGCAGTGCTTGGGTGGAAGAAGAAATTGCCTCCGATGACGTAAATGTGAACGAACCAGTTCCAGCAGACATCGTTGATGCGATGCTAGATAGTTGTAGGGTAGAGCACACCGATCCACCTCCTATCTTTAGAAACATTGTGCATGATGCTGAGATACCGTTATACACAGGCTATGCTAAGTTTACAAAGCTTAGTGTTGTGTTGAGATTGTATAAGTTGAAAGCTAACAATAGATGGAGCGACAAAAGCTTCACTTCATTGTTGACTTTGTTGAAAGAAATGCTTCCTGAAGGAAACGAGCTGCCAATCTCAACATACCAGGTAAAGAAAATATTGTGCCCAATGGGAATGGAGGCCAAGAAGATACACGCATGCCCGAATGATTGTGTATTATTTCAAAAGGACTATGTAGATTTGAAAGATTGTCCAAAATGTGGTTCGTCACGGTATAAATTGACGACTTCGGGGGAGTCCAAAACTGGTTCTCCTGCCAAGGTGTTGTGGTATCTACCTATAATATCAAGATTTCAACGCTTGTTCACAAATCCAAAAGATGCGAAGAATTTGAGGTGGCATGCAAATGTTAAGAAAAATAATGATGGGATCCTACGACATGCGTCTGATTCCCCACAATGGAAGAAGATTGATCTATTGTACCCCAAATTTGGTGAAGAAGATAGGAATCTAAGACTTGGGCTTTGTACAGATGGGATTAATCTGTACGGGACATTGAGCAGCCAACATAGCACTTGGCCAGTCATACTTGTTATATACAATCTTCCTCCCTGGATGTGTATGAAAAATAAGTACGTTATGTTGTCGTTGTTGATATCGGGCCCTAAACAACCCGGAAATGATATCGATGTTTATCTTGAACCTTTGATTGATGACTTATAGAAACTTTGGGCTGAAGGTGTGATGACCTATGATGCTTCAGCAAGAGAGACATTTCATTTGCACGCTATGTTGTTTTGCACTATTAATGACTTTCCAGCATATGGGAATTTTTCTGGATATAGTGTCAAAGGAGCTAAAGCGTGTCCTATATGTGAAGAAAACACTGATTCAATAAGACTAAAACATGGCAGCAAGACTGTATATCTTGGTCATCGAAGGTTTCTTTCAAAATTCCATCCATATCGTAGGAAGCGCAAAGCATTCAATGGATGGAATGATGAACGGAGTACACCTAAACCTATACCAGGGGATGTTGTTTATGAAAGAGTAAAAGACATTGTCAATGAATTTGGTAAGAAATCATAATGTAGTATGGACACACGGAGTGACAATTCTTCATTCAAGAAGAAGTCAATATTTTGGGATCTTCCTTATTGGAGTTCTTTGACAGTCAGGCATTGTATCGATGTAATGCACATTGAGAAAAATGTCTGTGATAGCATCATTGGTACTCTGTTAAATATACCAGGTAAGACTAAAGATGGGATGAAATCCAGACTGGACCTACATGAAATGGGAATAAGGTCAGAATTAACAGAATTATGTGAAATGGGTAATAAAAGAACATACTTACCTCCCGCTTGTTACACGTTGTATAGAAAGGAGAAGAAAACTTTTTGTGAATGCTTGGTAAATGTTAAGGTGCCACATGGTTACTCATCCAACATCCGTAGATTGGTATCAATGAAAGATCTGAAGTTGATAGGTCTTAAATCTCATGATTGTCACACTCTAATGCAACAAATATTGCCCGTGGCAATTCGATCTATATTGCCGAAGCATGTAAGGTTTGCAATTACCAGACTTTGTTTCTTTTTCAACAGTCTATGCAGCAAAGTTATTGACCCTGATACTCTCGATAATTTGCAAAGAGAAGTGGTTGTTACCCTATGTCAGCTTGAGATGTATTGCCCTCCTTCGTTCTTTGATATCATGGTACATCTTGTTGTCCACTTGACTAGGGAAGTGAAAATGTTGGGACCAATTTTCTTGCATTGGATGTATCCCTTTGAACTATACATGAGCATTTTTAAAGGTGATGTTCGAAACCGTTATCGGCCTGAAGGGAGTATTATTGAAGGTTATGTGGCAAGAGAGGTTATGGATTTTTGCAATGACTTTCTCAGTGGTAATGACACTCCTGATAATGACAAGAATATTGAGGAGGGCAAAGGAATTTTGGGATCACGGGTGAAAGTAATCAGCCGTGAGCAGTTGGAACAAGCTCACTTGTATATTTTACACAATATGGACGAAGTGAGTGTTTATATCGAGGAACATACCAATTTCATAAAGAGACAACATCCTCGAGCAAGTTCAATGTGGCTTGCTAGAGAGCATAATAAGACTTTTACTAAGTGGTTCGAAGATAAAGTCTTACATCAACTATCTCAAACACCAAATGATATTACAGAAACTATCAAATGCCTCGCCTTTAAACCAAAACCGAATGTTATGTCTTATGAAGGGTTTGACATTAATGGATTCACATATTACACAAAGTGCCAAGATGATAAGAGTGTCATCCAAAATAGTGGGGTCACTCTTCAAGCGTCGACTATGTACTTTGCAAGTGCAAAGGATAAGAGTCCACGTGAAGCTAAAATGTCATATTACGGTGTCATTGAAGACATTTGGGAGTTTGACTGCATAGATTTCAAAATTCCGCTCTTTAAATGTAATTGGGTTGATAACACCAAAGGAGTTATAGTGGATGAATTGGGTTTTACTTTGGTGAACTTTGAAAAGATTGGCGAGAAGGGTGAACCATTAATATTGACATCACAGGCAAAACAAATATTCTATATCGATGATCCTGCAAATGATAAATGGTCGGTTGTTCTTGATGGTAAAAGACAGTTCATTGAAGATCCTATAGATGAAGAAGAGTACTATGATAAGTATGATGACTCCAGTCCATTCTCAGTTGGGTTGCCAACTCCACAAAATATTGAAGCTAATGATGACTTATATGTGCGCGGAGATCACAATGAAGGATTGTTAATTGATAAAAGATCACAATTTTAGAGACATGTATGTTTATACAAATGCTAAATGTTTGCCTTTTTCTAGTTAATACAAATGCTAAATGTTTGCCTTTTTTCTAGTTAATACAAATGCTAAATGTTTGCCTTTTTAATGACATTTTCAGATGGCTGACCATGATGAGCATGATGTCCATGATGAGCATGCTATCCATGACGAGCATGGCGAGGATACCAATGTAAGTTCTAAAAACATATCCTGTATTTCTATAAAATTCATTATCTTCTAGTTATGTCATATATCCTATATTTCTATATTGGGCTAATTTAGTGTGTTTATTTTTGTCAAATTTTAGGTTGATGATGCACATGTACCCACTGAAGCACTGGAGCAACTTGATGCGCTGCACCAAACACTTAACAAGAAAAGGGGCATCACTCTGTTGAAGAAGTTAATAGCGCTAAGTGGAAGTGGATCCAAATTGGTTTTGGAGTTTGATAATGGAGGAAATGCAATTGGAGTGAACCGCAATAATTTTGTAAACTATCTTGGGTGTACCACTCGGAGCCATTGTGGTGTTAAGTATGATAATTGGCATAAAGTTCCTCAGGGGAAAAAAGACTTGATATGGAAGGATTTATGTGTGAGTTATTATTATTTGCAATTCTATTTTGTAGATTACAAATTCTATTATTTGCAATTCTATTTTGGATACTAGTTAATAACATTTCTATTTTACAGAATCTGTTTGCATTGGATGAGAAGTTGCATCGTAAAAGTGTGATGCAACGCGCTGGAAAGATGCTTAGGAATTATAGGACAAATCTGAACAGAGAATACATAAAAGAGGGTGATAAGAAGAAGAACTCAGCCCTTGAACAATGGAACTTCTTGGACAAAGAAGATTGGGACAATTTTGTTGCTTCAAGAAAATATGAAGAATTCAAGGTATTAGGCATCACTCCCAATTTAATTAATATACATTGTATTCACCTATTCAAGATTAACATTTAGTGCTACTAACCAAATCATTAATGTGCATACTAACTAGGCCCTCAGTGACGCACAAAAAGCAAGGCGTGCACTGAATGTGCATGACCACACTATGGGTCCAAAAGGCTATGCAAGCGTTCGCCAAAGACTACAGGCGGAGTCTGCGGCTACTCAGGTCTGCTCCTGCTCAGGAGTCTGCCACACCCATGCCTCGCCATGATATCTGGATAGCTGGGAGGCAAAACAAGAAGGGTGAAATAAAGAAGCCCGTAACTACTGAGGCGGCTGCGAAAATGCTAAAATACAACTCTTAGAGCAATCGTTTGAATATTGATTATTTGTGGTGTTAACTTACCAATTTCTGTTGATGGTGATTAGCGGGAGCTGCACGAGCAGAGGAAACAAGGCACGTTCATCCCTCAGGGCACAAGGGATGAATTGACAGTTGCTCTGGGTAACCCAGAGCATCCTGGACGTGTTAGGGGTGCAGGAGCTGGTGTGGGCATCAAAGCATTCTTTGGGCCATCCCAGCGCAAACCCAGAGCGGGACTTTCTCAAGAAGAGGTAACCTATTCTTTTTTTAGAATGTTACTGCAAAAGGAAATTCAATAATAAGAAGCTAATGTTTCTTTTATCCATGTATAGGAGAATAAGAGAGTCGAGGATATAGTTGCTAAGAAGGTCAATGATATAGTTGCTGAGAAGGTCAAAGAAGAAATAGTGCAGTGGCAGGCATCTCAGGCTTCCAATCAGCCTATGACGACCCACTCTTCTCTTGATGCACAGACTGTGAGTAATCCTGGAGACCCATCGCCTAGCACGTCTCCTGTAAGTAGTATTGTTTATGACATTGTAGCTAGTCTTTTCAAGATGATATGTTTTCAAGATGATATGTATATATGTATAACATTCTTTACGTAAATTTGTAGGCATTGAAGCCATGCCGCTTAAGAATGCAAGACTATGTTGTTGTAGAGGCACGGGCTTACCAGTCCCTTCCTGGGGCAACGTTTCATGGGACTCCAATGCCACAGGGCTACGTTCGTGTGGGCCCGATATGTGTATTACCTGATTGGAGGGAAGCTGCATTGCCATATGCCCACCCAGATATTGATACACTTGGTGAGGCATAAGGCGGGGTGATATTGTGGCCCAAAGTAGATGTCGTCTACACTACTGAAATTGTAAGATAAATTTACATTACTTTATATTGTTAATGTGTATATATGAGGTCAACTGATATGAAATTATATATACAGGTTAAAAAGAAGACACCAGGAGCACCTAGGCCTCCACCTCCACTTCCCGCATTACCAAGTTGGGTTCCAATTGACCTAACATGCCTGTTAGGTCCTGCTTGTAGGGGAATGGCATGTTGGCTACGGGCACATAATATACATTGCCCTATAATTGTTTCTTTAGATGCAGATTATGCAGGTCAATCATACGATAGCTCTTTATTTATACAAGATATTATTGAGCTGTTTATGTATGCTTGGCTGAATACATCAATGATAGAGACATGGATAAGGTGAGATCTTGTTTATACATCCATATACCTTGTGTAAGATCTGGTGATCTGGTTTCTTATATATCAATGCATACGTAATACATGTTTTGCAGCTACTTATTCGAAGATCATTGCAAACAATTTGCATTTGATCATGTGGGATTTTTTATTCCATCATTGATTAGTATGGTAGCTAAAGACCCTGATAGTGTTCAAAAATATTTTATAGATGTTTTTACAGTTTTTGGTCAGCAAAAGAAGACGATAATAATAGCTCCATTCAATGTCAAGTAAGTTTACTTTATTTATAATTTGGACTTAAGAAAATTCCATTTTTATTGTGCATTTTGAGTTATTAATTGTTAACTTTTTACCTCTAGCGGTAGAAATTGGGAGTTACTAGTTATTGTCCCCAGGACGTTCACTTTTTATTATCTAGATTCCGCGGGAAGTACATTAAACACTAAAATTGGACACGTAATGAGAATGCCATTATTCTGGTGAGAGATATTTCATTTTTGTATCTGTTAACATCTGTTATTACATTACTATTTACTTATGCAATTTACTGTGTTATATTAACATGTAGGGGTTTAGATGCATTCAAAAAGGCTGGAGGAACGGTCCCAACAAAAAAGAACCAGCCAATAAATTGGCAGAACGTACAAGTAAGTTCCCCTGACTCCAATGTATATATTATTGATGTGAATTGTGCTTAGTTGTATTATTTTGTATGTTTCAATTTATAGTGCGCTACACAAGACAATGGCTGGGCATGCACATACTATGTGATACGATTTATGCAGATGATTATCAAACATGCCGCATTGGACATCGATACCATACATGAGGTATTATATATAGTCTCATTAGTTAGTATGAAATATATCAATCTTATTTTTATATTATTACTTATATATATACATCATTCTCTTTGTAGGTGTTTAAAACTGACCACACTATAGGTAAACGCTTAAAAAATATACATGCTCCATATACGATGGAAGCATTAAATGAAATAAGAGAAGAATGGGAAAAAGCCATACAAGCAGTGGCAATTATAAGATATAATTGGGATGTTGATAGCGATATTGAATGATACTTTGTAAATGAATATTTCTGAATGTTAATACATGTATTTGAATGTTTCTATATGTGTGAATGTGAGAATTGAATTGATGTCTGAATGTATCTACTTGTGTGAATTTTTTTTTGTTAATTTTGCAGGTTTGTGGCCTGTTTGTAGGCTGATATCAATGGATGTCGTAAACCTGCAGTTCAGAAAACTGAACTACAGGTTCTCATCCTGCTGACCAGCCACAGTAGGCCTGCAAACTGATATGAAAAAAAAAATATATATATGCGTCGGTTATTTATAGAAAACCATCAGCAAAGACCTATAGCGTCGGTTTTTTGAACCAAACCGACGCCTAATGTGGCCACGTCCGTACTGGAAATGGCGTCGGCTGTTAGTGTAAAACCGACGCCTATAAATACATATAGCGTCGATTGTTTAGTTGATCACCGACGCCAAAAAGGGTTCGCGCCACAGAAAACGGCGTCATCTAGGACACTTTCTGCGTCGATTACCAATTAAACACCGACACTATATTCCATATAGGCGTCGGTCTTTTAGTAGATAACTGATGCAGAATGTGTCCTAGATGACGCTATTTTCTATGGCGTGAACCCTTTTGGCGTCGGTTTTCTATTAACAACCGACGCCTGTATGTTAAATAGGCGTCAGTTAAAAAATCGACGCCGAAGTGTTCGACCTTTAGCGGAGCCCACATAGGTGTCGCTCGGAAACCGACGCCAAAGGGGGTTAAACAACCGACGCTAAAAGGCATTTCTGTAGTAGTGAAGGAGGAGCATAGCATAAAATTAAGGGGGAGAACTAAAGAGTCATACAAAATGATTATGTTGGATATCATGTAAAATCTTGTACAAGTACTTAGATATCATGTAAATCAAGCGTTAGATCTTACCTAGCCATTTACAACACTTAGATAGGTCATCCCCTACAATAGTGTCACAACCACACACTCATACACACACTTGGTACTTAATTTAAAATATTGAAACAGGGTTAATCTCGGTCGAAAATATTGTCGACCGAGACACTCTCGGTCGACAATATTTTCGACCGAGGAGGACTTAGGATCACCTCTAGGGTCGGTTATAAGCACCTCTAAGGAACCTCGATCAACAAATTCGTCGACCAAATAAGAGCCAAATTTAACGTGTATAAGCACCTCTAGGGTCGGTTTTTCGCTTATAATCGACCCTTAAGGGCTCCTCGGTCGACAAATTCGTCGACCGAATAAGAGCCAGATTTCACGTGTATAAGCACCTCTAGGGTCAGTTTTTTCCTTATAACCGACCCTAAAGGGCTCCTCGGTCGACAATATTGTCGACTGACAGAAATTTTGGATCGAGTTTAGTACTTTTCAAAACGTTATAAAGCATTGGGATCTCAATCTTTTGTCTCATTGTTGGGAATTCACATCCCTCAATACCACCATCATCACATTTGTTGGATCTGGGTATTCAAACCCTTAGTTCATCACTAAACATGGTTATCAGTAATCAGGTAACTATTACCTTCAGGTCATCTGACCAAGGTATTCAGGATATTTATTACACAAGCATCTCAATTTCATATCAACCATATCAATTTCATATCAACATCATGCAATACAAAAATAACATCATTATTCCCTCATTAGGGTTAGAGTTTCCCATCTTTATCAATTAGGGTTTCACATCATCATCCCATATTGAAATTTCACATAACATTATCCCATATTAGGGTTTTTACACAACATCACCCTATATTAGGGTTTCACATAACATTCCCATATTAGGGTTTCACATAACATCATACCATATTAGGATTTCACATAACATTATCCCATATTAAGGTTTCATACGACATCACCATATATTAGGGTTTCACATAACATCATTATCAGGGTTGTGTAAGCACCTTAGAGCTCCCTCAGTCGACGAATTTGTCGACTGAAAAAGAGTCATATTTCACGTGTGTAAACACCTCTAGGGTCGGTTTTTTCTTTATAACCGACCCTAAAACGCTCCTCGGTCGACAATTATTGTCGACCGACATGAATTTTTGATCTAGTTTAGTTCACGCATTCTCGGTCGATGAATTTGTCGACCAAAAAGACCTCTAGGGTCGGATATAAGGAAAAAATCGATGCTACAAGTGCTTATACGAAGGAAATCTGGCCCCTTTCGGTCGACGAATTTGTCGACCGATAGATATCGGTCGACAAATTCGTCGAACGAAAGGAGCCAGATTTCCTTCTTAGAAGCACCTCTAGGGTCGGTTTTTTCTTTATAACCGACCCTAAAGTCCTCTTCGGTCGACAATATTGTCGACTGAGATAAACTTAGCGTCAGTTATAAGGAAAAAACCGACCCTAGAGGTTCTTATACGAAGGAAATCTTGCTCCTTCTCGGTCAACGAATTTGTCGATCAAAAGGGGCCAGATTTCCTTCGTATAAGCACTTGTAGCGTCGGTTTTTTCCTTATAACTGACCCTAGAGGTCTTTTCGGTCGACAAATTCGTCGACCAAAAATGCGTTGAGTGTTTTTAAACAACCCGACACAGACAATGTTTATCTTTAGCTTCGGGTTTTTTTTGTTAACTGACGCTACAGGTCTTTCTCTTCGTGAAAAATCCAAATCTTTAGTATTTCTTCCTCCCGCGAAACCCTTTTCTCTATTCTATTCTCTCTCCCGTGGCGCCGTGAACCCTTGCTTTTTCCTATGTCATTCCACCGCGAATGCCTTGCCTTCTCTCCGTGAAGCTGTTGACGTGAAGCCCGTGCCACCTCTCCGCGCCGCCAAAGTTTTGCCTCCTCTCTACGAAAAGAGCTCGTCGTCGCCGCCTCTCCACTCTTCCACGAAGGTCGTTGCCTCTCCGTGAAGGTCGTCTCATCCTCGACCGAGAGTGGACCTGGACGCTGCGCGCAGGTGGGCTCTCGGTCAACTAATTGTCGACCGAGAGTGGACCTACTCCTTATTTATGTGGGAGCTATAAATGTTTTAATCATATTTTCTATAATGTTCACAAATAGTTCTGAATATTATAATGATTTCAATCTTTGGACTGTTGGAAACGGCCTTACTTTGCTAATTTGTACAAGTATTTTCCATTTTATATGATTTGATAACCCAATAATAAAACATGTCTTTTTTCATATGTATTCATTATATAAATTTTAGAAATTAATACTAAATTAGACATGTGTACTCCTAGATTGACACTTTAGGGTTGATGCATGATGTTTAACTTAATATATAAATATGAAAATAATGCATTTATATATTAACTTAGAAACCCATTCAAAATTTACTCATTAAGAGTAAACTTTGGATAGTCCCCGGTTTGGGACTGTTTTTGGATATTTTAATCTCACTTAGGATGTACCTATATAATGTATGTTTAGTTTTGTAGATTATTTCAGTAGGATTTCTTCATTTGTTCTCTGGGTACATATGTGAGTGGTTATTTGCCATTTACATCGGTGTACTTGGAGAACTTAGGGGAAATACTGTTGAAATTTTCTTCAAAACTAAACATACATTATACAATTACTAGTGAGATTAAATATTCAAAAATGGGATAGGTGGTACACTTTAGTATATAAGTAATTAACTTCCTGTCAATAAAAACTTACAGATTATTATAGTATCAATATTAAACTGTTAGTTTTATAATTAATTTTAATGTGATATAGAAAAAGTATCGAAGTTGGATGTCTATCAAGAACTGTTGCAGTCCATAGTTTGCCAAAGGTCTTGATGAATTTATCAGATTTGCTGAGGAACATAGGAGACTACCTACAGATAGGCTATATTATCCATGTAGAAATTGTTATAACAATTTGAAAGTTGATACTGGTGAGGAAATTAAGAATCATGTCATATGCAATGGGATCATACAAGCTTATAATGAATGGTATTGGCATGGAGAGAAATTGAATTATGGATAAGAAAATGTCGATACTAATAGTTGTGGCATAGAAGATATAGATAACGATGATAATGCTAATGATGAACGGATTCAAGATGACCAGATTCAGGATGATATGGTTGATGAGATGCTACATAGTTGTCGGGACAATGTCATTGATCCACCTTCTTTATTTGCAAACATTGTCCATGATGCTGAAAAACCATTATATAAGGGTTGTACTAAGTTCACGAGGTTGAGTGTTGTGATGCGATTATATACTCTTAAAGCTCAAAACTGGTGGAGCGATAAGAGTTTCACTTCACTGTTGTCTGTGTTAAAGGAAATTCTTCCTGAAGGTAACAAGCTTCCAATTTCAACATATCAAGCAAACAAAATAATGTGCCCAATGGGAATGGAGGCTAAGAAGATTCATCCATGTCCAAATGATTGTGTGTTATTTCAGAAGGACTATAGTAATTTGATAAATTGTCCAAAATGTGGTGCGTCAAGGTATAAGACTACAAATTCAGCTAAGGCTACAAAATGGCTCTCCTGCCAAGGTGATGTGGTATCTACCAATAATACCACGATTTCAACGCTTATTTTCTAATACAGAAGATGCGCAAAATTTTTCTTGGCATGGGGAGTTAAAGGTCAATGATGATGGCGTCCTACGACATGCATCTGATTCACCACAATGGAAGAAAATTGATTTATTATACCCTCAATTTGGTAAAGAACCAAGAAACCTAAGACTTGGACTCTGTACAGATGGAATGAATCCCTATGGTACATTAAGCAGCCAACATAGCACGTGGCCTGTTATGATTTTTATATACAATCTTCCTCCTTGGTTGTGTATGAAAACTAAGTATGTGATGTTGTCAATATTGATATCAGGGCCCAAGCAACCTGGAAATGATATTGATGTTTACCTTCAACCTCTAATTGATGACCTAATGAAACTATGGGAAGAAGGTATTATGACATATGATGCTTCACATAAAGAGATCTTCAGTTTGCGTGCTATGTTATTTTGCACGATGAATGACTTTCCAGCTTATGGAAATTTGTCTGGATATAGCATAAAAGGATACAAAGCATGTCCTATTTGTGAGGAAAATATTGATTCAATCAGACTGAAACATGGTGGTAAAATCGTATATCTTGGTCATCGGAGATTTCTCCCACCAATGCATCCTTATCGAAGGCAACACAAAACCTTTAATGGGTCAACTGAGGAACGAAGTGCTCCTAAACCTATACCAGGAAATGTTGTATATGATAGGGTGAAACATATTGTTAATGAATTTGGAAAGAGTTCAAGTAGTCATACACTCGCATGTTACACTTTGTCAAAAAAAGAGAAAAAGACTTTCTGTGAGTTCTTGTATAATATTAAGGTTCCACAAGGATACTCTTATAATATTCGTAGATTGGTATCAATGAAGGATCTGAAACTGATAGGTCTCAAATCTCATGATTGTCACACCTTAATGCAACAAATTTTACCAGTGGCTATCCGATCTATATTGCCGAAGCATGTAAGGTTTGCAATCACAAGACTCTGTTTCTTCTTCAATGAAATATGCAACAAAGTGATACATCCTGATACTCTCGATAAATTACAGAAAGATGTAATTGTTACCATGTGTCAGCTTGAAATGTACTTTCCTCCTTCATTTTTTGATGTCATGGTTCATCTTGTAGTACATATTACAAGGGAGGTGAAGATGTTGGGTCCAATTTTCTAACATTGGATGTATCCATTTGAACGCTACATGAGTGTTTTTAAAGGTGATGTTCGGAATTGTTATCGTACTGAAGGGAGTATTGTTGAGGGTTACGTGGCTAGGGAGGTGATGGACTTTTGTAATGATTTTTTGAATTGCAATGAAACTTGTAGCGATCAAAAAAATTCCCATCACACTGGATCTTATTGTGGCAAAGGAACTCTGGGAGGATGAGTGAAAGGAATCAGTCGTGAGTTGTGGGAACAAGCGCATTTATATATTTTACACAACATCGATGAAGTTAGTAGCTACATCATAGAACACAATGATCTTATCAAGAGAAATCATCCGCGATCCAGTTCAATGTGGCTTGCAAGAGAGCATAATTGAACATTTATTAGGTGGTTTGAAGAGAAAGTATTTAATCAACTATCTGAATCACCAAATAATGTTGCTGAGAACATAAAATGGCTCGCCTTTAAGCCAAAAACGGATGTCATGTCATATGAAGGTTATGACATTAACGGATTTTCATACTACACAAAGCGTCAAGATGAAAGTAGTGTAGTTCAAAATAGTGGGGTCACTGTTAAAGCTTGTTCATTGTATTTTGCTAGTGCCAAAGATAAAAGACCACGCGAAGCTATGATGTCATATTACGGCATCATTGAGGACATATGGGAAATGGACTATACAAATTTTTGAGTTCCTATATTTAGGTGTAATTGGGTTGACAACAATAAAGGAGTTTTAGTGGATGAGTTGGGTTTCAAATTGGTGAATTTTGAAAAGATTGGTGTGATAGACTAAACTTTTGGAATCTTTAAATGTCCAATGACATAAGTGAATTCATACATTTTGAGTGTTGATTGATGTTGATTTCACGATTAAATTCCTTAACTTTATGCCTTTTTGAAGTATATAATTGAATGGTCAAACAGTTGAGTTTTGGCACCAAATTTAAATAGAATGTAGCTTGGGCTGTGTTAAAGCTATGGTCAATTTTGGTGACAATTAGAGGATCCTAGAGGAAGTTATTTAAGTTTGAACATGATGAAATAATGTATACATTGATGTTTTTTATTAATAAAGTTTTGATTATTTAGTTTGGGTCTCGTTTTGCTGTAGTGTCATGCACCCTGGGTTCCTATGTGATTCATGTGGCCTATCTCTGGCCATGGATCCTAGATCCAGTGGCTACTTTCTTGTGCTTAAGTAAGCCACGGTTGTCTTAAGTGGACATATTGGCCTTTAGCCCTTGGATTATGATCTGAGGGATGTCAGTTTGTCTCCTACCTTGCAGTTAGAGCAAGGTAGTGGGGCAGCTGACCCTGCGACCATCCTGTCCATAACCCGCCTAGATCGCGGGGTGAAGGGAGAGATGTAACTGGGAGTTGGAGTCTTGTCCTCTTTGCGACCTATTTGATACCTTGGGCAGGGAAAATGAGCAAGTAGCGAGGGAGAGTAAACACCCACAGTTCTTCTCATCTCCATAGCTTTTTACAGTATTCACGAGGAAGAGGAGTTCAATGGTAGGGTGGAGATTAGAGGAAGGCAAAGCAAGGAAAATGAGGAGGAGGTTCTGAGGAGAAGAGCCCGCATGAAAATGAGAACCCTGATGGGAGTCAGATGGGGGCGCCGAGCTCACCGTGAATAGAGATGAAGATCAAGTTTATGATTCGTACAAAATAGCTCCGAGGTCTGAAAAATACATATAATATATCAAAATTCTTAGAAACATGAGTAGAACGCACTAGAATGATAATATCATTCTTTTGATGCATTTATATTTGGAATATCATGTAATATGTATTATGATTGTTTCATGAGTAATAAATATCAAATGATGATATAAAATTATGGAAAAATGTCAGTAAGTCTATAATCATGTTTATAGTGCTTATGATGTCAGATATGGTCATGATGATGCACGAAAGCATTTAATTTGATTAATATGGCTAATTAGGGCTAATAACACTAAAGATGATGCAATTAATACATGCATGCTCAATAAATAATGAGATTTATAGAGTAGGTTTATATCAGTAATATGAAGCTAAGATGTGAATCTAAGATCAGTTATACGCATAAAACATATGTTATATGAAGATGAACCTTGATACATGTCATGAAACCCTAATTTAAGTTAATGATGTAATCTAGGGTGACTTAATGTGCATGAAAATGCTATGGAAGTTAATGTTCAGATAATAGACCATAATCTGGAAAAATGACATCAGTAAGATAATTCTAAGTCAAGAAGACAAGTAATAATGTATATAACCTAATGAGATCAGGTAAACCCTAATGAACACGATTAGGGTTAAGATGAGATGTAAGATGATGTGAACCTGATAATGGTACATGATCTTGTCTTAATCAGGGTTGACCAAGGATGTAGTTGACTCTTGGATATATGTGATTAGGTTTGTGTCTCTTGATCAAGGTACGCCATTACCTCTTACTTGGCTTATTATACAATATGCTTGTGTTATATGTGTAGTAAAATACTTGGCATATGATATTGGATGAAATGTTTATTCTTGTATGATATGTTGCATGATTTTCCGTACTTATTGCTATGAACACATGAAACATAATATATTTGTTCCATTATATCTAAGCACTTCAACTCTTTGGTAGTAAAGTGCTAGAAATAAGTACTTCAACTCTTTGGTAGTAAAGTACTTGGAAGTGATCCAACTCTTTGGTAATAGATTGCATTGTGAAATGATCCAACTCTTTGGTAGTAGATCATAAAGGCCTCAATGCATTCAACTCTCAGGTAGTAAATGTATGGATGATATAATGGAAAATGAGCTTAAAATATGTGTTCTCTTTTGTTAATGAATATCTTTGTGCAAGTATATGCTTTTCTTATATTCTTCTATTACTGCCAAGTACATTAATTTTATCTTATTGCCAAGATATGATGAGAGGTATATAAAAGACACGTAGGCATACTCAGTACAATATTCTTGAATATTGTGCTGACATGTACCGCATATAATCTTTTGTTTAGGTTGTGGTTATGCTCTTGAAGATCCAGGATAGTGAGAGTTTTATGGCAAGCTGATGTACAGGTGGACCTGTTGTCTTAAGATCCTGTAGTTTAGATGTAGTACATGTATATGTATAAGTTTGTTGTTCAATATGTAATATCAAATGTTGTAACAATTCATGTTGTAATTATATGTTGAATGGTGAACATGTGTGTATGGTTTTATTATTGTTCATGTACATGTGCTACTGATTGTTTCCTTTGGACTCCCTTGATTTTCTTCTTCTTAGCCTAGTGTGGGATGTTTAAATTGGGATTCTCACTGAGGTGAGGGTTTCAATTTGGACGTCGCACATCAGATTAAGTTTTAGAAAATCCGGGGACGTCACAGATGGTATCAGAGCATAAACAATAGCAAAGACTGACATTTGCTCATTATGCAACTCAAAACTAAAGAACATTGAACTTAATTGTCTTTTAGGGTTAGATTAGTCATCTTTTAGAGACTAGATCTGACCTAGCCTCTAGGTTGGTACCTAGATGTTTGAGAACTAGGTCTAGACTGGTGTTTGTTGGGTAACAAGTCCTTATATGTCGTTCTTTCCTTGTAGTGCAGCGGTATGGGACGTTGCACTATTTGGAAATGACGTGCATCAAGGGAAGAGAAACCCTAGACATATGGCGCTCGTTGTCCAGAGTAGCTACGCTAGTCTACACCATGTTCTCACCCTTTTCACTAGTTTTCATGATACTGGACTCTCTACTATGTGTGGGACACTCGTTTCTGGATTTGGTTTTTTATTCCAAACAAATCGAACCTCGATAGTTTTCTCTGACGCTTGTTTTATCGGAGAAAAACTATATAATATTTTATTATATATGTATATTATAAAAATGTGTCCCCACACATGTACGAGTAGGAGGTGGTCATGCAACCTAAGTGAAAGTGAATGACATCAGTCTAGAAGAGAGAGTAGTTCTAGATTAGATGTCTAGAGCCTTGTTGGAATATATATGATAGATGGAATAGATGAAATAAGTTTTGATGATATGATGTAAGTCTTATATAGATGATATAAGATGGTTATGATGATCTATGCTTGTCTTTAAGGACATGAGTCCAGTTTTTAGGATTTGAGATGAGTGTTGATGATGCAAGTAACTAGACTTTTATGAGATAAGTTATGGTTAAGACAAGACAAGGATGTGGATCAGCCTAAGCCTCAAGCTCTTTTACAAAGGAGGACCTCTAGAGTTAGGACCAGTTTTGGGGTTAGCTCAAGAGAGAGTGAGACCCACAGGGATAAGGTCAGAGAACCTAGACTCCATGATATGAGAAATATGTGATATGATATGTCCTAAACTAGAATACTCCTGAGTAATTGAGTTGAGTCTCTTTATGATTCCTAAAGTCTTATTGAACCCTAGATGTCCTTGGGAGGACCAAACCCTAGAGACAGAGAGAGGCTGGTTATATATGTGCATATGTGAGCATCAATATGAGTGCCTGCCATCTAGGTGAGGGAGAGAGAGTCCCAAGACCCTGGAGGAGGCAACTGTGTTAGCTTCTGGACAACCTCATGCTCGGGTTGGTGGTTCCAAGTAGGACTTCAGGGGTGTATGTATAAGAGAGTTTTGGGTAAGCATGTTTCTTGGGTAGAGACCTATGAAGAGGATGCCATAGCATGTTTTGGATTGTGCTTATGTGGCTAGAGCTTGTAAAGCTATTACTAGTACTAATGAGTTAGACCCGGAAATCCTAAACCGAGGAGGGAGGATAAAGTATATGCATATGAGATACTCATAGAGTTGAGTTAGCTCAGAGAGACTGAGCATGGCACTACCCTCAAGTATGGGTTAGGGGAACCTCAATTGGACTTGTTGATGTATGTTGATAAGCCACTCACATAAGTTTGTTTAGCACAACCATGATATAATATATGTAAGGATGCGATCTAATCTTGAGATGTGAAATATAGACATGATATGATGGAAACCTAGAAATGGTTTAATAGATATCAATGCATAAATGGTTAACAATATACATGAATGATGATGATAATGTGATTTTTTTGGTTAATGTTGTGATGAAATCACTAGTAAAGTTTGTAACCTAAATATGAGACATGAAAATGAAATCATACTAATAAAATAGGTTACATGAGGTGTTAATCTTAGTGCTTAACAAAGATGAAAAATATAGTGTGACAGTGAGCACAACACAATGATGTTGACGCTTGATATGATCCAGATGGATAAAGTGAGTTAATTTTAGTTAACTCCCTCCTAAAAGGCATATGTTAATGTTGAACATGTTCTAACAATTATCTCAATAAAATGTTGATGAAACCTTGATAATGGGTTAACCTCAGTTAACTTCTTTAGGAACATGTTGAATAATAATGCATGGGTAAGAATAAATATGCAACCCTAGCATGTGAGATACATAGTGACATAACCAAAGCTTCAAAACCTTGAGTTCAACCTTGAATGGAGTGTTTGTGCACCCAAGATGGTTGTAAACCCCCCTAATAGTGCTTTGGATACATGGTTTTAAGTAACCTTTGTGGATATGTTACCCATAGAATAGTGCCTACATGTGGATGACAGCAAGATAAGGTTTTCCCTAGAGGTATGAGTATGGTTTACTTTTGAGGATGAAAGTACCTTTAAGTTGTATATGATGTGAAAGACTAGATTTGTGGCTTAATTTTGAGGAAGAAATTTCTTATAAGGTGTGTAGGATGTGATAGCCTGAACTTTTAGAATCTTTAAATGTCCAATGACATAAGTGAATTCATACATTTTGAGTGTTGATTGATGTTGATTTCACGATTAAATACCTTAACTTTATGCCTTTTTGAAGTATATAATTGAATGGTCAAACAGTTGAGTTTTGGCACCAAATTTAAATAGAATGTAGCTTGGGCCGTGTTAAAGATATGGTCAAATTTTGGTGACAATTAGAGGATCCTAGAGGAAGTTTTTTAAGTTTGAACATGATGAAATAATGTATACATTGATGTTTTTTATTAATAAAGTTTTGATTATATAGCATGGGTCTCGTTTTGCTGTAGTGTCATGCACCCTGGGTTCCTATGCGATTCATGTGGCCTATCTCTGGCCATGGATCCTAGATCCAGTGGCTACTTTCTCGTGCTTAAGTAAGCCACGGTTGTCTTAAGTGGACATATTGGCCTTTAGCCCTTGGATTATGATCTGAGGGATGTCAATTTTTCTCCTACCTTGCAGTTAGAGCAAGGTAGTGGGGCAGCTGACCCTGCAACCATCTTGTCCACAACCCGCCTAGATCGCGGGGTGAAGGGAGAGATGTAACTAGGAGTTGGAGTCTCGTCCTCTTTGCGACCTATTTGATACCTTGGGCAGGGAAAATGAGCAAGTAGCGAGGGAGAGCAAACACCCACAGTTCTTCTCATCTCCATAGCTTTTTACAGTATTCGCGAGGAAGAGGAGTTCAATGGTAGGGTGGAGATTAGAGGAAGGCAAAGCAAGGAAAATGAGGAGGAGGTTCTGAGGAGAAGAGCCCGCATGAAAATGAGAACCTCGATGGGAGTCAGAAGGGGGCGCCGAGCTCACCCTGACTGGAGATGAAGATCAAGTTTATTGAGCAGTGCAATCGGGTTCCCTCTAAGATCCGGACCGTTGGTGGAGTTCAGAAGGACAAGGCGGTGCTAATGGAGGTTTTTGGTGAAAGATTGGATGCACGGAGGTTTTTTTCCCTCTTCTGCTCCGTCGTAGCAGCTTCTGTGGCGGCGATCTCCTCAATCTACCAGGAGGAGTCACCAACAGTGAAGTCAAGCGATCGGCGGTATAGAGGGGGAAAGGCTAAAGAATTTGGCCATGTTTTACCCCGAAGAGGAGCAAGATGCAGCGATCGAACCCTCGCCGGAGTCTTCCTAGTGACGGCGGTGAGGACTCACGGAGCTTGGCTAGATCAAGCTTCATAGACCCCAAAGAGGTCTGTACATGCCAGAAGCATACACGAGGAGGCTACGAACCTACATAGCAAACCAGATCTAGGAGCAGAGGCATAGAGATCCCCTTTTCTCCTTGCCTGAGGTCGACCGTGCGGCGGCACTTCCAGAAAGCAGAGTAGGAGGACAGAGTCCGCGTTGCACGAGAAGAAAGAAAGGGCGCTGGACCGGGTCAGGCCCTGAACCAGCCTTAATCCAGACTGAACCAGACGGTTCATCCATGTCGGACCAGGATTTGAGCGCTCCTTTAGGAGCCACGTGGCAGAACCCCATAGGCCTGAAAAGGTAAATATCTCAAATCTTGTATAATTCATATAAAATAGCTCCGAGGTCCGAAAAATACATATAATATATCAAAATTCTTAGAAAAATGAGTAGAACGCACTAGAATGATAATATCAGTCTTTTGATGCATTAATATCAGGAATATCATGTAATATGTATTATGATTGTTTCATGAGTAATAAATATCAAATGATGATATAAAATTATGGAAAAATGTCAGTAAGTCTATAATCATGTTTATAGTGCTTATGATGTCAGATATGGTCATGATGATGCACGAAAGCATTTAATTTGATTAATATGGCTAATTAGGGCTAATAACACTAAAGATGATGCAATTAATACATGCATGCTCAATAAATAATGAGATTTATAGAGTAGGTTTATATCAGTAATATGAAGCTAAGATGTAAATCTGAGATCAGTTATACGCATAAAACCTATGTTATATGAAGATGAACCTTGATACATGTCATGAAACCCTAATTTAAGTTAATTATGTAATCTAGGGTTAATTAATGTGCATGAAAATGCTATCGAAGATAATGTTTAGATAATAGATCATAATCTGGAAAAATGACATCTGTAAGATAATTCTAAGTCAAGAAGACAAGTAATAATGTATATAACCTAATGAGATAAGGTAAACCCTAATGAACACGATTAGGGTTAAGATGAGATGTAAGATGATGTGAACCTGATAATGGTACATGATCTTGTCTTAATCAGGGTTGACCAAGGATGTAGTTGACTCTCGAATATATGTGATTAGGTTTGTGTCTCTTGATCAAGGTACGCCATTACCTCTTACTTGGCTTATTATACAATATGCTTGTGTTATATGTGTAGTAAAATACTTGGCATATGATATTAGATGAAATGTTTATTCTTGTATGATATGTTGCATGATTTTCCATACTTATTGCTATGAACACATGAAACATAATATATTTGTTCCATTATATCTAAGCACTTCAACTCTTTGGTAGTAAAGTGCTAGAAATAAGTACTTCAACTCTTTGGTAGTAAAGTACTTGGAAGTGATCCAACTCTTTGGTAGTAGATCACATTGTGAAATGATCCAACTCTTTGGTAGTAGATCATAAAGGCCTCAATGCATTCAACTCTCAGGTAGTAAATGTATGGATGATATAATGGAAAATGAGCTTAAAATATGTGTTCTTTTTTGTTAATGAATATCTTTGTGCAAGTATATTCTTTTCTTATATTCTTCTGTTACTTCCAAGTACATTAATTTTATCTTATTGCCAAGATATGATGAGATGTATATAAAAGACACGTAGGCGTACTCAGTACAATATTCTTGAATATTGTGTTGACATGTACCACATATAAATTTTTGATTAGGTTGTGGTTATGCTCTTGAAGATCCAGGATAGTGAGAGTTTTATGGCGAGCTGATGTACAGGTGGACCTGTTGTCTTAAGACCCTGTAGTTTAGATGTAGTACATGTATATGTATAAGTTTGTTGTTCAATATGTAATATCAAATGTTGTAACAATTCATGTTGTAATTATATGTTGAATGGTGAATATGTGTGTATGGTTTTATTATTGTTCATGTACATGTGCTACTGATTGTTTCCTTTGGACTCCCTTGATTTTCTTCTTCTTAGCCTAGTGTGGGATGTTTAAATTGGGATTCTCACTGAGGTGAGGGTTTCAATTTGGACGCCGCACATCAGATTAAGCTTTAGAAAATCCGGGGACGTCACAGATGGTCTCAGAGCATGAACAATAGCAAAGCCTGACATTTGCTCATTATGCAACTCAAAACTAAAGAACCTTGAACTTAATAGTCTTTTAGGGTTAGATTAGTCGTCTTTTAGAGACTAGATCTGACCTAGCCTCTAGGTTGGCACCGAGATGTCTGAGAACTAGGTCTAGACTGGTGTTTGTTGGGTAACAAGTCCTCTATATAACTTCTAGTGTCATTTTTTGTACAAAACCGACTCTAAATGTCTTCTATATGGTCGGTTATTTACAAAAACCGACCTTAAAAATTGAATAAACATTTTTAGTGTACCCCTCGGTCGACAAGTTTGTCAACCGAAATATTTTTGGTCGATAATTTTCTCGATCGAGTGTTACACTGAAATGTTTATTCAATATTTAGCGTCGGTTTTGGTACAAAATCGACTCTAAATGTCCTCTATAAGTCGGTTATTTATAAAAACCGACCTTAAAGATTGAACAAACATTTTCAGTGTACCTTTCGGTCGACAATTTTGTCGACCGAATTATTTTTGGTCGACAATTTTCTCGACCGAGTGTTACACTGAAATGTTTATTCAATCTTTAGGGTTGGTTATTTCAAAAAAACCGACCCTGTAAACTCTCTCGGTCGAGAAAATTGTCGACCGAAAAACTTTCTGTCGACAATTTTCTCGACCGAGACCGTTTACATGGTCGATTTTTTTCGAATAATCGACCTTACAGGCTCATTTTTTCTCGCCTAGGTCAGAATTTTTACAACCTGTTGTGTCGGTGTTTACTATGTAAGGTTGGTTTTATTTGGTTAAATAAACCGACGCTATAGAGAAAATTCTATAGCGACGGCCACTTAGGCATCAGTTAAAAAGTGACGCTGCAGGCTTAAAAAAACCGACGCTACAGACCATTCCTGTACTAGTGATTATTCATTTCAAAACAGCAAAATAGATATTATATTTGAAACAAAAAGTAGTGGAATGTTGTCCTCATTTTTCTATCTAGACACCAAAAGTTATTAAGGAATCATTTTACTTTTTGTTCTATAGTGGAAACTAATAAAGTCTTTTCACTGTGCATATATTATATGGGCACCCACAGGTGACCTGGAACATGGATTGGATTTGGAGGTGCTACTTGTCCTTCTGTTTAACATTGGGTCTTTTTAACCTACACCAGCGAGACCCAAACCCACAATGACCCAACACAAACCCAACCCACCCACCCATTTGACAGGTCTAAGTGAACAATAGAATAGCCATAAATTTTACATGAGATCACAAGTAGGATAAAACTGTAATAGTTGTATGGGACAAAAATGGGTAGACCATACGTTGAACTGATTGCAAGCAATCAAAATATATCATATCATTCTATTATATCTGGTCTAATGAATTGCAGAAGGCTACTCTATCTACTTTACAGTTTTAGGGAGCCCTTTCCTCACATGCCCACTTTGAAGCCATATTGGTATATAAAGCTCGAGAACAGACATGGTATAACCGGTGAATCATGCATCACTATGAAACTGCCATCATAGGTGTTAGTATAATTGATTAGTTGAACTTAAACTCATTGTATTTTTCCTTATTTTTATTCAGCCAATGCACTCCTTGACTCCTATATATAGGAGACTCAGTTCTCTTTTATGATTTATTGAAAACACTTGTGTGTACATGATAGCAGAGCAATGACCATTAGATTTCTTTTCTTCCTTCCCTTCTTAATTCTTTCCGCCGCCATCCAAAATTGCTCTTTCCATCTTTTTTTAATTTGTTTATCCAGGCAGCGGCTACATACAAATATGCCAGTCTTCTTCTTCTCCTTCTCCACCCACCACGCTCTTCTCCTTCCCCTTCTCCACCACACCGTTCTTTATCTTCTCTTCTATTTTCTTTTCTATTATCCTCTCCACCATGTCTTCACCACACACTTCTCCATCATCTTAACCACCAACCTTTTCATCTTTTCCACCCACATATCCTTCTTCTCCACATAATCCACCCAACCACTATAAGGAAAAGGTATGGATTTCTGATGAGAAGGCTTCATAAATTCAGCAAGTTCAGATGGCTATTGAATATTTGTTCGTGCTAGTTTATAAAGCATTGCATATAAAAAATAAAATACCACCAAAACAAAAAGGGGCAAAGTTTTACTTTTTTCCTCTCCATGTGATTTTCTTAATCTACATGGATGGATGCTTTTAATAAAAATTGGGGATTTTATGATCATCTATCCTACTGTGCCATTAATCCGATAGTATTTTTTGTTTTTTCCTACCGAGATCCATTCCAGTAGTGCCACCCATCTTTTTATCGAATTTACATTCTGATAGTTTTTCTATTTTATTCTTTTGTACTGTGCTATATTATGGTACGTTTACTTTCTATTTGTATCGTGACATATTCTAATACGTTTCTATCTATTTGAATCGTGCTATTATCCGGTATCGTACTCACCTTGTCATGGGTGATGTTGCTAAGCCGACTATCATTTGAAATGATATGTCGCACATATCTACTATTAAACGTAATGATAACTTTTTACTATGGGTGAATGTTGTCCAGACCTTCTACAAGTCATAGGATAAACTCAAATTTATCACCGATGATTTTCCGGCAGTTCCCGATGATGCCTGGGTGACATGAAACAATCAAGTGTTCTAATGGATATGGGCATGCATGACGCCAGAGGTGGTAGTCTAGTACATATGTCACCGTAACACCAAGATTATGTGGGAGGAGATGAAATAATTCTTCGCTCAAGAAGACAATTGTATGTCCATGTATAATATAATCAATAAGATCTTCTTCAAACAACAAGGATAACAACCATTGTCCAAGTATTTTGACACGATGAAGGCTTTGGCTAGCCAGCTCAACTTCTTCTCTTCGACAAAGTCTGGTGAAGTCACCAAGGTGCGGAAAACTATTCTAACTGAACGCTTCCTAAACGGGCTTCATCCTCACTTTACTGTAGTCTGACAACTACTCTTGGTTGGTGTAACCCTTCCATCTATAGACCAGGCATATGCACAACTGGCCCCGTCTGAGATGCTTGCTCCTCACATCTCTCCCATTGCTACATCTGAACTTTCACAGGAAATGGATGCGGAAGCAATAGGCTACAATTGTTGATGGGGCCAACATCCAAAGTGTACCTATTGTGGCAAGTTGCGCCACACTAAAGATGTCTGCCACTCGAAGCATGGCTATCCATCCAACTATGAGAGATGATGTGGTAGTAGCTCTGTGCATGTCACTCAAGCACCTACTCATATTAGTCAAGCATCTGCCCCACCACCTGGTCGTACATCGACTCCACCACAGACATCTTCTTCTCATGTCTCATTGCCCAATCAGGAGTACAAATGCCTTATCCAAGGGGCACAATATTATGGGGATCCTCCCCTTGAAAACAACATGACAACCTCTAAACCCTCTGAGTGGCACATTGGTGACCTGCCTACTGCCTCTTCTTTAGATAATATAGCCACTTCTCCTCAAGGTAATTTTGGGGCATCTCTGCTTGCCACAAATTCTAACTGGATTATGGGCTCTGAGTATTCCCCACTTTCTTACTACCTTTGACTCTATTATTCTGCATCCCTCGAATACTATGGCAGATGGCTCGGTAAAATGAGTCACTCATTGTGGCATTGTCCCTCTTTCTTCTACGCATAAAGTGTTTGTTGTCCACTTTGTGTCAAATGCCCATATAATCTCATGTCGGTTGCTAAAATTCTTGATTATCCTTGATGCGTTGTGACCTTTGGTCCTTCTAGATTTGTTCTATAAGATTGGAAGAACTTGAAAATGGTTGGGTAGGGAGTGTGTATTGATGATCTTTATTACTTCTCCGCCCCACCACCAAGTCAAACACATACATTTATTGCTTCCACTCCACTACAACTACATCTTTGACTTGGACATCTACCCTTGGAAAAGCTTAAACTCTTAGATAATTCTGTTTCTTCATGTTCATCTATTTTATGTAATGCTTGTCATCTAGGGAAACACCATCATGTGTCCTTTCCAGCTTGTATAACTAAACAATCATCCAAAATGTTTGAATTAGTACATAGTGATGTGTGTGGTCTTTTTCGGACCACCAGTTATAATGGATTCAAATATTTTCTTACATTTGTGGATGAGTTTTTTAGAATGACCTAGATATACCTCCTTCAAACTTGTGATGAAGTTTTTTCCATGATTTGTGCATTTCACACAATATCTCTGTGCAATTTTCCACATCCATTAAAATCCTATGTACCGATAATGCTCTTGAATATACACAAAAGGATGTTTCTTCTTTTGCAAGATGTTGGGATGATTCATCAATGATCTTATGCTTATTGTCCACAACAAAATGGCATTGCAGAGCATAAAATTTTTCATCTTCTTGACATACCACACTCTCTTATCATTCATGCTAATGTCCCGAAACAATTTTGGTCAGATGCAGTTCTCACTACATGTTTTCTCATCAATCGCCAACCTCCTTCAGTTCTTAAACAATGAACTCCCTTTTCTGTTGTCTTTCCACAATCTACACCATTTTCTTTACCTCCTCGGTTTTTTGTTCGTGTCGCCTTCATACATAATTTCGATCTCAAGGCCGACAAACTATCACCCCGAGCTATTCTAATGGTGTTTCTCAATTACCCCTTCTCTCAAAAATGGTACAAGTTCTTGACCCTACCTCAGGCCAAGTTTATATCTCTGCAAATATCACATTCCATGAAGATGAATTCTTCTTCTCATCATCCTCTTCATCCTTAACTCATTCTGACACAATGGTCTCTCTTCTTGATCCTTTCATCCACTCGAATTGACCCTCAATAGAACCCTTAAATTGGCACATGGAAGATTAATCCTAGGCAGATCCTTCCTCTTGATCATTAGTTCCAGATCAATCCTATATACCAGTCGCACGGAGAAAAGGTACACACCCCTACACTATCAAGCAACCTATCTCTAACACATGTTGTCTAGCCCATCTCTCTTTTTCTGCCTCAAAGTTTGTTACAGCCTTAGATGCAACATATATTCCAAAAAGACCAGTTGATACCCTACGACATACTAGTTGGAAAGAAGCCAAGATGGAGAAGATGAAGACTCTTCATGCCAATCATACATGGGATCTTGTCACACCACCTCCCAAGAAGAACATTGTCGGGTGTCGATGGGTGTTTTCTGTCAACCACAACTCTAATGGTTCTATCGATCGGCTCAAGGCAAGACTAGTTGCCAAAGGATTCACCCAAACCTTTGGTGTGGATTACTTTGAGACATGTTCTCCAATCACAACGGTTGCCTCTGTTCGCATGCTGGTCTCTTTAGAAGCTCATTTTATTGGCCCCTTTTTCATCTTGATTAAAGAATGCCTTTCTTCATGGCGACTTCCTAGAAGAAGTTTACATGTGGCAACCTCCTAGATTTGTTATTGAAGGGGAGTCTTCTCACAAGTGTGTCCCCTTCGAAGTTTACTATATGGTCTGAAGCAATCTATGCGGGCCTTTTTCAATAAATTAAGCAATGTTATTGAGAAACTTGTCCACCAGAGATTGTCTACAAATTATTATCTTTTCTTTTCAAAATCATCCAAGCCATATCCTACTTGCTATTTATTTTGATGATATAGTGATCATTGGAAATGAAAAAGTGGCTATTTCTCAAGTAAAATAGTCCTTACAAGCACAGCTCCACACAATGGACTTGAACACTCTACGATATTTCCTTGGCATAGAAGTCCTTCGCTTAGCCACATGAATCAGCCTGTCTCAGAGACGTTATGTCTTGGACCTACTTCAGGATGTTGGCATGATAGAATACAAACCTCTCTCCACTCCAATGGACTATCACACCAAGCTCCCACATGAGGGGAAACTCTTAGATGATCCTGAAAAGTATCATCATCTTGTTGGGAAGCTAATCTACTTGACAATAACCCGACCTGACATTACCTATTCAGTTGGGATAGTTAATAAGCATATGAGTGCACCTCTTAAGGCTCATTGGATCAGTGTTCAACACATCCTTCAATATCTTAACAGTGCTCCAAGAAGAGGATTATTCTAAAAGCATCCTAGTAGTAAGACAATTTCTATTTCTAGATATGATGATGCAGATTGGGTAGGTGATTCTCAAGATCGTCGATCCACTTCTGGTTTTTATATCATGATTGGAACTCACCTTGTTATTTGGAGGAGTAAAAAACAAGCTTTTGTGGATTGTACTAGCACCAAGGTCGAATATTGGGTTGTTCTCATACATGTTGTGCGCTACATTGGGTCTAGTCCAGTTTGACTAAGTTTGGGGTCACTTTTTAGACTCCAACCACTCTATACTATGATAAATAGGCGGCTATACACATAGCTAATAATCCAGTCTTCATTGAAGTTTATTGTCACTTTGTACGAGACCTGGTCAAAGATAAAAAGATTATTAACCCTTGTATTCAAATAGGAGATCAAATTACATGATATTCTCACCAAAACACTTACTCCTAATTTATTCTTGTACATGGGCACGAAGTTGGGACTTCATAATGTTTACTCTCCATCTTGAGGGGGCGTGTTAGTATAATTGATTAGTTGGGATTAGGCCCATTGTATTTTCCCTTATTTGTATTCAACCCATGTACTCGCTGGCTCATATATATAGGAGACTTGGTTCTCTTTTATAATTTACTAAAAACACTTCTATGTATAGACACAGTACAACTGGTGAAGCCTGCATTAGTATGAAACTTCCATAATAGGTCTTAGTATAAAGCTTGAGAACAGACACGGTACAACCGGCGAACCCTGCATCACTATGGAACTACCATCATAGGAAATACAATCTAGGGTCGACCATAGGTCACTTCATTGACGTTACAAATTTGAAATCATTTTGGCATCTTTTGAACAATCTTTTAGCCACCAAATAAATAATATATCCTTACTATGCAAGTATCATGCCGCTCTAGGTGTATTCTTGTTACTGTTGAGTTTAGTGTTTATTAACCAGTCATCTATGGCTATCAAAATATTAGTTATGAGTTAGTACTAAACCACTTACTCCTTCTTTATTAGTCAAAATATTAGTTATGAGTTTGTAAATATTCTCACCAAACCACTTACTTCTGCTTTATTCAAGTACATGGGCACCAAGATGGGACTTCACAATGTTTACTCTCTAGCTTGAGGGGTTGTGTTAGTATAAATGATTAGTTGGGATTAGGCCTAATGTATTTTCCCTTATTTTTATTCAGCCCATGTACTCCCTAACGCCTATATATAGGAGACCCAATTCTCTTTTATGATTTATTGAAAACACTTCTGTGTACAAACACGACAAACGATGAGCCATGCATCACTATGAAACTTCCATCATTGGTGTTAGTATAATCACTTAGGCCCATTGTATATAAAGCTCGATATTAGACACAGTACACTTGGTGAACCCTACATCACTAAGAAACTACCTTCATAGGAAATACAATCAAGAGTCGACCATATGTCACTTCTTTGACGTCACAAATTGGAAACCATTTTGGCATCTTCTGAATAGTCTTTTAGCCACCAAGTAAATAATATATCCTTACTTTGCAAGTATCATGTCACTCTAGCTGTATTATTGTTACTGTTGAGTTTATTGTTTATTAACCAATCAACTATGGCTGTCAAAATATTAGTTAAGATTTAGTACTAAGTTTGGTGAGTGTTGGACATTATGATATGTTTGACCAAAAACTGTTCAAAGCTAGTACTTCTATAGAATACTAAGCTAGATTTCGTAAGAATGTTAATTAAGTAACCCAAACCCAATTCTATGTTTTAAACTGTCAACAATAAATATGTGAAATATGGACACAATGATGAAATATAAATATTTTACTTGTGAATTGAGCCTGGATGGTCTAAATTTTCTAACTCACAATCAATGATGTATAGATTCTATAAAATTTTCAGACATGCACTCAACAAAAAGTGACACCCAAAAACATGAACCTATCTTTTACAAGTTGAATCATGTGTATGGGTTCATTCACCAAATTGACAAATTTACTACTTAAACAACATTCAAACCTCTCAATGATTCAAAACATGATTTGTATGTTTAAAAAAATGCAATTGTTTGTAATTCTAGTTTTTTCGTAAGTGAACTACCCTTTTGTGACCTCATGGTGTTAATTTCATATCAGTTTACAGCTTTAAAGGTTATTTTTATTAGTTTTTCCTAAATAATTATTAGTACAATGAATTTTAGTTTGTTGAGTTCAAAAATATGCTTATGTATATATTTAAATTAATCTTAAAGAAGGAAAAAATAATATATCAAACGAGTGTACATGCATGTCAAAAAAGGTTCTCGAGACCTAAAAAAATACAGCATTTATCATTTTGAAGGTTGCATCAATCAGAGGGGTCAGTGTTGTGTCACATCAACTAAAAATAGTGAGTTGTTATTGCCCACTTTAACCAACCCACTATGACTTGGTGGCATAAATTTGACCACTTCGATTGACTTTGAGCCACATAGATTGGGTCTCTTTGATTGCTGATGGGGTGCATTGACTAGGTCACATCAATCAATATTGAGCCACTTCACTATACTACATTAATCATCATCAACAATTTTGAGACTTCTTCCACATGGCTTCCGCCTATAAGCCAATATTTATAGTGCATCAATCACAAAATTTGGAGTATCTTGAGAACTACTAAAAATATATGAATACAATTTGAAATCTAGGTTGGTTTTATCATTATCAGCTATATTAAACGCTAAAGTCAAGGTCTAGCTACTTGTGTGGTGATTTGTGAGAAATAGGGAGAAATGGGAAGGACAAGCAAAGAACTAGAAACCCTAGCAATAATTTATTGAGGTGAATTTCTTGTAATTGTTTCTTTTTATCTTCTCTCCCTAATCCATGAGTGATATTAGTAGCATGAAGTGATTCAAAGATATTTCTTCTCCCCCTTATTCTTCCTTGATCTAGTTGATATAACCCATGTATATGAAGAACAAGTTGTTTGTAGAATATTAATTCAATATCTTGAACATAAATTCATGTTTTAGTAGATTATATACATACTCTGCTAGAAGAATTCAACTTGCAGTGAGTTGAAAAGAACTAAGTAATTGAGATTATACATAACTAACCATACTGAAAAAAAATAAACCAATATGTTATATCCTACTTTTTATATTTACTACCTAAATTATATATAAGATATCTAGTTTATAATTATTTGGAATGGTTGGAAAATAATGAAATTTGATTTTGTTTAGTTTGAGACTGCTTGTGTGCAATCTTCTCAAATTTTGAGGTAGTTAGGTACATAGGATTTGATGTACCCAAGCTCATCGAAATCTCACAGTCATGAAACAAAGCCAAGAAAAAATGATTCTACATCTCATTTTCTACTTGTTATGAACTCGAGTTTATAGCTTCATTGGTAGTGCTATGATTATGGAAATTCTAACATCTACTTATAGATTTGGCATTTTTTTTATAGTATCTCCTTATTTAATCATTGATTATCGTAGGAATTTTAGTTTAGTTGAATCAAAAAATGTGTTATATATATTTGAATTAAAGTTAGGCTGATATATCAAAAGAGTATTCATGCATGCAAAAAAAGTTATGCATATTTAAAAGCATATTGATTGATCCTTTTGAAGGTTGCATCAATCACATAGGTCTTTTGTAGGTCACTTCAACTAATAGTTGTGAGTTTCTATTGAGACACTTTGACCAACCCACAAAGTCCAACCCATGTTGACCTGACCACTTCGATTGATAGAGGGCCACACCAACCAACTTCATTTGACATTATGGCACATCAAACATGTAACTTCAAAAGATGCCATACGACTTCAATGGGACCACATCAGTTGCCATCAACAATTCCAAACTGCTTCCACTAACACAAGAACCAACTAGGAAGCTTCAGCCATAGGCCAATGTCGTTAGTGCATCAATCACAAAAATTCTAATATCTCAATAACAAAAAAAAATGAATGACATTTGAAACCTAGGTTTGTTTCATTATCACCCATCTATGTCGAACCCTAAGATCGAGTGATGTTAATTCCTATGGGAATTTTTTATGAGATACAAATAGGAAGGAGAGACACAGAACAAAATCCAATCTGGAATCTATTGAGGTAAATTGTTTATAGTCATTTCTTTTTTCTCTTATTTTTGTGATTCATGAATGACATCATTAACATGAATTTATTTTAAGATATTTCTTCTCTCCCTTTTCCTCCTTGCACTAGTAGGCATAATGTAAGGAGTGGGATCCGAGAGGGGAGCCACTCAACTTACTCAAAATAATAATAGCGATCCATCCACTGCCAATTATCACGAGTAATTTTTCATAAAGGGTGATAACTATAATTCAAGTATGTATGTATCATATACCAAAAGTTTATAAATGAAAGTAAAATCTAACTATTACAAGATTCATTCTTAACATAATTCTTCACCACACAGGGTGTACATAAAAGAAATGATAGAAGACTAGTATATAACATAGGATCACCAGAGGGTAAACCAACCAATTCAATCTTATCTCCAAGAAGAAGAACTACTCTCGATTAGACTCCAACTCAAGGTGACCTATGTTGGAATCGTCTTCACCTAAGGGGTTGGGAACACACCAAAAGAGAGAAGACAATGTGGAAGATTATCAGCAAAAGAGTTGGTTTGTGCTTATAATAGGAATTAGACAATTTATACAGGAAAAGTACATCAAAAGTAAAATAACATGGTCCCCAATAAAGGAGGAAGAAGAATTCGAGTGGATATCAAAAGAGTTCTTCATAGAGTAAGATGAAAAGATTATATGAAGAAATAAAATGTACAACAATAAAATTTCTTGTCTTTAAATTTCAGACCAAATAACAACAAATAAATAATCAGAATAATGCATACATATTAAATATTATACTACAACCATATAAAAGTAGAGCTACAACACTTCAACATTCCCTATCAAGGAAGGAGGTGAGAGCACCCACAATCCTAAAAAATAATACGTACAAAATAGATGAGAGAACCATCACCCAATACTAGTACAAAAATGGTCTATAGCGTCAGTTTTTTTAAGCCTGTAGCGTCACTTTTTAACCGACTCCTAAGTGGGTGTCGCTATAGAATTTGACCTATAGCGTCGGTTTCTTTAACTAAAGAAAACCGACCCAATAGGTTGTCAAAAATGAGAAAAAAATTGTGGCCAAGGTTGTAGGTCGGTTATCAAGCTCAATCTGTAGACCTGTAGCATCGGTTTTCTTAAAAAACCGACCATAGAGGTTCACTCTAAGGTCAGTTTTTTAAGAAAACTGATGATATAAGGTCTACAGATTGAGCTTGACAATCTGTAGACATGTAGCATCGATTTTCTTAAAAAAGACCTTAGAGGTAACCTCTAAGGTCGGTTTTTTAAGAAAACCGATCCTACAGGTCTACAGATTGTCAAGCTCAATATGTAGACCACACACGGCTGTGCTACGTGGCACGGCCGTGCTACCATAACCCAACACGGCCGTTCTACACAGAACGGGCGTACTACCAGAAGCCAACACGGTCGTGCTATGCAGCATGACCGTGCAACCATATCCCAACACGGTCGTGCTACATAGCACGACCGTGCTACACGTCACCTACAAAGTCGGTTTTTTAAAAAAACCGACGCTAGAAGTTGCAATTTTTTTTTTTAAATTTTTGCAGAAATAGTAACAGTACAGAAGAACAAAAGAACTAGGATATGAGAGAGGGGAGCATTGATGCTCAACCATCACCATTCCAAACCACACATTCATAATAAAAATGATTCATATATTTAGTTGTGTTACACATAATCACATCATAATTTACAAAATGATAGATTGCAAGTCTGAGATGATATTAAATGTCGAATACAAAAGTAAATATGAAAGAGTAACCACATACATAAATTGAGCTGACATATTTAATCCAATGTTATATTGATTTCATTTAGAAAAGCATCTCACCACTCTTCTCGAAATTCATTTAAGTCCTCAAGTGTGTAAGGCTGAGTTGTAAAGATCTGTAATAGAAAATGCACATGCTAATATTTTATAAAATGACTAAAACCACTTGAAAATTTATGATGTTATTCTTTATTACCTGATCTATAGTCTGAATGTTATATGATGCTTGTTTAACAATAGCTTGCATATATTTCATTACATAGTATCCACAAGCCCAATCATTATTTTTTATAGGACACTACAAATAATGAATTATACTTAATGTTAGTAAACTACTATAAACAAGAGTTGAGATAAGAATATAACAGCTGATATATAAGAGTTGAAAATTAATACATATAAGACTAAGCAGTTGTCAAAGTAGCTACCTTGAAAGATTACATGATAAAAAAATAAGTGATAATAAAAACACAAGTGATAAGGTATACATGATATATGATGTATATTTAAAAGATTACTTGCTTGAATGATAATAAAATAAATAATTCAAAGAATACATGTCTCTAGTATTGATTGAGTTGTTAGTCAAGTAAATAACCACTCACATATGTACCCAGAGAACAAATGAGGAAATACTACTAAAATTTTCTTCAAAACTAAACATACATTATACAGTTACATCCTAAGTGAGATTAAATATCCAAAAATAGTCCCAAACTGGGGACTATCCAAATGATTACATATGTGATTGATAACAAAATGTAGATATGAATGAATACATATTTTTATTATTAGTTGATTTACTAGTCAAATAAAATGGCACATTGGGATGAGAATATTATACCTCACTTGTAAGCTGAAGAAGAAATATATGCAAGTCAACAACAAGTTAATAGCACCTACAACAGCACAAATGCACGATTCAATTCTGTTATATTGTATTAATTAGGGGTCAGTATATATCAATTTTATAGGAGCAGTAACAAATTCAAAATTGACAAATTTTGATGATTCTACAACTCAGTCAACACGGCTGTGCTGCACAGCACGACCGTGCAAACAACACAGTCGTGCTGCCCTGCACAGCCGTGCTACGTAGTCAGTTGCTTGAAAGTAAGATGTAAATGGAGGAGTGAGGTGGCAAGGACAATACCTTGAGAAAAATCAGTCGGTGAGGGATCTTATGCGGGAAAAGAACTGGAGAGAGATGTGCACGACCCTTGCAACGCCTAAGGCATCGTCGCCTTTTAAGGAAGAAAGCACCGGAGAGAGATGCAACGCCTAAGACATCATCGTCATCCAAGGAAAATGGTGTCGGAGATGGTGGTAAGGAGCGTCGTCATCGCCGGAGATGGTGGCAAGAAGCTTAGGCGTCTTCGTCTAAGGAAAGTGGCGCTTGTTTGCCTCTTTTCAGATGAGGAGATGGTTGGGGGAGGTCACCTTTATAGAGGCAGTGTTGCCTTTCTTCGGACGTGGGAGCGAAAACGGGGGGTAGCAGCAGCAGCAAATGGAAACCTAAGCCTTACAATCAGGCTTATATGTGTAATGTAGAAGACCTATAGCGTCGGTTTTTTGTAAAAGAATGACCCTAAAAGTATATTAAAAAATGGTTCCCGGACTTAACCTATAGTGACACTTTTTTAAGATAACCGTCGCTATAGACCTGACCTATAGCGATGGTTATCTTAAAAACTCGTCGCTATAGGTTAAGTCCGGACACCATTTTTTTAATAGACTTATAGGGTCAGTTTTGCAGTATAACCGACACTATAGGTCAGGATCTGTAAACTCGGTTATATATAAAAAACCGACGCTAGAGTTCCAAAGTGGTGCCCACATTTTTTATTGACCCTATAGCATCGGTTATTTTATAAAACTGACCCTATAGATCGAGGCGCGAAGCCAAAACCGAACGAATTTTTGCCGCGGGAAATCTATAACATTGGTTTTTATGTTAAAACCGATGCAGTAGTCTATTAGGTCAGTTATTCTAGTAAAAACGACACTATGGGTAGCGACGTTACTGGCCAAAAATGTAGTAGTGCAAATATTGGAAGGTTGTACAATGGGTTCTGAACCCATAATGTACTACCACTAATAGATAATAATAGTCTCACAGTCAAGATAGAGTATAATTGAGAGGAAAGATAAAGTTCAGTCCAAGAAAATTTTATTTAGGGTTCTCATCATGAAATAGAACAATAAGATAAAAATAATGTAAATAAGGGATGCAAATTGAATAAACATCTACAAGATCAAACAAGAGAGATTCAATTTGCATTCTCAACAGTTTATAAGATGAATTTAAGTGATTTGGGCCCAATTGGGTCAAACATGTATAATCAAGTGACATATAAAGAATTATGCCACAATGAAATCAAAGAGAGAGAGAAAATAGAACTATTTTCCAATATGACTCATAAAGAGAAACAACATACCTCAAAATTGTGTATCTAAAGTCAGGGTCAAAGGCTAGATCCAAACTAATGTGTTAAGCTACCTATTAAATATTCATATGTATTAGGGTTAGGATACTATAGACAAAACCCTAAATTGACCCTTTTACTATTAGTGATTAAGGTTATAAAAATTGCATAATCTGATAGATTATAATTCTTGATTTCAAAACATACTTAATTATTCGTTTCTGACTGTTGGATCATTAGATATGAAATTTAAGAGATTGATGGTAATTAGGAAAACCCATAAAAATCATGTATTCTATAAATTAGAATTAAGTTACCAAAATGATAGCAAATGGTAAATCTATTTTTTTTTTTATTCCATAATATATTTTGGTGTATTTTCATAAACTATAAATTAGTTTCTATAAATTTTCCAAGATGCAATGATTTATTGAAATTTAAAATTGAAAACTAATACAAATGACCCAAAAGTCCCCTACATCATGCATCAAAATCTTGATGCGTGACAGGGCATATGAGTAAAACTAGTTAATTGAACTAACCTGCTACATATCATTGAAATCACATGTTAAATGATAAAAACACCCATGGAAATTGTGACATGAATAAAATATGAGCAAGGGTAATATGGTAAAACACTAGCAATACATCATCTTCCATTCACCTCTTTCACATGTTTCCTACACATAGCTCCATTGAAGCTCTCCGTCTAGAGGTCCAACCCCCCCCCCCCCGTCCCCCACAATAAAGTAAGTTGGAACACTCCATTGCTTCCTTTGTCTCTACAATGTACTATTGACTATAGTGAGCCCAAAGGAAGGCCAGAAGACATCCAAGAAGATGGATGCTCCCAGAAGAACATTGATACATGAGAGAAAGGCATAGTGCAGAAAACACAAGATATTGGAAAATTCCTTGGGCTTCACCGGAGTCAACATCAAGGAGACAAAAAATGCATTGTGACTGGATGAGAAGAAAATGCTTGGATTTCACAGACTAGTAAATAAGAACGTTGAAAGAGAGATAATGAGGTTATACCTTAAAATCTAAAATTGAGGACTCCAAAAGATTCCTTGATGGTTAAAAAACTAATGCGGATTGCTGAAAACACCCAGGGTCAACCCAAGCATAGTGGTGAGCTCTAGAAGACTAAGTTATAATGACAGACTTGGCAAGGTACACAAGAATGCGACTTTGATCAAGGAAACCATTGGGATTACTATTTAGAGCTTCTAATATGGTATGTGGATGGGTATTTATAGTCGAGGTGCACTGACCTAGTTGAGAATCCCAATGGAGTTAAGAACTAGTGGAAGGACATGAACCCCTCCTCAGTAGGGATGTTGGAGAACCCAATCCCCATAAAACTAGGGATCATTCGATTCAGATCAAAGTGAGGAACACAGAAAGCATGCGATCTATGGAGAGGAGGATAGAAGAGATAGAAAGGGGCTGAGAAAGGACAAGAGGGGTTCTGTAGGAATATATCTTGGACGTAGTGGGCTCGAGGTAGGAGAAAGGATTGTATCCCTCTAATGTAAATTAGACTGCTCAAATGAAACCAGTAATAAATGAACTAGCGTGGCACAAGGAACTATAGTCAAAAAAGAGAAAATCTAGAAAACCTTCGTAAATCAAATGAATAAGTCATGCGACAAAGAAATATGGGATAACAAACATTTAAGCCAATATTCAATTAATATTAAGATTAGTATTTAGGAATTTTCTTCTCTAAAAAAATTGTTTTAGCAAACATATCCCATTGCGTTCAAACTTTGCACCTAGGCTAATTAGGACCCAAAAAATGAGTATGAATCAGACTTAGTTTTTGAAGTTATCTTGTAAGGCTTTTAGTACAATTAGGTTTTAGCACCATTAACTTATTAATTAGTATTATATATGGGTATTATCCTCAAATATTGTAGATTTAGACTTCATTATCCCCATATTATCACCATATGGAGTTGTTCAGATTATCTTGCATGAAATAAGTTATTTGAAGCATAGTTAATAAGTTCATTATTGTTAATATCAATTTAAATAATGGAAAATTAATAACTCCCACTTTTTTTGGTCAGTAAATTAATAACTCCCACTTACATTAAGCATCCATTTATTGTCAATATAAATTAGCCACATTATCATTCAAATGAACCAATTACTCATATTTATTTACATCATGTTACTAATGATGCACATTTAACCCCACATTAACCATTTAGAAATATTTATATAAACCTAAATTTTTACTAACCACATTTGAGTCATTATATGTGTATTAGTGAACAAGGTGAAACATATTGCATGTTAATGAATTGATTTACATACCAAGCCACAATTAGGTGATTATGTATATCTATAATATCATGTATGCTATCTGATTATAACACCTAATGTCACTAATGTATTATAACTAATGCCAAGGGTGCATATATTAGGATGAGAGTATTACAACTTAGGTTTTAGTTCAAAATTATCATTAACCAACAACTATGGTGTAAGACCCCAAATTTGAACACATGCACATGAGAGGAAGCATCAATTCCAAACTCATAATATTTGTTGGGTATCACAGAAATTGAATATCATGCGTCAAGAATAATTGAAAGCTTAACCAACACAGTGACACATTTCATTATTCATTCTCAAAAGTTTGCATGAAAAAGAAACTTAATACAAATTATGACATGATTCAAGGGGATAAACATAAACAACTATATCTTAAAAGACACAACTAATTGAGGTGGATAATGGCACCACACCAAGGCACTCCTAGTCTTCTATTAGATCCTTCATGTCCTTATCCTGATTTCATGATCCTCTTCTGTTCTTCACCTGCAGACATCTCGTCCGTAGCCATGCAAGGCAATGTAAAACTTGTGTGAGTGGCACTGAGTAGTTATAACGTAATAGAAGTTTATAATTAGAAAGGAATTCATATAACTTGAAGCATAATTACTCAACATGATTAACATGATTACATGAGAACTTGATTAACTTGACATGATTTCTTAACAAATTGGATTTTTTCTTGACTTGACATAGTCACTCTCTTAATGCATCACAATGCTCATAAGGTCGGTTAAGGCTCACATAAAGTCGATTAAGTCTCACATAAGGCTAGTTAGGCTCACATAATGCTCTCACATAGCACATAAGGCCGATTAAGGCTCATTTAAACATGATTGAGAGGACTATATCAAGATAACATGATTTCTTAATCTTAAACATGATTTTAATAATGTTTATCCTAATTGATGATTCATTAGCATGACAGTGATAGATAATGTTTCACACGAAATTGTAAACACAAAAACTATAGAAAACTTATTTTCCTAACATCAATATAATTTTCCATAAGCATATAATCAGTAGTGGCATAAGTGTACTTTAAATGAATCATCAACATTAAATATGTGAATAATAAAACCCAAAACCCTAACATTATACTCATTTTGCATGACCCACTCACCTGATCTTGAGGAGATGTACTGTTGATTTCTTTATTATTGTTCCAACCCTATTTGTCATGTATAACATATAAGTGTATTATTTATCATAATCAAAACTAGGGTTTTATGAGTTACTGATCATTCATGTGAACAAGGATCTGATTTTGGGTGTTAAACTAGTTTAGGATGGTTCCTTGTGTTAAAATATTTCCAACAAATATTTACACTTAATTTTATGACATCAGGATTAAAAAATGGATCTCTTATATCTAACTAATTAGAAAGAAAACATTTAAATAGCCATGCCTAAAATCATTCTTAATCAATGTTGTGTGGCCTCACTGATGTGATCCAATTGTCACTCGCCATATATCTTTGGGTTTACACAGGGATCACAAATGATTAATCAATGATGCAGATTATGAATATGCCCATAGGAGGAATTACATGAAGAAAATGAAAAGGGGTTAGATTCGGTGAGGCATCCCCTCATGCTCTATCAAATGTTAGGACATTAAGTTTATAGAAGCTCGATACTAGCAGAAAACTTGTAACTGATGCTCAAAACAAAGATGAAATTTTCACTTGTAATCACATCCATTGTATGTGACACTATTATGCTAGTCACAAAGACCCTTGGCTGAGGTCTAGTGGTCACCAGAGTTAGATGATGACTTCTCTACCGGAGTTCTTTAGAGGTTGTAAAAAGATGGAGCAAGCCAAGAAATGGGATGGGAATCTACACTGGAACCATACATTCACTAAGTTCAAGAGGAAAAATCACAACCAAAGACACAGACATATATGAGCATTCACACACAAAACCTCAAGAGGCATTGTGATACACAATAAATACAGAAAAAGGGTCAAATATGACATTTGATTCCATATAGACAAAACATAGGTTTTGGGAGTTGATCTAGCTTCAAACTAGTTTACTAAAGTTATCTGAGTGGTTTCCATGGTCTAGATGTTCTTGAGACAGGTTGGCGATGAGTTTCACTGACATGAAGATAGGTTCATGGGTATAGTGTTGGAGTGAAACACACTGGAAAAGGGCATAAGAAAAACCTTTGTTGAAGTATGGGGAAGCATATCGAAGGTGTAATTGGACTGGGATGATCAGAACTGCTAACTCAAGCTTGTCTTCCTCCAAGAAGAAGATTGACATGTGGCAACATGGTGGCTGGTTTTGGATAAAATTGATGATTGTGGAAGGTCTCTCATGGGTCAAGATACTTTCTGGTTGACTTTGGGTCAACACGATGAAGCATACTAACATTGAGGACCTACTATATTGACTCGCTCTAGATGTGATCTAGGCATTTTCCTGATAGAGGAAGATAGGGTTTGAGTAGAGGCTCTTTGGACTCACAACTACCTCGAGAGTATAGTGGTGGCAAAATCATGAGAGGACGTGGAGAGTGGAGTGAGAGTGTGATAACAATAAGTAATAGCATGTGACTAGTTCTTGGAGTGTGAATAATGGGAGGTAGAAGAAAGAGTTGTTTGCTGCTAGATCATGATCTGATGAGCAGGATTGAATGAGTGAAAAGTACAGTAGTGTGTGATGCACATTGCAGATATACATACAAGTAATTAGGCACTTTCATTTAATTTGTTGCATTACATACACATCTAGGTCCCTGTGTATATTATTATTGACACATATCCTAACACCAAAAGGTATAGATAGGCTTTTATCCAATTCTATTGAAATTCAACATGTTGGCTAAATTAAATCCAAGGATTCCAAATATCAACTCAAATATTACATTTGAGATCAAGAAATACATGTTTTACGTGATTAGGCATTTAGAGTAGTTAATACATCAATGATTATTCACATGCAGTTACACTACCATAATTTGATGGAATATATATTATGCCATGAACTAATCAAATTTAATAAAGGGAATATAATATAGAGGAATGTGGGGTTATATTGAATTTAAAATCTTGTCATTCATTACTTCATATGTAGGGATTATTTGTGCATACTATTAAATTTAATATGTGATAAATGTTGAACCATCATGTGTGAGACTTATTCTAGGGGTTTACATCATTATAAGAAAATTAAACTGACAACTTAGAATAGTTGGTTGTGTGTGTTGTAACTGCAATTTTATGTATTTTACATATGGTTTCTAAGTTAGGTTCCTTATATCTCACTCATCATAACATTAAGGTTTATTGGTCCATGGCATGGATACGATCACATGTATCCACATTAGGGTTAATATGTGAGTTACTCATATTATGTGCATTAAATGTTCACTAGGGTATAAACAAGCATGTCGGGGTATAAATCTAACCTCATTTGGTGATTCTAGAGATCCAAATCCACCAACCTCCTATTCATGAAACTAGAGTTTCTAACGTTAGGAAAGTCAAATCTCAGTATGTCACATGACTCCATCCCTTAAAAGGGCTTTTGGCTCCAAAATCAGCATATCCATGATCTATCAAGGTACTACCCATCCACCCCTTTAAAATGTTTGACATAATTAGTCAATCAAAACTAGAGGTGAGAGGGTGAGTCCATATGTACTTCATGTAACATCCACAACATTCACCAAAACCAAGCAACATGGAGCGAACAGATAAAACACCATAGATACAAAGTCAAGTTAACTAGAAACATAAGGGTTACTTTTATCATTATCTGCATGAACTTATTCACCATTAATGGAGGTGATAAGTCCAACATGGACCTCACCAGGTACCTCTTCATGACATTTAGGGCATCAAGGCCTGATATGACCAGGATCTCCACAATGGTGGCATGTAACCTGGACATCTGATGTAGAAGGACAGTTCCCAAGAGGATGATATCATGATTCTTGGCACACTTGTCCCTCTTTTGTTACTCACCTAAGAACTTACTCTTATTGTTGCTCATATCTTGAAAATCTGAGTAAGCTTGAATAGATTGAGGCTTGTCCACAATCTATGTGAAGTTCAGTGGTAGATGAGGAACCAACCTTCTTCTAATATTATAGCACAAACCATTCAAAAACATAATAGATTGTCTGTCGTGAGTCAATCCTTTATCATAATGCTCCAACCAGATGAGATTTTGTACATATCCCACAAAAGTCATGGAGTTTTGATGTAGATTGTAGAACACAAACTCCTTCTTCCTTATCCCAATAGATGATGTATACTTCTTTCTAAAAAGGGTAAGGAACTAATCCCATGTCAATGAATCAATGTCACTAGTCTTGGCCATACTATTCCACCAATGATGAGATAGTCCTCTTAGAAGTATGTATCAAAATGAACCTTATGATACTCAGGGCATGCCATGCCTTTAGAAGTTCATTCAATAGCAAGAATGTAATCATTAGTGATTCTAATATGCACACTTCATCCTCACCATGACAGTGGAGAGGACACAACTTCAAGAAGGATTGAGAGGGCATTCCTTTGGTGGTGAAGTATAAGTCCTCACCAAGACATAGGAAAGAAGTTCTCAAATATAAGCCAACTTCTCATCACTGGGAAAACCAAAATATGGAGTAGTTGAAGATGGTGTCGAAGAAGATGGCACTACTAGGGGTTGACTCTCAATTGTTGGGAAAGCTTGAGAAGCCTGAGGGGTAAAAGGAAGATCCATCCTTGACATCCGTACTTTGATTCTTTGGGTGTCTCAACCCCAACTAGTTTATCAACTATTGAGTTGTCTCCAAACATATTGTTGTGCATGGACAAGGCAAGGGTATAAGGTATAAGGAACCTATAGGATGGGTAAAAACCTAAGGAAGATAATGATTGAAATAGTTAGATAAACTGACTATTATGGCTCTAATGCCATGCTTGTAAGGAGTGGGACCCGAGAGGGGAGCCACTCAACTTACTCAAAAGAGTAATAGAAAACTATCCAATGCCAATTATCACAAGTATTTTTTCAAAAAGGGTGATAACTATAATTCAAGTATGTAATGTATTAAATACCAACGGTGTAACAATGGAAGTAAAATCTAACTATTACAACATTCATGTTTAACATAGTTCTTCACCACGTCGGGTGTACATAAAAGAAACTATACAAGACTAATCTATAACATAGGATCAATAGAGGGTAAACCAACCACTTCAATCTATTTCTAAGAAGCACAAATACTATTAATCAAAGTCCAACTCAACATCACCTATGGTTGGATCTTCTTCACCTAAAGGGTTGGGAACACCCTCCACAAGAGAAGACAAGGTGGAAGATTATCAACAAAAGAT
Source organism: Alisma plantago-aquatica (assembly GCA_963693085.1). Taxonomy (NCBI): domain Eukaryota; kingdom Viridiplantae; phylum Streptophyta; class Magnoliopsida; order Alismatales; family Alismataceae; genus Alisma; species Alisma plantago-aquatica. The sequence continues at coordinate 640,057,005 of OY856410.1, forward strand.
CTAGTTTGTGCTTATAATAGGGATTGGAAAATTGAAATAGTAAAAGTACATCAAAAGTAAAATAACATGGTTCCCAATGAAGAGGGAGGTATAAGCATCCATGTAGATATGAAAAGAGTTCTTCATATAGTAAGACAACAAAATTATATGTAGAAATAAAAAGTACAACAATAAAATTATTTCCTTTAAATCTCAAATTAGGTAACAACAAATAAATAATTGGAATTTTGCATGCAGATTAAATATTAGACTACATCCATCTAAAAGTTGGAGGAGAACAATTCCACATTGAGCATCGACTATCCTAAATAAAAATATGTATAAAACATGTGAGAGAACCTGGATCTAGTCAAGAGAACCATCACCCAACTGCTAGAAAGTTGTACAATGGGGTCAGAACCAATAATGTACCACCACTAATAGACAATAATAGTCTCACAATCAAACATGCATATAATTGAGAAGAAAGATAAAGTTCAATCCAAGCAAATAATTTAATTTAGGGTTTCCATCATGAAATGGAACAATAAGGTGAAATAATGTAATAAGGGATGAAAATTGAATAAATATCAACAAGATCAACAAGAGAGATTCAATTTGCATTCTCAATAGAATATAAGATGAATTTAAGTGAGTTGGACCCAATTAGGTCAAACATGCATATTCAAGTGATATATAAAAATCTAAGCAGACTCTTGGTCATTCATTTCTAGGGTTGCGGCTCTGGTGATCGGCGACTCCGGGAACCCTCGCCTAGGTCAACCAAGGCGATCCTCTCTATCTTTTATAGAAATTATCCTCCGCCATGGAGGATGAACTTGTGGATAGATATGCAGTGCTCAAGGTGTAGGATGATGAAGAGAATGATGTACTGGACTTCAAGATGGAGGAGATCAAGATGCAGACCGAACATCTTGAACTCGCAATGGCGGCAAGGCTGGTCACAAGCCTCCCATACAATTTCCCAGTGCTCAAACGAACCTTGTTGAACGTGTGGTCACTGAGGAAGGAGGCAAGCTTCAGAATGATAGAAAAAAACCTATTCATTATACAATTCATACATTGATTGGATAAATAGATGGTGATCACCAAAGGGCCATGGAATTTCGAATACCATCTACTAGTGACAAAAGATATCCATCCTGAGGATATACCGGTGGAGATCAAGATCACACAAAGCTTATTTTGGATTAAGCTATACAATCTACCATTAGGGTATAGATCTGAAGATTCCATTAGGGCAGTGGTGGGAAAAATAGGAAAGGGTTGTTGCGGTGGACAGGAAGGACTTGAGTTGGGACACTTCATGTAGGGCAAGAGTGGAGATCAATGTAACCAAGCCAATCTGACAAAAGCAAAAGATTAGGGACAATAGAGGGAAGGTAGTTGCTATAGAAATCTGATACGAGCGACTACCATCCTTATGCTACCTATGTGGGATCATGGGTCATATTGATAAATACTACAATGAGGAGGAAGAAGGAAAGGAGGTGCTACGCCCAAGGATGTGGGGGCCATGGTTCAAGGAATCGCCAGTCAAGCGGTGGGTGATCCCCATAAAGGAGGAGCTATTTGGGAGGGAGAATGAATCCTAGAAACTGAACTTCATGCAAAAACAACAATCCTCTCAAGAAGGATCAGAATGATGGTCAAGGAAGGCCAATTCAGCATCAATAGAATCCCACAAACATCCCAATGTTAGGGAAGATGGAGCAGAGTCGACCTACTCAGTGTCAATGCAACAACTCAGGTGGGTGTTCAAAGTGAAAGGAATAGAGCAACGAGGTCCAAGGACCAAGATGCAAAGGAGAGACAGGGGTACATTAGAGGACCAACCATTGCAAGACAAACTACGCACAGACACCGTTAGGGTTGGTGATCTTAATAGAGAAGGATGAGGTGAAGATGATGACACACCACTGGAGGATGGCATGGTGCTGGAGCAGCACCACCGAGAAGACACATCAGGGTGGGATGGTGATATGAGAAGAGGAAGTCTAGTCGTTCTGAACTCAATTATGGGCACAACACATAAAGGAAAGTAGGTCCATGGGAGCAACCCCAAGCTGAAAGGAGGTCTGACAAGAAAAGGCAAACGGTTCACTAGACTCAGTAGAAGCAATGGAAGGGAGGAGGGTGGTAGATATGATAAGTGGGGAGAGCTAGGGGTCAAATGGGGGAGAGGGACTGGCACCAAAGAAGAAGAGGGGGAAATAAAGATAGGGAGTGTGGTTGGGAAAAAAATGAAGAACACAATTATCAACGTTGTCGTCAACAAGAAAGTAGGGGGTCTTGGGAATGACCAGGCTCATGAAGGGAAATGAAGATCCTCTATTGGAATGTCCAGGGTCTGGGCTGCCCTGGGATGGTTAACTCCCTCAAAAGGAAGTGTTTGAGGGAGATGCCCAACATAGTCTTCAATATGGAGACTATGTGCAAGAGTGTAGACCAAACTAATATCAGAAGAAGACGCGGGTACGATAGTGGAGTTGGGGTGGATGTTAGGGGTAGGTCAGGAGGTTTGGGACTTTGGTGGAAGGGAAACAAACTAAATGTGAAATCTTTCTCAGATCACCACATTTGCACTGAGGTTGGTGAAGATCGCAAGGAGGATATGTTCTTTTTTGGGAGTATATATGGTTGGGAAGCAGTGCAGAAATGGGGAGCATGTGGAAGTTGATGGAGGAGTTGTGTGGGATGTCAGATTGGCCTAAAGTCATTAGGGGGACTTCAATGAAATCTTTGTGGTTGAAGAGAAACAAGGGGGTTAGCCCCACAATGAATGGTAGATGAGAAACTTTAGAGAGGCAATTGACACCTGCCATATGATGGATATTGGCTATCATGGAAGCAAGTTCACATGGAAAATAGGGTTACATGCAGACAAACTTATTATGGAAAGACTGGACTAGTTCCTAGAAGACAGGGTTTGATTAGATCTTTTCAATGCTAGAAAAGTCAAAAACTTTCCTATTTGCAACTCAGACCATGGACAAATCCTCCTTTGGGTAGAAAGATGGAGACAAAGAGAGAAGGATGAAAGACAGTTCAAATTTGAGACTATGTGGCTTTCCTCCCCAGAATGTAAATCAGTGATAGAGAAGGCCTGGGTTGACAACTCAAATAGGGGTTTGTACAGACAAATAGAGTCTTGTATGGACAATTTGAGTATATGGGCCTCTAAAAGTTTTGGCAATATAAAGAGAAGGATTAGACAGACAGAGAAGGATCTGGTTAAGGCACAGAACAGACCCCCCTCACATGACATGGTTGTAGAACGTGTAACACTATTTATGAAACTTCAGGAGTTATAGAGGCAAGAAGAAAGCTTTTGGCATGTGAGAGCAAGAACTAATGAAATGCAATATGGAGACAAAAACACACAATACTTCCACCACGAAGCAAGCTAGAGGAAAAGGAGGAACATGATTGAAGGAATTTTCAAGGATGACAGGACATGGCAAATTGATCCAGAGGAAGTAGAGGGGGTTATCACTTCTTTCTTCAATTCCCTATTCAACCCTGCCAACCCAGAAGAGGTTGATGACTTTCTGGAAGGTATGGAGGGGACTATCACTGACGAGGAGAAGGCACTCCTGATCTGAGAGCCCACTGAAGGGGAGGTATGGCAGGAAATTCAGTAGATGCATCCTAATAAAGCACCAGGCCCAGACGGCATGAAGGCAGTTTTCTATCAAACATTCTGGGAGATAGTGAAGAACAACTTGCTAAATTTTATTTCTACATGATGGAATGGAGGAGCCAATTTGGAAGAGATAAACAAGAATGATATTATTTTGATCCCTAAATCAGCTAACCCAACCCGCATCACTGAGTTCCTCTCTATCAACTTGTGTAATGTAATCTATAAAATCATTACAAAGGTGATGGCCAATAGGATGAAACCATTGTTGGACAAATTAATATCAGAAAACCAAAGCACTTTTTTTGGAGGAGGAATGATCACCGATAATGCCTTGGTGTCTTATGAGATGTTCCATATGATGAAGCATTGTAAGAAAGGCAAGGAGGGACTTATGTCTCTTAAGTTGGATATGAGCAAAGCATATGACAAGGTGGAATGGAGTATCCTGGACAGAGTCATGGAGAGGATGGGTTTTCCTAATTAGTGGAGGGCTAAAGTGAGCATATGCATTACTAGTGTGTCCCACAAGTTCATCATTAATGGCAAGAGGAGAGGATCTACAAGACCTTCATGAGGACTTCGCCAAGTTGACCTGATATCTCCCTATCTCTCTCTGTTTTGTGTTGATGCTATCTCTTTGTCCCTTAATAAAGCTACATAGGAGGGTCATATCCACAGTGTGAGGTCATGCAAAAAAGCACAGAGTGTATCACATCTATAATTCACAGATGAAAGTATTGTGTTCTCAAGGGAGACCTAAGAAGAATGCTCTGTTCTAGCTGATATTTTCAGCCAATATGAGAGGGCATCCAGACAGAAGACTAATTTTGAAAAGATTAAGGTCTCCTTTAGTGCTAATATTCCATAAGAAAGGAGAAACACAATCAAAGGTCCTCTAAAGGTCAGAGAGGTGTACAAACATGAAAAATACTTGGGGCTCCCTACGTTGGTGAGAAGGTCTAAGAAACTAGTCTTTGCTGTCATTAAAGATAGGGTATGGAAGAAGGTGCAGGGATGGAAGGAACACTTGTTGTCCAAACCGGGAAAGGAAGTTCTCATTAAATCTGTCATCCAAGCTATCCCTACATATTTGATGAGCATCTTCAAGCTACCGTATGGACTAATCGAGGAGATCCACTCAATGATTGCACAATTCTAGTAGGGCTCTAAGGAAGGCGAAGGGAAGATCCACTGGCTGAGCTATGAGAGACTATGGAGGCCCAAAGAAAATGGAAGGATGGGATTCAGGGGACTAAAGGCACTCAATCAAGCCTTGTTAGCCAAACAAGGATAGAGCTTAGCTACCAAGGAGGACTTGCTAGTGGCAAGAATCTTCTAGGAGAAATATCATTGGAAGGCCTCAGTTCTTCAAGCCAATATTGGAGGAGCATCGAGCTACATGTAGAGGAGCATATGGGGAGCGATCCAGTTGACCAAGCCTGATTTTCTATGGAGAGTGGGGAGCAGAAGTAAGATAGATATCCACGGTGATAGGTGGATTCCACATCTGGGTGGTCCAGTACAACGCTACCTTATACGGGGACCGGTGGATTACAGGACATTGAGTCTATTGATCAACCAGGAGACGGGGCAGTAGGACTACAAAATGCTGTCAAAATGTTTCCCACCACATATAGGGGACATGATCCGGTACATCCCAATCACCATTAGGGGTGAGGAAGACACTCTATGCTGGGATAAGGAAAGTAAGGGTCAATTCATGATACATAGCTCATACAGGCTGCTAAGGTCAGGAGAAGATATTATAGATGACTTAGATAGGGAGGATTGAAGGAGAGTCTAGAAACAACACTGCCCACCAAAACTTAAACACTTCATTTGGCATGTGTTAAGGAACATATTTCCTACTAGACTCAAACTCTTCATGAAACAAGTTCTCTAGGATGACAAGTGATAGAGATGCGGTAGTCACCAGGAGAGCCTAACGCATGCACTACTGACGTGTGACTCATCGAGGATGGTATGGACTGCTAGATTGATGGACTGGGATGGTTGATTAGAGCACATGGATGTCAAAGAGTTTACTAGGCATCTACTACAATGTGACAATCAAACTAGAAAAGAGGAAGGAGCCACATTGCTATGGGTTGCATGGACAACTAGGAACAAACTATTATTTGAACTGAAACCTCCCTTCATCCCATCTATGGCGGTTGGCTTCTTGTCAATGGTGGCAGACCACGCGTGGTACTCAACCACGGTGACAGGCGCGCCTCACCCAAGTGTAAGGGATGCACAATGCTTGTGGGTGAAGCCTACGCTAGGACGCTTCAAGCTGAACTCAGATGTGAGTGTTGGGGAAGATGGAAAAGGGGATTATGGAGCACAGAGGAGGCATCAAAATGACCTACCAGTGCCGACTTGACCATGCATTCTCAATGTTATGGGCGAAGGGAATGGTGGCTCTAGAAGGAATGAAGGCGGCGCTTCAACTGGGTATGTTGGATATTATCGTCGAAACAGACAATGCTCTTCTAGTGCAAGAAGACCGTAATGGAGGTTGGGGAAGGGGCTATGAAGATTTAGTGGCATGACATATTATCCTCCTTTCAGTTCTATTTTGTTTGGAGACAAGGTAGTGGGGTTTCTCATGTCTTGGCTTCTTTAACCTGCCATGTAGAAAATCCTCGAATGTTAATTGAGGATTTTGACAATGATATCATTGTACTCGCTTTGAAAGACATTGAATAAATATATTGCAGGTGCCCTTTATAAAATCAAAGAGAGATAAAAAATAGAGTTATTTTCCAATATGACTCATAAAGAGAAGCAACATACCTCAAAAATGGGTATAAAAAATCAAGTTCAAACACTAGATCCAAATCAAGTTCTGAAGCTACCCATTAAATATTCAGATGTACTAGGGTTAGGCTACTATAAACAAAACCCTAAAAATGACCCTTTTTATTTTCAATCATTTAGGTATAAACATTACATAATTTGATAGATTATAATTTATTGATTTCAAAACATATTTATTTATTAATTTTTGACTCACAGATCATTAGATACGAATTTTACAATAATAAAGGTAACTAGGAAAACAATAAAAACCATGTATTCCATGAATTACAATTTGGTTACCGAAATGATACCAAATTGTAATTTTTTATTCCATTACATATTTTGGTTTATTATTTGACCTATAATTTAGTTTCTATGAATTTTCCAAGATGCAATGATTTATTAAAATCTAAAATCGAAAACTTATGAAAAAGTCCCAAAAGTCCCTTGCATCGCGCATCGAAATCTTGATTTGTGACACTGCATATGACTAAAAACTAGTCAATTGAACTAACACATGACATATCATTGAAGTTACTTGTTAAATGATGGAAAAACCCATGGCAATCGTGACACGAATAAAATTTGACCAAGGAAAATTCAGTAAAACACTAGCAAGACATCTTATTGTCTTCACCCCTTTTGTGCAATTCCTATAAAATGCGCCATGGAATCTCTCTGACCAGAGGTCCAAAACCCCACACGAAAGAAAATTTGAAACCCCAATCCATTCTTTTATCTCTTTAGTGTACTAATGCCCGTAGCAAGCCCAAACAAAGGATGCGAGACATCTAAGGAGAGAAGGAAGTTGTTGCTGCCATGGATGCTTGCATGAGAATAGTGATACAAACCCTTTTCTACCAATCACCCTTTATAGGTTTCTAAATTACCATCCATGTCGGTCTTCTACTTGATGACCCACTTGCACCCTATGGTTTTTGCCTCTTCAGGTGAATCCACCAAGGTTCATACCTTTGTGGTTTACACGGAGTCCATCTTATATCTCATGGCCTCAAGCCATTTATCAAACTCTGGCCCCTCTATAGATTCTAGGTAGGTTTTTGGCTTATCATTTATGACTACCAAACCTTTTTCACCAGTTTCCATGGTCAAATCTATTGGGGTCATGCTTGCCATTGTAGCTTAGCTACAAAGGTCAGTCTATAGATTGAAGCAAGCATCTTAGAGATAGAATCTTCCATTTGATGAGTCAGTGAAAGAGTTTGGGTTTAGTCAAAATGCAGATGAGCCTTGTGTTTACAGTAAGGTTAGTGGGATCATAGGTGCATGTCTCATATTGATCAGGATTGATATCCCTACTTTACAAATGGTAAGGACCTAGTTGTGAAGTACCTTATCTATGAAGGATTTACACGAAGCGTCCTACACCTGAGGAATTAAGATCTATAGATATAGATCTAGAAAGCCTCTTTTGGCCTAAACCTGAGTACATATATTGCCATGGTTTTGAAGATGTTCAGGATGCATGACTCAAAGAGATGAAATTTTTCATGTCCCATGGAATTAGTCTCTCTAGAGCCATAGTGTCCCAATTCTTGTGAAGAATGGGAGTGCATGAGTAAGATTCCATATGCATACTCTATTGGATGTATCATGTGTGTAATGTTATGTACTCATCCTGATGTCTTGTATTCTTAGGCATCATGAGCAATTATCAATAAGATCCCGATGAAGGCCATTGGACTACAGTAAAGAACATCCTTATGTACTTAAGAAGCACTAGTGATCAGTTCCTCGTTTATGGTGGTAAGGAAGAGTTGGATGTGAAGGGTTACACCAATGTAAGCTTCCAAACTAACAAAGATGATTAATGATCATAATCCAAACTTGTATTGTTCCTTAAATAGAAATGTAAGCTAGAAATGTTTTGAGCAAGAGACAATTGCTAATTCTACAATAAAAGTTGAGTATGTTGTTGTATTGAGCACAACAGAGGATATTTTATGGATCAATAAGTTAATTAGATCAACTTAAGGAGGTTTCAACCATTGATGACTCACTCAAAATACTATGAAAAAATGGAGCTATTGGATAGGGTAAGGAACCTAGATCACATATCCAATACGAGACAACAACTTAGAAAAAATGGAGCTATGGATAGCCTCTCCATCTCATACGAGAAATCATACAACAAGGAGATGTGAAAATTTGCAAAGTACCAACTAGAAGAAAATGTTGTTGGTCCGCTAACAAAAGCACTTGATTAGCAAAAACATGATGGTCATGTTAGATCACTTAACATAATGATGGTATTGGGGAATCATGTACTTGATTTGATAACAAAAAAGGTATTTCTATCTGTTTTGTTTGTATCAGTCATGAGATGATGACTCAATCATGACAAATGTATAAAGAATGATATTACTCTATGAGATATTTTTCAGGTTGAGGACATGAAAAATGACATCATATGTATGATAAGAGTACATACATTCTTGTTATGTCCTTAGTCATATATTCTTTTGAAAGAAAAATAGAGGACACTAATACATAAGACTATAGTGTGTTTTGACTAATGATAGAGCATCATTAGATATGATTGGATATCAAATCAAATACATATGAACTTGTTAGAGAATAATGTACCAAACAGAACCACCTTGAGAGTGATACATGGAAAACATGGAATGGTAGTCATAATTAGATCTCAAAGTGATAATGGTGATTGTAGTTGTTAGACATGAAGTCTCTACACTCATCCCATGTCATTTGATGAACTTTGATACCATTTAGTGTGACCTTGGAAACACTAAGCTAAAAGGTGGTGTATGTTGTGACGCATGGGGATTGACTGTGACTGAAGTAGATGGGATTTTTCCCTCCTTCTAGAGATGATATCCTAGCCACTTGATATGTGAGACTGAGAAATGTATGGCCATACTCATGTGAGTCAATATGTGATAAGTGAGCTCATGTGCATCTCAACAATCTACTCTGATTCTAGGAACATAGATTTAATGTTAAGAGGATGGGGACTCCATGCCTCATGTTAAATCAGGATATATGAGACAAAGGATCTATACGATCATGGTAACACTGATCACCAATATAGGTTGAAGTTGTTCTCCAATTTTTTATTTACCTAGATAGTAATGATGTGTTGCTAGAAACAGCTCATCGCTTGTGATGTCATAATCTGGTTATGGACATTCATTGTCAATGTGAATGGACCTATAGGGTAACACATACATAATGCACTTCAAATAGGAGATTACTTAGGGTTAAGATTTTTCTTGGTTACTAAAAGTGTTTAGGTAAAAAAGATAAACAACATTGGTTGTAAGTTGACCAACTAGAGTGTTCAGTCGACTGACTATTGTACATTCAAAAAATGGATTTCTTTTGACACTAGTCGTTTGAACTAGTCATTCGACCAGTTGAAGTGTTCAAAAAACCATTTAAACAATGTTTTCGGCATATGAACAAAGTAATCATTCAAGTGATTGGAATGTATAATTGACTTATTGGATGTGAAGTGATTAGCTTGACTTGGTCAAACAATGTATGATATGCTTAACAATGTGCATTAATCAAAACTAATGTTATTGAACTACTGACCACACACCAATTGATCGATTAGATGGTTCAGTCGACTGACTGGTCAGACACAATATTTGTCTAACTAGGAGATCTGACCTTTTATATCCTTTAGGTTTTGGATACCCTATCCCATCCACTCCTATATAATGTGGGGAATGGCCATGTCTCCGTACACTTCTCTTCTCATAGTTGTGGTAATGTATGGGAGAGACTAAGAAGTCTTACCCAAGATAGGGAGAGAAAACAATGGGAAAGTATTCAACACTAGATCATTGACCAACAATCATCTCCTTGAAGTTCAAAATGGATTTCTTGATGGTCCGCGTGGACTACATAGATTCGGTGGAAACCATTATTTCCATGCTAGAGGACATCTTCAACCATCGTCTATGGGGCCTACACCAGGAGGATGTCGTCGATCGCCATCTATGTGCTAGCCGTGAAGGGAGAACATCTACGTATAATGAAAGTTATTGCACTTACTCCTGGACAAGCCACATCTTGCACCCTCTTTCTGAATACATCATTGCTGACGCAATCTATTGGTTAAGGAATGTGGATAGAAAATCTTCATCTCTTCTACCATCTTTGTCTCCATATTTCCCAAAACAATTATATTTCCTAATTTCTACCATTGTCTTTTTTGTTTACTACTATTATAGTATAAAACACATAAAAATGCTACACGAACAAAATCAATTTTAGATAAGAAATTTATATTAGCTGAATTATTAGTAAACTAACAAATAAATTAGAATATAGATTCCCTAAATACCAAAATATTGTCACATAGGTCTGTTCTGTGAAGGATTAAATGTGCATACTCACTAGTAGAGTCCATGATGGCACAGCTGAAGCATATCAGTGGGTACAAGGGACTAAGCTTAGTGAGGACCAATCTTCTTTTTTTAATTTGGTACCCAAAACTATCTAGCGATTATGGTGGTGCTAAGTTTATAAATAGTATAATGACTTTAGTTACTACTCAATGTGTCAGACCTCTTAAAATTTAGTACTGACACTAACTAGATATTATGGTGGTATTGAGTTTATAAATAGTAGGCTAGCCTAGTTACTACTCACTATACTAGTTCTTATTGAACCACTAATGTAAAAAAATTAGTGAAGTAGTTTGACCCTTTTCTTAAGTACCAAAGATTGAGGAGAAGTCCAACTTATCGGGTCAACATATATAGTTGGGTAGATAAGACACAGAAAGCCCAATTGTAACATGAGGATCTAGTATAGAAGACTTGGAGACTTAGGTTTACTCTCATTCTTGTATGGTGAGAGTGTATCTTACTATGGTATACACATTGTCATAAACTTGATGAGGTTTTAAGGCATAATTAATTAAATAATAGATTAATTAATTTATAATAGTTATTTTTTACTTCATATGAGTTATCTTTAAAAATATTCCATATTGTATGATTTATAGTATCTACATATTTATTCATATTCTTTATTTCTAGGCTTGTATTTTTTATAATTCAATATATTAATGATGTCTACATTACCTTAATAGTTGGTTAATTTACACACACTAAGAAAGTAGGTCACACTCCTGACAAAAAAAAAGTAGGTCACACTCTACTGAAATAATTTTTCAATGCACATATCATCAAGAAGATCCAAAAGCAAGTCACTAGAAATTGTAGATCAACATAGATACTTAGAGACAATTGAATGATAGTAGATGGGCTCTTATTCTTCCTATAGTCTGGCACATGTGAGAGAGAGGATGATGGAAGTTTTGTGTAACTCTTTATATGATGCAACCAAATTCTAGATACAATTTACTTATGTTTCCATGAAAGTTCTAATAAGTAGACATATTTATTTATAATTTTCTCTAGTAAGTTAAATGTCACATTCCTACTATGTAAATTTAAAGATAAAAAAGGAACTTTTAATGGTATTTTCAATTATATATAATAAAGTGGTAGATTAATCTCACACCTAGAATGGTCTACCCTAGTTATCCAATATGGTCATGATGTCTTTACTATTTGAGCATAGATTTGGAAAACATGTGATAAGAGGTCATAGGATTAGGATGTTTTCCTCTTTAGACATTGATTACTTAGTAGAAATTTTTTGGTTATCAATATATAGATGGAACAAAAAGGGCATGATAAATCTAGTCTAAGAGCCATTATATCTTTTGACCCTTTATCCAACTTATCTAGGTGGAGAAGAAAGCAGTGATGCATAGAATGAGAGGATGTATCATATCTTCTTAGAGAAAAATGATAAAAAAGAGGGACAAGGGATCTTCATCATTTAGTAAGTATTTGATGAGGTCATATGAACTAGTGAAGAATCTTGTTAGAAAGATATTTTTGGAATTAAAGGCCCAAATGTAGTACATGAATGGATCTGAATGCTACAGAAAGTATTTTGTCTTATGGAGTTTTATGGAATCTCATAAGAGCAAACATGCTTTTTATTTTATTCAAAAATATGTTCGATTATTGTCAAGTCGAGTGAAATATAAGAGTATATATTATTTCAAGGAGTGAAAGGATTGTGTGTCTGAATTTCAATTGTCATATTTCCCTTAGACTTATGTGAGAAGTTAGATTGGAGAGTTTTAAAGCATTCAACAAGTTTGTATGATACATGGGGAGTACAAGGTCAGTTTATGTGGTTAGGAAACTTCTATCTACAACTAATTTGAGACAACATACACAAGTGCAGAAGATTTGCGGAAGATTAAATATGGAGTTAAGAAATAGTCTAGAAATTATCATGACACAAATAGAGAGAGAATTTTAGATAGTTTTTTGAAGCATCATGAAGTGAAGGAATCAATCACTACTATGGAAATCTTAGGGTAGGAAAACATGTGAAGAATTTTGCAATGGAGTATTGAGAGGGGGTGGATCCATTGAAGTATGTGGTTCTATTCTAATATTGATAGAGGTTTTTGATGTGTTGCTAGTTGAGTATTTGGATCTAATGATGTTGTTCTTCTTTCAATAGGGGATATTTAGCCTTGGAAAATGAACTTCACCATCAAAATCCATCCACTAAGGCCCTCTAGTTAATCAGTGTCGATGACATGTTTCTATAGATAGAAATTTTAAGTGTGCAAGACATGTGGTAGGGAAAATTCTAGATAGTGTTGGCGAGAAGAGTTTTATGGATTCTATTAATAATAATGTATGTGACATTTCAAGAAGTACTACCCTAAGATGCAACATAATCTAGTGAAAATTTATAGTCATAGTTCCACACATTTTAATGGAAGACTCTAGAAAGAGGAGCATGTTATAACATAGCTTCCTATTCTAGAGGTGGATCATATAGTAGGGAATAGTGGTGAATGAGGTGACATGGCATAAGGAGAGCCACATGATTTTTCTATTCTCTAAACTATGTAACGGAATTGTCCCATCCAGAGATATGTGAGTTCTTTCTTTTATGACATAATTGTTACATTTCTTATAGATCATGGAACAAAGCTTTATTTTAGATTATGTTCATAATTAGTGACTTAAAACATATGACTATGCATATCTTTACAAATCATTGTTAGGATTACTTTTTAGAGAACCCATGGTTATAAAGGAGTCTATCATGTCTCTATGTTATGTTTAAGTGGGTACGCTATAGAGGTTAATCGCACACCATTAGATATTATTTTTCTTTAACAATATTGGGGATAGATTTCATCGAGACACATCATGTCTAGTTGATTTTTGAAAGAAAATATCTTTCAAACTTTTTATTTTGTATGTATCTTCCTTTGAGACAAAAATATCCTAGCTACTTATTTACTATCAATGTGGAGATATGAAACATATCATTTTGATTATCTTACTTTGTCAGAAACTTTAATTGTATGTCATAGGTTTGGGCTTTTGAATAAGAAGTTTACTAGCCTCATTTTCAAAAAACTTAAACACCTTTATGTTCATATTTATGCCCAAAGATCCAATCATATGATGATTGTAATGGCATAACTTGTAAATGTTGATTAATAATAAAGGCAATCTTCCAATTTATTCTGTTTTATTCAGATATGAGGTAATTATGTAACATGATAAATGTATAAAGAATGATATTTCTCAATTATGTATGGTATCATGATACATACATTTTGAATAAATTGGTTATAATCCCTTTTACAAAAAATTATAGTGGTGTTTGATATATGGGATATTTCCTTTTTATTTGATTTAGTATGGAGTGGATCCCCTATCGAGTCCCACTCCTCACAGTATACCATCATAGCCATTAGAGGTTAGTTAATCTAACTATTTCAATCTTGTATCATTAAGTATGTTTACCCTAAGAAGTTTGGCATGAACAAAAAAAAATTAGTGGACCTACCATTCTTACCCCTCTAATATGTGAAAAGTTGTACTAGATAAATCTTTACTTTTGATGTGCGAACCTTAGAACTTATATGTTAGAGCCAAAGGACATAAAATTCAACTCTAGGTGTATATGACATGTCATTTGGATGCACAAACAACATAAAAAGTGTACACAATTAAAAGATTTATAAGTAATCATAATAATAGTTGTCTTATTAGGTTAAAAAATTTAAGTGTTGGAGGGTAATTGGATGATAATATATGGATGTTTAGATTTTGAGGATGAATCCTATTAAGAGGTGAGTGTTGTAATGAACCAAAACTTATAATTTACCCTATTCCATGATTAGAAATCTAGTAAGTTTGGCTTCTTAGATTTGATCAAACCAGGTTCAAAAAATTAAAACAATTTTACATAATGAGAGGTGTCCCCTTTGTCATTCGGCAGATCTTGATTCTTATGGTGACCATGTTTTACAGTGTATCACCCATCTAGGATTCAAATTTCATCATGATGTTAATTGATATTCTCTCTTTGGTATCATTTCTCACGTCACGATAAGAGCTCTTAAAGAATCTCAAGTTGCTTTTCTTGGCACTAGAAAAGATGGTTTCTGCTGTTAGTGACCTGCAGACATCCTATTATTTTATTGGTATGATGGAGCACACACACATGTATTGATCTTATAGGGGTCTCTCCTTTGACTGGTATTTAAATGCAATTATTTCAATAAAAAGGACATATTGGAAATATGTTATGCTTTGTTTTGAAAGTATGGTTTTTTCTTGCAGATCTCCATTTGTTGTGAATTTTGTAATTTCTACTTTATTTCCTAGTACAATAGTGGATATAAGGGAAAAGGAAGAGAAGAAAATACAATATTAAGAAAAAGGAAAAAGATCATGGATAGTAAGTAATGTACTTGTGAGAATTGGATAGAATTCTCTAGAAAATGGTATGGATGACCACTAATGGTTGGATTTTGGTTTCACATAGACTATAATAAGAAAGGTTATCAAAATAAAGAATATAAAAAATATAAAAAAGAGAAAATGATTAAATGAATGTTTAAAATATGCCTTATCAGAGGAAGGCCTGGATATTATTAAAAATGTCTTTTCCTTTTGAGTTTTGAACTCAAACCTTGTCTGTGGTTAGATAAAGTCATTATAGACTTCCCTTAAAATTTGGGATTAAAATGGCTTAAGAAGAGAGAGATATAGATTTTACAAAACTCCTAAAGTGAAAAGAAAAAGGGGGAAATACAGTAAATGTCACGTGTTAGGATCAAATTTGGAATTTATACTCAGCACCTTCAATGTTGTCACACGCGATCTCAAGATCAGATCGGGATTAGATCGTCAGGGGATCTTCTCCTACCTCCAACCTTTTAGGAAACTTTGGCTATAGTTAGGATGATTCTCCCCCTCTGACTCTCTCTTGCTCTGGTCTATGTGAACGGATAAAAACCCACCCATTATTTTCAGGGGCTGGTGCTGAGTCTAACCATCCCTAGAACATCCTATATGGTAGTCCATTAATAACTTTCCCTAATCAGGGTGTGGAGCCAGACTCCAAGGCCAACCATTTCCTTGTGAAATACTAATATAAAGAGTAGAGTCTCCTCTTTGCGACACCAATATTTCCTCACAAGATAATGCAAATTTAGGGAGCCAGTCTTCTAAGAATAATTTCATATCAAGACGTCTAATTCTCCTCTCTTTTCTTCTCTTGAACCACTGATGAAAATCTCCCCTATTGCATCTCTCCCTCACCAGCACCAGATAATCTAAGGCTACGATTGAGTGCGGCGACAGATGGAGAACAAGTTGGAACCTTCACCAGTCCCTCCAAGGTTTAGAAGTTGGGAGTCAACTGTGGAGTTGACCTAATTGAGAGAAGTCTAGTTCATGAGTTTGATGGAGCAACATAGAAGATGGGACTTGGTGAATAGACCTTCTTGCCCCAGGCCGTGCAAGGCCCCGAACCCTAGGGTCTCAGGGGAAAAAGTGTCCTTTCCACTGTGTGTCAGTTCTGTGCTCACATGGGGCAAGTTGCTTGCATGGCATATGCCCATTAGCGGATCCCAATATGCATGAAAAAGGGTAAAGTTCCAATTTGTTGACATGGTAACCCTCCATTGGCCAAAGGTAATTTGCCTTACAAATTTTGTAGTTAATTATCGGTAACTCAGATCAAGATAAATTATACATGAAAAATGATCAAGAAAATACGAGGAATGCAATAAAAATATAATCAAGACCTAGATTTGCTTCTAATTCTAAAAGTACCTAAAGAGTCCATCTTTAAGGTGTTTAATACGTGGAAACTCTATTTTCAATGTTTTGATTATCTTAATATGTTCAATTGATCTCAATAATCATAGATAGATATTTTTGGTTAAAAATTACAACTTGGACCTAATTTGATATTAATAACCCATTAATTTATTTAGGGTTTCCTTGAGATTAAAAGTGCAAATAATGTTATGATTAGGTTTTGTGAACCAAAAGAGCATAAAAAGTAATAATTAGGGTGAAAACCATAACGAAACCCTAAAGTTGACCCCAAAACCCTATCTTGGAACCCAACTTAGATTTAATGATAGATTTTGGATAAAATGATAATACAGGGGTAATATGCTTTAATTTCAGGAATATTGCTTGATTGGTTGCTCTTGTTATCTTTTTCTTGGACATCAAGTACTCTTGATAAAGGTATGTGGTTATACCTAATACTACTCACTTTAGTTTGTTGATGTATTCTGAAGTTTACCAAATTGATTGCAAATTAAATAGTTGTTTGTTTATTTCCTGTAAACTATAAAGTCACAATGGATATCACATTATATGGACATGACTAGCTTGAATCCTTTGCCACTTCTGGATGTATGAAAATACAAGAAAAATGATGATTATGACCATGGGGGAAGAGGATCATTAAGGGTCAAACCTCTAGGTGGGGAAGACTATACGACACCAAGCACCCAAGGGAAGAAGGTGGCCTATGTCCATAGTAGGGACAAAACCCAAAAAGGGGTTTCATAGAGGTTGGATAAATTAGAGTTGAGTAGTCATAATTAAAATTCTAATTTTATTTTGTGACTATAATTTTTGTGAATAAGTTTTTATAACTTGATGTGAATATTTTTTTCCCCACATACCCGTATAACTTGTTATATAGTGTGTTTTAATTCATAGAGTTTTAGGTGCATGCAAAATTTAAAGATTCTCTAAGACATGATAAACCAGATTAAATGACATGAAGGAATTAATCTATATAAGGAAGAATAGTTAAATACTTCTTCTTTATTTAAAATTTAAAGATAAAAATTCATGTAACTCTTCAAAAGAGCTTTTTGTATACATTTTTGAAATAATGAAAATTATTTGTTATTTTATATTGTTTGGTAAAATATGGATCCTTCAAGTAATATGTAGAAATATAAGGAAACTTATTAAAGAAAAACCTGATGGCAATGATGTCTAGAAAGGATCATGGTTTTGGGGGCTAGCAATAATTTCCTCCACACCATTAAGTTGGTATACGAGGACTTCCTTAGCCAATGTGATATCAGTTTGGATAAAACCTAGGGTTATCCTAAAACAATGTTTCCTCTAAGTCTTCTCATCTCTACTTTAATCCACTTCTCATCCTCTTTCTAAATAAACCCTAAAATATACTGCCATTCTCATCTCAAGTTAGGGTTTTTAGAAGTAGGATTTAGGTATCTCTGCCAAATAATGAACATATAATGTGATATAATAATAAAGTAAACAAAATGGTTTAATGGGTTCTTCCTTACAAGGGTAAACCTTAGATGGAGCAAGGGTTAGTTAAGAAAACACCTAAGTGGGTCAAGGGACATAGAAATGCTAAAGTGTTGGGGGTATGGTTCCTAAACCTAAGTCCTAGTAAACCCTAATCCATGGATAGAGAAAACAAAGGAAACCTAGTGAGTTGGGATACCCTAGCATACCCATGGATGTAAGTACATGGAGTAAGGTGTGCATGATACACGAGACATGATTGTACTTACAAGGGTAATAAGTGGTTACGTAACAAGGAAAATATAAAAACCCTTAGTGCAAATTTTAGGCTTGGTGTCTTGACCTAGGGTGGGTCAACCCAAGAGTGGAGAAAATATTTATGTGGGAGCTAAACCCTAAAAATTGGTTATGACCAGAAAGTATAAACTTATTCTATTAGGAACCCTAACAGGAAGTATGTCCCCACACATATACAACTAAGAGGTATACATGCATCTACACGAAAATGAGTGGCATCAAGGCTGGAAAAGGGATTAGTTCTAAGCTAGAGGATTAATGTCTATTGGATTATGAGATAGACATACTAGATGGAATAGATGAGGAGTTTAATAATGAGATAATATGGTTTTTAATGACCTCATTCGGATTTGATAATTCGACCTTATATGTGATAATACAAGTGTGGGTGTGCTTCTCCAGATAAGATAAAATAGATGAGGATAAGATGTGAATCTATAGGAGCCTCAACCTCTTCTACAAAGGGGAACCTCTAGTGCTAGGACCAGTTATAGGGTTAACTCCTGAGAGAGTGGGACCCAAAAGGAGAAGGTTGGGAACCTAGACTCCCCTACATGTGGAATTATGAGAATTATTTCTACAATATGTCCTTAACTAGACTACCCCTGAGTGAAGGAGTTGAGTTACTGTATGCATGATCCCTAGATTTTTGTTGTACCCTATATGTCCTTGGAAGGACCAAACCCTAGGAAAGATAAGGAAGCTTCTTATACATATGTGTAGATGATATGAGTACCTACCATCTAGGTGAAGGAAAGAGAGTCCCAACATCTTGGAGAGTTATAGAATGGAAATATCTTGTGAAGCCTCGCACTCAGATGGGTAGTCCCTTGTGTAGGACTCTAAGGGTTTTTTACGTGAATGAGAATTGGGTATGAATATTTTGTGAGTAGGAATCTAAGAAGAAAATGTCATATCATGTTTTGGTTTGGTACATACTTGAGTGGATATGTCATGTAGTTTAGATGACCAATGGTAAGGAGGTAATCCTGAGGTTCCTAGACGAAAGAGGGTAAGTGTTTGTATCTAGTGCATATAATGCTCACAATGTTGAGTGAGTTCATAAAGATTAATCATGCCCCCCTCATGTTTTGGGTTGAAGGAAACCCCACTTGGACTTTGATAAATGGTTGATGAGCCACTCACACAAGTTGGTTTAGCACTACCATGTAATCATATGTACATATGAAACTGGTCCAACCTTGAGAAATGATGAATGGATATGACATAACAAAAACTTAGAAATTCTCTACTTGATATTGGGTGGACACATGCATGAAATATGATAAATTAAAGTGAATAGCTAACTTCAAGATGAACATTTGATGAGGAGCACAGCCTAATATGAGAAAGTGAAAATGGGATAATGATCACGATATATTGAATATGGTTGTCTTTGACATGAGGGATATGTGGTGAAATATTGGATATGGTTGTTGTTTCCTTATTTCAAGTACACTTTATCTATTTTTGCTTACTATATGGTATGGACAGAATAATATACTTGGCCTACGACATTAGATAGTGTTCCTATAAACCTGAACACAAGAGATATAATAAATCAATCTCATTATATCCAAACACTTCAATGCATGGTAGTAAGATACCAGTAGTGATCCATCTCTTGAGTTGTAGATCACGAGATATAATGATATAACTCTCAGGTAGAAAATTCATGAATGGAATAATGGGAGATGTGCCTAAGGGATGTGTCCTCTTGTAATAGTATAACTTTGGATTTGAGTATGTTTTGTGATCCATGATACTTCTAAGTATTAGTTTTATCCTATCCTGGGATTGGATCCTTCCTAAATGAATGAGTTCATAAATTAGTTTAAGAATTGAAACAACATCAAAGGTCATTTAAAAACTTGAGAGATTAAGAGAATGAAGCACATAAGCACATATATTGAGTATGATTCTTTGCACTCATGTGAACCATCTCGAAAGGACATGAAGAAAAGTCACTATGAAAGTGACTAATAGAACGGAACCAAGACTAGATGCTTAGGTCACCATGAGCCCAATAAAAGGGTGTAAAGAAAACTATGGGTACCATAATAGATGAAAGGAAATATGGGTGAAAGAATTATAAAGGATATAATGTGCTTGGATATGATCAAATAAACCTAAAGAAAAATTTGTGATGAGATAAAATAAAGTTACGACATCTCAATGAAACCCTTTGTAAGGGTAGGGACACAAGTCAACCCTAAGATCTTGTAGGATGAGCATAAGTATACGACATTGATGAGGATGAGGAAATATTATCTACTTAGGGGTCAAGAGGAGATCATTTCAAAGGTACTTATACCTTAGAAATCTTGAGGAAATGATAAGGTTGATAAGACATGAGATGTGTATAGGAAGACATGTGATAATTTTGAATAAGAATTTTAAATTAGGAACTATGTTTAAGACTCAAAGGATAAGAGAACAGTTTTTTTCCAACATGTGTAGATGGATAAGGGAATAGTGGTATTCATGGCTTGGAGTGATGTGGAGAATGATTCAACCTAAATCTAAATTGGTAATGTGTGATGAATAATCTCTACTCTTGGATTGGGATGAGTTTTGTATTTGGACTATAGACAATTACTTATTTCGTCTTAGTATGAGTGTGGGAGATGAGACAGAAGCATGCCATATAAGAAATGGAAAGGAAATGAGGAATAAATGATTAAGTTGAAACCCTTTTAGGATATATAAGAATTTGAGGTATTAACATGCCCTTATGGAAGAATATTGAATAAACGGTTTAGAAACCTAGGTGTACAAGGTAACCACAAAATACAAATTTCAAATGTGGATATATTTATTAAATGGAATTAGATTTCTTTTGGTATAAGATTCTACTGTTCAAATTAATGGATGCAAGAGTTGAGGTACCAAATTTAGACCAAGCCCGACTTGTTGACTAAGCTTGTAACAGCCCAGGTGGATGACCCAGAGTTAGATGAGATAAAGGATTTGATAGAAAAACCTCAGACACATATCTTAGTGTAAGTGCATGGTGTAATCTGACATAAAAATTGCATTTGTCTTCTAGAGGATTCACCCTTAAGGACTTAGAAGTTCATGGTGTACGGTACACCCTAGCACCAATAAGATTTTTAAAGACTTACAACGATTTATTCCAGTGGCCTATACTGAAGCGAGACATAAAAGCATATGTGGCCAGTTGTCTCACATGCCAAACGGTGAAGTTTGAACACCAACAACCTAGTGGGTTACTACAACCAATTGAGATTCCTGAGAGGAAATGATATCTGAACACAATGGGTTGTGATGGACCACCTAACCAAGTTAGCCCTTTTGCCCACCTTAAAGAGTATCGCCAAAGTGACAAACCTAGTTGAACTACATGTTATAGAAAAAATAGTTCATCTACATGGTGTTCCAAGTGAAATTATCTTTGATCATGACTTGAAGTTCACTTCAAAGTTATTGAAGCAGGTTCATGAGGAACTTGATACATGGTGGAAATTTAGCACGAATTACCACCCCCAGACTAATATACAATCAGAAATAATGATCCAAACTTTAGAAGATTGGTTGAGAGAGTGTGTGCTCACTTGGGGTGGATCATGGGAGCAATATTGGCCCTTAGCCACATTTTCTGATAATAATAGCGATCAAGCCAGTATCGATATGCCTCCGTAAGAAGATCTTTATGGGAGTTTGTGCCAATCACTACTTCATTGGAATGATGTCGGTGATAGGAACTTGTTGAGGTCAGAATAACTACATTCATATATCGATAAAAATGCTTCGATCTTGCAGGGGCTGAAGAGAGCCCATGATTGGGAGAAATTGTATGATGATGTAGAGTGGACTATGTGTTTATGAAAATCTGACCCCTCCGAGCTATATCTAAGAACATAGGAAAATTGAGTACCCAATATGTGGATCTTTTTGAGATTCTAGAATGGATTGGTGAAGTTGCTTATCATCTAGTCGTACCCCCACAATATAGTATGATACATGATGTATTCCATGTGTCCAATCGAAATTTCTATGTGAAGGATCCTAGACATGTACTTAGCATTAAGCCTATTTCACTCCAAGGGAGGCTTATATACCCTTAGTCACCTATGAAGATACTGATACCAAGGTGAAAGAGCTCAGGAATGAAAGGATAGAGATGGTAAAGGTTCTTTGGAAGAACCATGGAGAGGGTGAAACCACATGGGAGATGAAGACAGACATGGAAAAGTCCCATTCTAATTTGTTTGTATGATTAGTCAAATTTTGAGGATAAAATTCTTATAAGAGGGGAAGGATGTTATATTTTGGTTTTTCACATGTATTTATATAATTGTAATGCAATTTTTTCAATAAAAAGGACATATTTGAAATATGTTATGCTTTGTTTTAAAAGTATGGTTTTCCCTTCCAAATTTCCCTTTGTTGTGAATTTCGTGGTTTCTACTGGCTTTCTTAGTAAAATAATGAATATAAGGAAAAAGGAAGAGAAGAAAACACAATATTAAGAAAAAGGCAAAATATAATGGATAATAAGTAATGTAATTGTGAGAATTGGGTAGAATTCTCTAGAAAGTGGTATTGATGACCCCTAATGGTTGGATTTTGGTTTCACATAGTCTCTAATAAGAAAGTTTATCAAAATAAAGAATATATAAAAGATAAGAAATAGAAAAGGATTAAATTAATTGTTAAAAATATGTCTTACGAGAGGAAGACTTCAATATTAAGAGAAGTCCCTTTCCTTTCATTTTTTGGCTTCAAACCTTGTCCAAAGTTAGATAAAGTCATCATATACTATCCCTTACAATTTGTAATCAAAAGGGATTAAGAAGAGAGAGATATGGATTTTACAAAATTCCTAAAGTGGAATGAAAAAGGGGAAATACATTAAATGTTACATTTTATAATCAAATTAAAAATAAATACTCGACCCCTTCAATGTTGTCACATGCGATCATGGCCCCAAGATTAGGATCGGATGGTTAGGGGATCTTGTTCTACCTCCAACCTTTTAGGCAACTTCATTTGCAGTACATCTATTTCTCTGACTTAGAATCCCTCTCACCTTGGTCTGTGTGAATGGTTAAAACCCCTCCCATTACATTTTTGGGGTGGTGTGAGTCTAACCATCCCTATAACACCCTATATGGGAGTCCATTAATAATTTTCCCCAATTAGGGTGTGGTTCCAGACTCGTGGGGTGACCATTTCCTTGGGGAAATACCTATATAAAGAGTAGAGTCTCCTCTTTGCAAGACCAATATTTCCTCACAAGATCATGCAAACTGAGGGAGATGGTCGTATGGGACTTGTTTCATATTATGTTGTTTGATTCTTCTCTCTTTTCTTCTCTTGGACCATCGAGAAAAGCATCCCCTATTGAATATGGCCCTCACCTCCACTGGACAATCTAAGGCTGTAATCGAGTGCAACGATGGGAGGAGAAGAGGTTGACACGTTCGCCAGCCCCTCCAAGGCCTGAAAGCTAAGAGTCAACTGTGGGTTGACCTGACGAAGAGAAGCCCGATTCATGAGTTCGAGGGAGCGAGGTAGAAAACCAAACTTGGTGGAAAGACCTTCCTAGCCTAGGTCGTGTAAGGCCCCGACCCTAGGGTCTCAGAGGAAAAAGTGTCCTTTCTATTGTGGCTCATCATTGTGCTCATGTGGGGCAAGCTGCTTGTGTGGCAGATGCCCATTAGCTGAGCCCAGTTCACATGGAAAAGGATAAAGTTCCAATTTGTTGACATGGAAGCCCTCCATTGGCCAAAGTAATTTATCTTGCAAAATTTGTAGTTAATTATTGGTAACTTTGATAAAGACAAATTATACATGAAAAATGATTAGGAAATGTGATGAAAGGAATGAAAGATATAATCATGACATAGATCTTCTTTTAGTTCAAAAAGTACCCAAACATTTCATCTTAAAGGTGTTTAATACCTTAAAACCCTAATTTTTAGGTTTTGATGATCTTAATGTGTCCAACTGATCTTAAAAATCAAAAGTTGATCTTTTAAGATAAAAAGGACAACCTAGACCTAATTTGAGTTGAATAACCCATTAATTGTTGAATTAGGATTTCCTTGAGATTAAAAGTGCAAATAATGTTAAGATTAGGATCTGTGAACCAAAAGAGCATAAAAGTGATAATTAGGGTTTGGAAAGCCAAAACCATAATGAAACCTAAAAGGTGACCCCAAAACCCTATCTTGGAACCCAATTCATTTCTAATGGTAGATTTTGGATAAAATAACAATACGTTGTATTATGCTTTAATTTCAAGATTATTCTTGATTGGTTTCTCTTCTTATCTTTTTCCTGGACATAAAGTACTCTTGAGAAAGGTATGTGGTTATGCCTAAGATAATTTGTTTTAGTTTTCTGACATTTTTTGAAATTTTCTAGATTGATTGCAAATCAAATTGTTTCTTGTTTAATTATTTCCTACAAACTATAAAGTCACCTTGGATATCACATTATATGGATATGACTATGTCTAATCCTTTGCCACCTCTACATGTATGAATATATAAGGAAAATGAAGATTAAGCCCATGGTGCAGAGGATCATCAACGGCCAAACCCCTAGGTGGGGAAGACTATATAGCACCAAGCACTTGAGGGGAGAAGGTGGCCTATGTCCAATGCAGGGACAAATCACAAAAAGGGGTTTCACAAAAGTTGGATATATTAGGGATAAGTCATGGTTAAAATGCTAATTTTGATTTTGTAACAACAATTTCTGTAAATAAGTGGTTAAAACTAAATGTGAATATTTTGTTTCCCCACATACTAGTATAACTTGATATATTGACCATGTTTTGATTCATAATGTTTTAGGTCCATGCAAAATTTAAAGATGATCAGAGACATGATAAACTAGATCAAATGACATGAAGCCATCAATCTCGGTAAGGAGTAGTTGTTAGATACTTATTCTCTGTGTACAATTTAATGATAGAAATTCATGTAACTCTTTATAAGAGCTATTGTAAACATTTTTTAAATTATGAAAATTATTTGCTATTTTATATTGTTTTGGTAAAATATGGATCCTTGAAAAAAAAATCAGGTAATGGCTTTCATCTTTTTGGCCTTAATTGGGGGTTGCTGAGAAGTGAGGCATTACAAAGTGGGTATCTTTTTGTTTGTAATCTTTAATGTGTTCAACAAAAAATATTTTAGAATTTTAAATTCCAAATCCAAATGAAAAAACCAATAGCAAGATTTAAATGTTTAATAGGTATCTAGACTTCCCTAATACCAATCACACATATTTCTTTTAAAGTAAATGGTATCCTATAATAGGCACAGACTAAACATAGAGACGAGAGGGTCATTTTTCATATTATAATAAACATTCCATCTGGTGTTCTCAATGATACATTTTCGATCAACATTTTTAAGAAGACCCAATTTTAACAAAGTATCTTCCCTGAGAGAATCAATATAGACATGTTCTTTGTAAGCCATGATCTTTCCAAATGTTTGAAATACCATTCACTACTAGGATTGAAATAAAAAACCCATCATATATTCCATATACCTTTCCATTTGAGTATAATATTGGGACATAGAACTTGAAAGATTGATATTCCATAAATTATATTCATGTTGTATATATCATGAACCCATCAAACCCAAAGGATGTCCTCATATGGAAGTTTCAAGAGATGATAAATATACTAATAGTGTTCATATCTCAAATCTTTCTAATAATAAGACCTCCTTCTTACTTAGGTTTTTTACTTTATCCTATTTGACTAACTGAAGGTTATTCTTACCCTCTAGTTGTCCGTCAAAAAAAATTATATTTATTTTTTTAATGTCATATCCACTAAGAAAGGTACAACAAGCAAAAAATCCAAAAAAAAAGATGTAAGGATAAAATAGTAGATTATATCAATTCCAACATATCAACCAAGCATAACATTTTAGACATCCAACATTTCAATCTTTCTTCAACTTTAGGGATGAGGAGAGTATAAATTTTTTAGGAGAGTTTACTTATGAAAAGAAGAACACCCATGTATCTTTTGGGCAAGCAAAAGAACCTCTGTAATTTTTTATTGTCAGCATCAGAAATGAAGAAAATAGATGTAAGGACCCTGCCCTAGGTTTTGGGCTAACACTATTTTCTTAGCTTAAATAAGTTGCTTAGCACTTTAATCAAATCCTTTGATGCATTTTGTAATCATGTGACACGCTTATGATTCAAGTTTGGACTGGTTTGAATGTTGTTTGAGCAATGATTGTTTGTTTTGGACCAAAGTGCAATTTACCCAAGACGAGGGGTTATCTTGAAATATGTCACATGTTGAGCATTCCCTTAGTGCTTTAGAATCATAAGAGAGAGAAAGATGCTAAGGGGTGCCTTGTGGAAAGCCTAAGTTCGAAGTTGAGCTTGTATGGTTGATGCTTGTGCTTTATGTGCTAGTTTTGGTGTAAATTGCAATTTACCCAAAGTAAAGGGGTAACACACAATTTACCAGCTTTGGAGGGTTATTTATCTTGATTTATATCATCTAGAGGATAAAGGAAGATGTGGGATCCTTGTTTGGATATTGGGAAAGGAGTGGCATCCTCAAAATGATAAGTTCTATGAATCATGTGTGTTTTGATCTTGGAATATAGTGTATCGGTTTAGGGTAGTGTGGTGTATTGGTTTGAGAGAATTGGTGTCCTTGGTAGGAAGACAAGATGTCTATACTCTACCTAGAATATATCACCGTGGTGTGCATGTTGATCTAGAGAGGTTGCATGTGACCTTTATACGTGGACAAGTGTCACCTAGACTCTTAAGGTGATGACACCTCTCTTTCTTCCTCCAAGTATATAACTCCTTCCTTCTTCACACAAGTGAACCATTTCATACATTCTTGTTCTTCTCCTCTTGGTGGACAAGATTGGGAGCTTAAGGAGCTAGAGGAAGTCCCCATGGAGCTTGGGAGGTCGAGTTCCTTGCTCATGGTCATTCTTGGCTTAACTTCCATCTTGGTGAGTTATGTTTCTTTGATGGCCATGTATTTGAGCTCTCCTCTTCATATTATTCTTTCACCCTCAGCCATGGATCATACCTTGGATGATGGTTTATTAGGACATGGTTCTCTCTTTCCTTCCTTCCTCCTTGAGATATCATAACCTTGATATCTTCTTCTTCTTTCTCGGAGATAAGGTTGAGATTGAGTTTGGTACTCTTGATGGGTCATCTTCAAGTTGAGGAACGTGTGATTTGGAGCTTAGATCATGGATCTTGAACCCTTTATGGAGACCTTTTTGAGGGGGGTTATATAAGTGTAACGACCCCGCCTCCCGGTAACCCCCAATTAAGGGAGACCAAGAGGTCAGAGCCATTATCCCAATTAACAAGATCAAAGGTTCGACAAATAATCAATAACAATTATCAAATTTTACCAACTAAACTAAAAACTAGTATAAAAAATAAAACCTTGCATACCTTTTCAAAATGTTGGTAAGCTACTCTATCCACATCCTGGATTCATTCTATCTAATCCTCCTTGTACTTTATTTCTTATTTCCACAATGTGTCACTTTACTATTTGTTCTTTTAATTATTGTACCTGAAACGCCGACAAACAAAACATCAATCAACATATACGAATATGCTGGTATGTGGGAACAACCAAAATTTCACAAATATGGCTAACAATTTAATTATCACAATCAAGGTAATTAGCAAACCAATTTATATTTTCAATGTGTCATTCTCCACCACTTTTTCCCTAACCCTGGAATACCCCTCTAGGGTTTCTCTTTTGCCCTTGACTTAAGGCCACCTTCTAAATCCCGAGCTTGGTGCCTAGGGGTCACCTCTCATGGTTCCCCATAGTCATGCAACATAGACAACCTTCTCATTCCCGAGCTTGGTGCCTGGGGGTCACCTCTCATGGTGCCCCATAGTCATGCAACATAGACCACCTTCTCATTCCCGAGCTTGGTGTCTGGGGTCACCTCGCATGGTGCCCATTGGTCTACACTCTTGGTCCTGACCTTTATGGCATCTTCCATCAGGGTGGCATGTAGGTGTGAGAATACACATGTATTTTTAATTGTGATAACCATAGTGACTTTATTATTTGCAGTATGAACATCCAAACTATTTAGTTTCAATCAATGTGATTAACCATCTGAGAAACCTTTGGGAAAACTAATGTGATTACTCGTAATTAACCACATACCTGTTAGGCTGAATTGAGATAGAATAGTCCAATCAATCAAGACATCCAATCAAGCAAGTACAAGAGTCCTAAAATTACATCTAATTCCTCACTACTACAGAAACGTCCTTTGGCGTCGGTCGTTTAACCCCATTTGGCGTCGGTTTCCGACCGACGCCTATGTGGGCGCCGCTAAAGGTCGAACACTTCGGCGTCGGTTTTTTAACCGACGCCTATTTGTCTATAGGCGTCGGTTGTTTAGTAAATAACCGCCGCCAAAAGTGTTCGCGCCACAGAAAATGGCGTCATCTAGGGCACTTTGTGCGTAGGTTATTTACTAAACAACCGACGCCTATATAGAATATAGCGTCGGTGTTTTAGTAGATAACCGACACATAAAGTGCCCTAGATGACGCCATTTTCTGTGGCGCGAACACTGTTGGCGTCGGTTATATACTAAACCACCGACGCCTGTACTTCAAGACGACACGGCCGTGCTTCCCTGCACGGCCGTGTTTAGTACTATAGGCGTCGGTTTTATATGAATAACCGACGCCTTTTACACCACGGACGTGCTATCCTGCACGGTCGGGTTGTTTGTACTATTAGGCGTCGGTTTTTACCAAATAACTGACGCTGTATGTCTTTACTGACGGTTTTCTATAAATAACCGACGCCTATTTATATATATTTTTTTTCATATCAGTTTGCAGGCCTGCTGTGGCTGGTCAGCAGGATGAGAACCTACAGTTCAGTTTTCTGAACTGCAGGTTTACGACATCCATTGATATCAGCCTACAAACAGGCCGCAAACCTGCAAAAGTCACAAGGAAAATTCTACACAAGTACATACATTCAGACATCAATTCAATTCTCACATTCACACATATAGAAACATTCAAATACATGTATTAACATTCAGAAATATTCATTTACAAAGTATCATTCATTATCGCTATCAACATCCCAATTATATCTTACAGTTGCCACTGCTTGTATGGCTTTTGTCCATTCTTCTCTTACTTCATTTAATGCTTCCATCGTATATGGAGCATGTATATTTTTTAAGCGTTTACCTGTAGTGTTGTCAGTTTTAAACACCTGCAAAGAGAATGATGTATATATATAAGTAATAATATAAAAATAAGATAAGATTGATATATTTCATACTAACTAATGAGACTATATATAATACCTCATGTATGGTATCGATGTCCAATGCGGCATATTTGATAATCATCTGCATAAATCGCATCACATAGTATGTGCATGCCCAGCCATTGTCTTGTGTAGCACACTATAAATTGAAACATACAAAATAATACAACTAAGCACAATTCACATCAATAATATATATATTCGAGTCGGGAACTTACTTGTACGTTCTGCCAATTTATTGGCTGGTTCTTTTTCCTTGGGACCGTTCCTCCAGCCTTTTTGAATGCATCTAAACCCCTACATGTTAATATAACACAATAAATTGCATAAGTAAATAGTAATGTAATAAAAGATGTTAACGGATATAAAAATGAAATATTTCTCACCAGAATAATGGCATTCTCATTACGTGTCCAATTTTAGTGTTCAATGTACTCCCCGCAGGATCTAGATAATAAACAGTGAATGTCCCGGGGACAATAACTAGTAACTCCCAATGTCTACCGCTAGAAGTAAGAAGTTAACAATTAATAACTCAAAATGCAAAATAAAAATGGAATTTTCTTAAGTCCAAATTATAAATAAAGTAAACTTACTTGACATTGAATGGAGCTATTATTATCGTCTTCTTTTGCTGACCAAAAATTGTAAAAGCATCTATACAATATTGTTGAACATTATCAGGGTCTTTAGCTACCAAACTAATCAATGATGGAATCAAAAATCCCACATGATCAAATGCAAATTGTTTGCAATGATCTTCGACTAAGTATCTTCAAAACATATAGGCATATGCATTAATATATAAGAAACCAGATCACCGGATCTTACACAAGGTATATGGATGTATAAACAAGATCTCACCTTATCCATGTCTCTATCATTGATGTATTCAGCCAATCATACATAAACAACTCAAAAATATCTTGTATAAATAAAGAGCTATCGTATTATCGACCTGCATAATCTACATCTAAAGAAACTATTATAGGGCAATGTATATTATGTGCCCGTAGCCAACATGCCATTCCCCTACAAGCAGGACCTAACGGGTATGTTAGGTCAGTTGGAACCCAAGTTGGTAATGCGGGAAGTGGAGGTGGAGGCCTAGGTGCTCCTGGTGTCTTCTTTTTAACCTGTATATATAATTTCAGATCAGTTGACATCATATATACACATTAACAGTCTAAATCAATGTAAATTTATCTTACAATTTCAGTCGTGTAGACGAAATCTGCTTTGGGCCATAATATGACCCCGCCTTCTGCCTCACCAAGTGTATCAATATCTGGGTGGGCATATGGCAACGCAACTTCCCTCCAATCGGGTAGCACACGTAATGGGCCCACACGAACATAGCCCTGTGGCATTGGAGTCCCGTGAAACCTTTCCCCAAGAAGGGACGGGTAAGCTTGCGCCTCTGCAACAACATAGTCTTCTATTCTTAAGCGGCATGGCTTCAATGCCTACAAATTTACGTAAAGAATGTTATACATATATACATATAATCTTGAAAACATATCATCTTGAAAAGACTAGCTACAATGTCATAAACAATACTTACAGCAGACGTGCTAGGCGATGGGTCTCCAGGATTACTCGCAGTCTGTGCATCAGGAGAAGAGTGGGTCGCCATAGGCTGATTGGAAGCCTGAGATGCCTGCCACCGCAGCAATTCTTCCTTGACCTTCTCAGCAACTACATCGTTGACCTTCTTAGAAACTAAATCCTCAACTCTCTTATTCTCCTATACATGGATAAAAGAAACATTAGCTTCTTATTAATGAATTTCCTTTTGCAGTAACATTCTAAAAAAAGAATAGGTTACCTCTTCTTGAGAAAGTCCCGCTCTGGGTTTGCGCTGGGATGGCCCAAAGAATGCTTTGATGCCAACACCAGCGCCGACACCTCTAACACGTCCAGGATGCTCTGGGTTACCCAGAGCAACTGTCAATTCATCCCTTGTGCCCTGAGGGATGAACGTGCCTTGTTTCCTCTACTCGTGCAGCTCCCGCTAATCACCATAAACAGAAATTGGTAAGTTAACACCACAAATAATCAATATTCAAACAATTTCTCTAAGAGTGTTATTTTACCATTTTTGCAGCCGCCTCAGCAGTTACAGGCTTCTTTATTTCACCCTTCTTGTTTTGCCTGCCAGCTATCCAGATATCATGGTGAGGCATGGGTGTGGCAGACTCCTGAGTAGGAGCAGACTCCTGAGTAGCCGCAGACTCCGCCTGTAGTCTTTGGCGAACGCTTGCATAGCCTTTTGGACCCATAGTGTGGTCATGCACATTCAGTGCACGTCTTGCTTTTTGTGCGTCACTGAGGGCCTAGTTAGTATGCACATTAATGATTTGGTTAGTAGCACTAAATGCTAATCTTGAATAGGTGAATACAATGTATATTAATTAAATTGGGAGTGACGCCTAATACCTTGAATTCTTCAGATTTTCTTGAAGCAACAAAATTGTCCCAATCTTCTTTGTCCAAGAAGTTCCATTATTCAAGGGCTGACTTCTTCTTCTTATCACCCTCTTTTATGTATTCTCTGTTCAGATTTGTCCTATAATTCCTAAGCATCTTTCCAGTGCGTTGCATCACATTTTTATGATGCAACTTCTCATCCAATGCAAACAGATTCTGTAAAATAGAAATGTTATTAACTAGTATCCAAAATAGAATTGCAAATAATAGAATTTGTAATCTACAAAATAGAATTGCAAATAATAATAACTCACGCATAAATCCTTCCATATCAAGTCTTTTTTCCCTTGAGGAACTTTATGCCAATTGTCATACTTAACACCACAATGGCTCCGAGTGGTACACCCAAGATAGTTCACAAAATTATTGCGGTTCACTCCAATTGGATTTCCTCCATTATCAAACTCCACCACCAATTTGGATCCACTACCACTTAGCGCTAATAACTTCTTCAACAGAGTGATGCCCCTTTTCTTGTTAAGTGTTTGGTGTTGCGCATCAAGTTGCTCCAGTGCTTCAGTGGGTACAGGTGCATCAACCTAAAATTTGACAAAAATAAAACACACTAAATTAGCCCAATATAGAAATATAGGATATATGACATAACTAGAAGATAATGAATTTTATAGAAATACAGGATATGTTTTTAGAACTTACATTAGTATCCTCGCCATGCTCGTCATGGACAGCATGCTCATCATGGACTTCATGCTCATCATGGACATCATGCTCATCATGGTCAGCCATCTGAAAATGTCATTAAAAAGGCAAACATTTAGCATTTCTATTAACTAGAAAAAGGCAAACATTTATACCAATGTACAAGTAATATAAAAAACAATGATTGTTCACATTCTAGGCCAACAAACACATGTGATGTCATTCTTATATATAATAAATGTGTACCACCTATCCCATCCTTGAACACCTAATCTCACTAGTAAGTGTATAATGTGTATTGGGTTTTCGAGAAAATTTCGGCAGCATTTCCCCGTTGTTCTCTAAGTACATATGTACTTAGAGAACAAACGGGGAAATGCTGCCGAAATTTTCTCGAAAACCCAATACACATTATACACTTACATCCTAAGTGAGATTAGGTGTTCAAGAACAGTCCCAAACCGGGGACTATCCAAGATTTACTCCTAATGAGTCAATCTTGGACGGGTTTCTAGGCCAACAAACACAATAATAGATATCTACAATGAAGCCGGACTCCATACAAGCAGTATATAATTTAGTGATTGTTCATTCTAATTTATACCAATGTACAAGTAATATAAAAAACAATGATTGTTCACATTCTAGGCCAACAAACACATGTGATGTCATTCTTATATATAATAAATGTGTACCACCTATCCCATCCTTGAACACCTAATCTCACTAGTAAGTGTATAATGTGTATTGGGTTTTCGAGAAAATTTCGGCAGCATTTCCCCGCTGTTCTCTAAGTACATATGTACTTAGAGAACAAACGGGGAAATGCTGCCGAAATTTTCTCGAAAACCCAATACACATTATACACTTACATCCTAAGTGAGATTAGGTGTTCAAGAACAGTCCCAAACCGGGGACTATCCAAGATTTACTCCTAATGAGTAAATCTTGGATGGGTTTCTAGGCTAACAAACACAATAATAGATATCTACAATGAAGTCGGACTCCATACAAACAATATATAATTTAGTGATTGTTCATTCTAATTTATACCAATGTACAAGTAATATAAAAAACAATGTGGATTATATGGGACATAAATTCATTGTTCATTTTCCAACATTAGGTTCAACACTTGAAACATACATTCATTTTCAACATAAAAAATTGTATCATTAGGGTCCAACATGTGCATTATATGGGACATACACATCAAGGTGGTCATAAGGGAGGATATTTTCTTATTTATGAGTAAGCGATATAAGATTAAGATCCATATAAAAATTAGGGCAGAAGGAAGAAATAAATCTTCTTTAGGATACAATAGACCCTTATGGATGTATTTAGGGCCATAGGTACCATCATAGAACAAAAGGGGTACACTCTAGGATTTAAGATCACACTACATCATGTATTTTATACAAAACTACATGTATGTGTATATAAAAAATATATTTATAAGGAACTTCTATACATATCTAATCAACAAATCAGTAATTAACTAAGTATTCATCAATACTTACTATTAATCAGTATCTCTAATCATGAAAATCGGCAAGCAGATCAGTAATTGTAAATAACAAACTAAAAATTGTTGAATTAAAGTATTCACTAAAGTAATACTAACCAGTAGTACCAATCATTAATCACTGAATAGGTGGGCGACAGCAGGGCGAGGTACCTGGGCAAGCGAGCAGGGCGAGGTCGAGTAGGTCGAGTAGGTGGGCGGCGGTGACACCGGCGAGCTCCAGGACCACCGGCACAAGTCAGGCAGGTAGCGGCAGCGACACCGGCAAGCAGGGAGCGGAAGGCGGCGGCGGGCAGGCAGGCGGCGGCGGGCAGGCAGGCGGTGGAGAAGGAGCAGGTAGGCGGTGGCGACACCGGCAGTAGAAGGAGCAGGAAGCGGCGGCGGCGCACAAGCAACAGCAGCAGCGGAGGGTCGGGCGACGGTAGCGGAGGGTGGCGGGCAGCGGCGTCGGTGAGCAGTAGCAAGTGCGGGCGATGAAGACAATGAAACAGGAAAGGGGACCTAAAGTCGATCGATCGTGCGTCTAATAAGTTCGTAAAGGGCGTCGGTTATCTAACAAAACTGACGCCTAAAGTCTTCAGCGTCGGTTCCTATTACAAAACCGACGTCCAATTAGATAAAATTTGCCCTAAATAAATTGGCGGGAACCACTATCGGCGTCGGTTATCTAAGGATAACCGACACCTAAGCTGTAAATTTTCGCGCAAATTTTCATCTTATATAGGCGTCGGGTTTGTGGTAAATAACCGATGCCGTATGTGACATATTTTTTTTGCTCGAAAATTGGATTTCGCGGGCAGTTTTAGGCGTCAGTTTTTTACCAAAAACCCGACGCTGAATACAAAGCGGTACCCGTGTCTTGGCTACAGATGTTGGATGACCTAGATGACCGACGTTGAATGTTATAGGCGTCAGTTTTCCTAAATAACCGACGCCCATAAAAGTGACACTGAATGTTGTTTCTGTAGTAGTGCCTTTTTATCAAAATATATTCAAACCATCTTGCTACTTAAGGTTTCTATTCCCTTTTTACGATTTCTACCTCTTTTAGGGTTTACTTTGCAATTAGGGTTTTTACTCTTTTAAACCCTAATTTCTCATCTATCCTTCCTGAAAGTTATTAAGGTTACCTTTTAACAACATATAACATTAATTTTTGAAACAACACAATTAATCACCAATTAAGTCAATTAAGCCTCTTTTACATTAGAGCTACCATTTTATCCTTTTAATCCATGACAAAGTCATTATGCTCATTTATCATCAATTCATAGTTCATTATGGTCTAATTCACATATGAACGTTATTTATCATTAATTCTACCTTTATCCATTAGAAAAACCCTAATTATCATATTAATGATATTTATCCACAATTAAGAACTTCCATACTCAAAATAGCTTAGAACCATCATATCTTAACTTTATTCACGATCTTGAATAATTAAAGCCATTAAGATTCACATTTATCAATATTAGGGTTTCAATGCCCATTAAAGCATATTTATGCACATGAATTTCTAAATTAAAATAATTATGTGCAAAGTTCATACTTTTTATTCTTAATGCACCTTTTTATAGTAAATAGGTTAATATCAACTTTAATCATCCATTAAACCCTACTAATCACATTAATCATCTCAAAATAGGGTTTCTTAATCATTAAAGTGTTAAAGTTGATAGATTTCATTACCTTTCGAATTTCAATTAGAATCAGTCTTCAATTATATTTTTATTGGATTCTCCTTGTTTTTCTGAGCAAATTTCATATTTTATGCATATTCATCCGAGTTACTATTAAGGAGATATGATTTTTGCAAGATATCACTTACCAGAGCCAATCAGAGAGCGCCATGTCGCCTATCCCATGCAACATTGCATGTTTCTTTGGAAACATAATCAAAAGTCAATTCTGCCCTCAATAAGTGAATTGTTTCTTCAATACCCGGAGGGGTATTTTCGTCAAACAACCGAAGCCTTCTTCCTCCTCGTGATTTCCCTGCTGCTGCCGCTAGGTTAGGAGTTGCACGCGGCCCGGTTACTGTTCTCCGTCTCAGTTCTGGACCCAAAGCTCGTCAGGGACTGCTGCTCCGCCTCCGACGCGCTCCACTGCACTCAGTGATGCAATAGGTTCATGGCAAGAACGGCTGGTCCAAGCGTACCAGACCTACAACTGCGGCCATGCTGCAACCAATCTCTGGTGTCGTGCAGGTGTAAGGGACAAGGAGGATCACTGTCAAGCTTCTCTCCAGCGATCTGGGAGCATCACGTTGTTGGAATGTATGCCCTGAGAGCCAATCATGGGA
Organism: Alisma plantago-aquatica; assembly: GCA_963693085.1. Lineage (NCBI taxonomy): Eukaryota > Viridiplantae > Streptophyta > Magnoliopsida > Alismatales > Alismataceae > Alisma > Alisma plantago-aquatica. The sequence continues at coordinate 640,093,719 of OY856410.1, forward strand.
TGATTGAAGGGATACATTAAGATTGATTTGATAAACATCAAAGGCAAGCTTCTAATTATTTCTGGTTCAGTCATATGAGATAGTGATAGAATAGATTGAATGTCTAGAGAATGATAGTACTCAATGACATATGCTTTTAGGTTAAGGACCTGAACGATGAGATCATACGGATACTAAGAGTTTGTACATTCTTGTTATGTCCTTGGTCAGATGTCATTGTGGAAGGTAGATAGACAGCAATGACACACAAGACTAGATTGTGGTGTTGGTTGATGATAGAATCTCATTAGTCATGATATAGAGATATCAAACCAAATACATAGGTACTTGTTAGAGAACAAGTGTACCAGACAGACCCACGGTGAGTTTGACACATGGAACCATGACATGGTAGTCACAGTTAGTACTCACAGTGATGGTGGTGAATGTGATTCTTTGACCTGAAATGACTACACTCAACACATGTCGTTGGGTACACTTTGACATCATCAAACGCAGTCCTGAAACATGGGTTGTTATAAAGGTGATGATTGGGTGGCTTTGACACATGGGGCTTTTGAGAGGTGAGTGATAGGTATGGGATTTTTCCCTCCTGAGGGAGTTTGATATCCAAGGCCACTTGATGAGTAGGATTGAAATAGGCGTGCGCACGCATGTGTGAATCAATATGTGATATTGATGTCATACATATCTCTTCCAATCTACTCTGAGATCAAGAAAGTGAATGAACGTTGACAGGATGATTGTTCCATGCCTCGAGTTCATTCGGGATATCAGTGACAAAGGAATTATACATTCACTGTAACACCATTCACGGATTGTAGGATTGAAAGTTGTTCTCCAACTTTCTACTTTCACTTGGGTAGCAGTGAGGTGTGACTAGGCACCGCTCTTTGCTTGTGAAGTCATAAGTGTTATGGACTTTCAGTGCCAACGTGAAATGGACCTGTAGGGTCACACACATAGGATTTAACCTGGAAGAGGAGTTTTGTCCACAAATAATGTTTAGATTGATTACTAAAGGAGTTTAGTAGTTCAATTAAACACTCAATTGATTCATTGCTCAAAATCATAGTGTTCAAGGTGTTGGATAGATTGATTAGAGTATCAGATTGATTGAAATCGCAATTGACTGATTCTGCACAATCTGCACTCCCAACCGATCGGCTCATGTGATGAACTGATCAGCTGAGCTTGGTGAACCGGTCGGCTCAAGTGTTGAGTCGATCGGCTCAAGATCAGGGTGTATCGATTGCTTCAAGTGTTGAAACGATCAGTTCAACTGTTGCAATCGGGCAAGTTGGGAAAGTAGGATTGGTGAGAATTTTCCTTTCGTTTCACTTGCCCAATTTGATTGGAACAAGGATTGGTATTTGATACCAATTAGAAACAAAAGTTGGAAAGTCAATCGGGAACTGGTCAGGACCACGAACCGATCGGTTCAGAAGTGAACCGACCGGCTCATGGGTCCCAACCGATCGGTTGAGGTGTCAAATGACCGGTTCAGGTCCCCAACCGACCGTTTTAGTTGTGAAACGATCGGTTTAGCTTGCGAGTTGGTTGTTTTTGTGGAAAATCTCGAACCCTTCTACTCCTTCTTTAGTCCCATATTGCCCGGGATGGAGAACCCTGTCCCAGGACCCACCCTATATATAGGGGTATTGGGGGCTTCTCAAAGTACAACTCAGTGCAACCAGTTGCTATGCAAAGTTGTCGTTCTCTCTGGTTTTGGTAATTGAGAGAGAGCCCAAGCAAGTGCTACCCGCAAAGGGAGGTGCAGCAAGGGAAAGACAACTGTAGTTGCAACTGGAGGCAGGAGAGTGTGTTGGCGACTAGTACGTCAAAAGGAGGGTGTGACTCCTTCCAACTCCTTGTGGGATAAGGAGTGTGGAGTTCCAGGTGGTCCATGTGGACTACTTCAGAGGTGGGAGGTTTTTGCCACTCAGGAGGACAACTGTCAACCCGACAGTCCGCTGTGACCAGGAGTCATCAGTCCTGGTGCGACCAGCAGCTGCACAGACACCGTCCAAGACTGGAGGTGAAGACCGTGCAAGGCGCGAGGTATTGTCACCGAGAAAGCCTCAGGACAAGGTATGATTCCACAAACCATCCTTTCCTATTATATAGACGTTGACGCATTTCCTTGTTCTGGGTTTGGGGGAGAAAATTTTTGTTTCCGCTGTCTTCTCTGCCTCCCTTATAACCCAACACACGCCCCCATCGAGTTTCCGTCCAAGGCTCCTCATCGATTCGGGTTGCATTATCCCCCATGATTAGGGTTGAAAGAAGAAAACAAAGGAGAAGAGGGAGAGAGATATGTGGGGTTTCTCTTTAACTTGAGCCAGAGGCCCTACCCCTTATATAGGGGAGGGTTTTCGCACCCCAAGATGTGCATCCACAAATATGCAAGGTCTTTTCCCAATAGGAATTCAATTCCTTCATTAGGAAGCAACCTTTCTCTCTCCTTATTACCCCTTTGATATTTCTTATTTCTTGGATAATTAGGAATTCGAAATTCCTCTTACTTATTCTCTTTATTCTTGCTTTTTAATCCATTGGCACGAATTTCTATTTTCATTTAGTAGAAAATACTTCCTTTTTAGCAATGCCACCAAAATTCATTAATAATGTATCACATTATCCTCTTATTTTGCATTATTGGTGTTTTCTCTTTCTTACTTCTCCATTGGGGTTCCTTGGACTCCAAGAAACTCTAAGATTTCGAAATTCCTTCATAAGGATACTTATTATCCTTCTTGATGCATCAATATTCATTATTTCTCATTAACTTGTTTTTTTCTTATTAAAATATCTCTTTTTCAGGATTTCTCTTTTTCTTTCTTTTTATTTTCCTCATTGGCATTCTTTTTAACCTTAGGAATCCTTTGGATATGAAAATCTACCAAGTATAATTCAATTATACCTCTTCTCTCTTATTTTCTACATTTTATCATTGTTCTCAATTTCTTTCTTAATAAAGAAGTATTTAATTGATCTTTTCTTTTCTTATTGCTTTCTTTTTGCAACTTTGGACTCCTTGGAACCCAAGGAACCCAAGAGGCACGAAATCCACCTTTGGATTATATATTTCTGTCTTCTAGAGATTTCTGCATTTTTATTTTCTCCATTTCTTATTAATAATGGAGTTCCTTTTGTCTCTTCCTTGTTATTGGGCCCAATAGCCAATAAAGCCCACAAAACAATCATCAAGGCTATTGTAAACGAAATCCATTTATTCAAGACAAATTATATTATTACTTGTTCCAATATCTTTAATATGAGAAATTACATTTCTCACCAAATGAACCCCAAAGTTGGAGTTGTAACATCTTTCCCCTCTTATAGGAATTTTGCCCCCAAAATTCCATCCAGCAAACAAATATATCAGGGTAAGCCTTTCTTATGTCCATCAGGGTTCTCATGTGGCTTCACCCTTTCCATGGTGCTTCCCAAGAACCTTCATCATCTCATATTCTTCCATCTGAGTTCTTTCTTACCTGGGTATTTCTTACCCTCATAGATGACTCAGGACATTTCAGCTTCTCAAAAGCTGAATAGGTTCAGGGCTCTGCACATGGCTTGGTTACCATACATGGTACTCTAGATCAGACTTATGGAACACATTATACAATCATGTTATCCTGAGGGGTAAGGATTAAACACAACCATCTCCACCAATCCATCTTAAATGGACCCGTATATCGGGGACTCAACTTTCTCACTTGTATCTTAGAGGGGTCAGATTTTCACATCACATACTCTCCCATAGTGAACTGCATGTCAGTCTGCTTTGCATCAGCTTATGACTCATGTCGCCTCTGGGCTCTCTCTCAGCCCTTGCACGATCAAAGCGACTTCATCTGCACACAGTGTGGTTATTTTATGACCTTCGCGAGGCCTCCTTCACCAACATCATCATAATGAAGTGGTGACCGACACATCCTCCCTACATCCCGATAAAGGCTATGGTGGTTAACATCACATCTTAAGAATTGTCTCTATGTATCACCCTGAATGAGCACACATGCTCTCATTAGACCATCTAGTTTGGATCATACTAACCATTAGTATGGGGTGATAAACTGTACTAGCATCGAGTTCTTCATGTATCCACTTCCACCTTATGGAAGTGAGCCTTTAGGTTGTACTCAAAAACTTTTAAACTCGCATCATGGTGTAGTTGAACCATCTCTCTCTCTTATAAGTAGTTCAACCTGATTTTTCCCTTGACAGTACTCTTTCTTTCTCTTGTCATCTAGGTAAGGCGATCTACCATAACCCACATTGTATCTTGACCTTCCTTGGTCAAGGGGAGACTTACCACAACACCCATAGTGGTGAACTCCCATTCCCTCTCGGGGACTCTTTATCCTCTATGCCAAAGCACTGGGTTACTGGTTTTCATCCTTCACCCCCGGCTTGCATGGCCACATGCCACATGCACCTTCATCTTAGGCCTCCAAAGTACTACTGTCACTTATCATCTGGGTAATACCATGGTATATGGTGATCTTAAATCATGATCTCTTATATGGTCATGATTCCTTAAGATCGATTCCTAAACCACTCTAATCAGGGTTTTATTACATTCCTATTCAAAGAAGTGTATTTGAGGTTCTACACCATCCTTTCATTGCATTAAAGACTAGGCTGGCTAACCAAACAACCATTAACTTGATCAATCGATATCGTTGCATCTAAGGGTTAGCCAAACCTATCTTCTTTCTAAACTTAGGGTTAGCCTAACAACCTCTTCTAGTCTCTATCCAAACTAGGCTGCTATATCTCAACTAGAGCATCCATTACCACTTTACATCCTTAGGTATTAGGTAGTGTTGAAGACATACACTTCCATGTATTCCACTTATCATCTGGTCTCAAACCCTAAGTCTATATTTATCAGAACACTCTGAGCTCATCCTCCTGGTTATCAAACTCATCCTTGTATCACTTGCAAATTCCACATAGCTCATGATAAAACATTCTCACAAGATGATTACCTTAATACTCTTATTGTTTGTATCATTCCCTCCACAAGGGCACGTTATAATCTATGTCCTCATTCCTCATAGCAACGTTCCAACTCACATCATCTTTACCCTTGGTGTATGGCATGCGTACTGTCCCATCTCTCACTCCCATAACAAGAGGAAATAAGCATTTGATTGTCATCCAAACACAAAGTTCTTCCTATTCCAAGAGTAGAGATGGTACATCCCACATTGCCAGTACACTTTCAAATCGAAGTTGAAACGTGCAACTTATGTCTCTTGATAACAAAGTTACTTCCATGGAACACTAGTTCCAAACCTACTTGGGTCCACACACAATCCTTGGTCATCTCCTCTGGGTCTATAGGGTGTCGACACTTTTCGGGTCATCCCTCTTCCCTCATGCATCACAGAGTGCCCTACTCATCTACCCTTTGGGTCCCATGAGTTCATGAGGGTGATCAATCTCCTAACCCATGGCCCTTAGAAAATGATAGTTGTTACCTCCCAACCCTATGGTCATGAGCAACTAGGGAATTAGGCAACTCCTACTTCCATTGGTCTTATCCCTACCTGACTGTAGGATAGACTTAGGATTCTAACACAGTACATGTCCAATTTAGAACCTTACCCAAGCCTTCATCATCTCTCTCTCTGCATTCATGGCTGACTCCCATCCTTTCATAGGGGTCATGGCAACCTTCCTACCTTGGTCGGGCCCCATATCAGTTACCTCCATGGTAACACATCCACATGCACTTAGAGATGATTATCTATGTGTCTACAGGTTCATTCTCATACCATGTACTTTTCACTTAGCTTCTCATGATCCTATGAGACCTCTTTAGGTTTCCACAAAACCCACAAAATAGGTACACATCCTACCCAAGGGTTCCTCTCCTAGGATGGGAGGAAACTACAACTCTTGACAACATGGTCACAAACATCCTTAGGGTTTATATTCACATGAGCATGCTTAACCCAACAACCACAAAGGCACAAGCAGACCACCTACTAAACCATGCTAGGTCATACTTGTTCTCCTCCTCAACATTGGATCAAGATCATACCTTCCCATGTCATCACTTAGTTGTGGGGGGTTCATCAAACATACCTTAAACTTAAGGGATTTCTCTTTTCTTTAAACATGAGAAGTACCATGCTCGAATCTATTGAAACTAAAACCTCGTCATGAGCATCAGGTACGCCACTTCCCCTCTTAGGCATAGGAACCCAAGGTTCACCTTTGGGTATCCAACTGCATGCTCAAACTCTTAACCACGAATCCTGCATGTCCAAGGTATGTCATGTACTCCCATGATCCTTTTATTAGAGCAACACCCCAGAGTCGAGTCCTCCTCAAGGACATTCAACAAGGTACAAGGCCTCACAACCTGTTACTAAACCTCTCTAGGTCTAAGGAACTCTTCTTCCTATCTCAGAAGGTAAACACCTACACCATAGGAACATAGGTACCAGAAGTCTCATCCTCTCTCTAGTGTTTGGTTCCTCTAAAGGACACCAAGATATCATCAGCCTCCAGGGATCAAGCATGGGCAACCACTATCATCCACTTAGGTTACATCATCCTCAACTCCCCACTTTTCCCAGAGTCTAGGCTTCCAACCTTCTTGCTTGGGTCCTACTTTATCTCTCTAGAGTTAACTCCACATCCAGCCTTACTACTAGAGAGCTCACAAGAACATCTCTACGTGGTGAAGCTTATGTTCAAACTTATGTTTGCTCGAGGTTATTCATAGCTCTTTATGCTTATTTCATAAGCCATCCATCATACTTACTGGCCAGGGTTTCAACCTACTGCCGCACCACTAACGTACTCAGGGTGCCTACTATGCCCTGCTCATATAAGCTCATGGGGTTTCCATAGGTTCTTCTCTAACCACATCAATGAAGGAACTATCCTTCTCTCTACCAAGCATGACTCTTTCCAGGATTGAGTCGCCAAAGGCACTAGGTCATCCAACCTTTCATGGCTCATATGGGCATCTAAAAGCATATCCATCCAAACACCTGGTCTACCATGACATCTAATCCTTCACTTAGGGTTTGTGTTAACATCATCCTCAGAGTTTGTGCTAGGTTTCTACTTATAATGGAGATCTCTACCTCTCAGACTAACTCTCTTCACTTATCCTCCTGACAAGAAGGCCCAACCTCAGGTCTCTCTTGAGGGCATGACAACTTATGTCATACGACCTAAGCATGTGTCTATTCATTTACGCTTAATATATTAAGCTTATGTCCATGACATCTTATTTACATGTTTCTTTATTAGTTCGGTGGAGGATTTCTTACACCTTATCAACCTTAACCCTCCCTCAAGAGGGTGAGGAAAAGAGAAAAAACCCTAATCCTTAAGGTCCTTAACAACATTTGAGTTGAGAAGGGATGAACAAGATGAGAGAGTCCTAAAGGTATCTTATTTTGAGTCAAATCATTAGACTTCGGCCAGGCAGTCACACTAATCTTATTTACATTTTTTTTATTTACGCTTAATATATTAAGCTTATGTCCATGACATCTTATTTACATGTTTTTTTATTAGTTCGGTGGAGGATTTCTTAAACCTTATCAACCTTACCCCTACCTCAAGAGGGCGAGGAAAAGAGAAAAAACCCTAATCCTTAAGGTCCTTAACAACATTTGAGTTGAGAAGGGATGAACAAGATGAGAGAGTCCTAAAGGTATCTTATTTTGAGTCAAATCATGAGACTTCGGCCAGGTAGTCACACTAATCTGGGAGTCCTCGTATTCTGACTAGCGGTGCGGAGGAAAATCTTTCCAGCCCCCAGACGTGATCCTTTTCTAGACACCTCTATCTTTTAGAAAATCCACTAACAACTCCCTTGGGATCTACAGTGTTTGTAAAATTTAATAATTATTAAAGATTAAATGAGGAACCTATGCTCTGATACCAAATGTAATGACCCTACCTCCCGGTAACCCCCAATTAAGGGAGACCAAGAGGTCAGAGCCATTATCCCAATTAACAGAATCAAAGGTTCGACAAATAATCAATAACAATTATCAAATTTTACCAACTAAACTGAAAACTGGTATAAAAAATAAAACCTTGCATACCTTTTTAAAACTTTGGTAAGCTACTCTATCCATAGCCTGGATTCATTCTATCTAATCCTCCTTGCACTTTATTTCTTATTTCAATAATGTGTCACTTTACTATTTGTTCTTTCAATTAGTGTACCTAAAATGCTGACAAACAAAACATCGGTCAGCATATAGGAATATGCTGGTATGTGGGAACAACCAAAATTTCACAAATATGGCTAACAATTTAATTATCACAATCAGGGTAATTAGCAAACCAATTTATATTTTCAATGTGTCATTCTCCACCGCTTTTGCCCTAACCCTGGAATACCCCTCTAGGGTTTCTCTTTTTCCCTTGACTTAAGGCGACCTTCTCAATCCCAAGCTTGGTGCCTGTGGGTCACCTCTCATGGTGCCCCATAGTCATGCAACATAGACCACCTTCTCTGTAACGCCCGGGCCCACTACCCAAGGCTCTAGTAGAGTTTCAAGAATGACGACTGGCCCCACAAACCACCACTAGCCTTAACGTCGCACTTTGTCCACACTGACGTGCAAGCCAGGATCAACTTCCCGACTGGTCACCCATCCTAGTACTACTTCAAGCTGAGCACGCTTAACTATGGAGTTCTTTAGTGATGGGCTCCCAGAAAAGGAGGTGCACCTTGGTGATATGGGTAGTCCAATCATTCCTTTTAAGATCATGTTATCTGAGGCCTCAAATCCTGGGATGTTATAATCTCCCCCACTTAGACTCTTGACGTCCTCGTCAAGGCTCAACTATATGGCCTCATAATCTGACCCCATTTCAGTGCAGACCCACAATGTCCCATGGACACCCAACTCCCGATCACAGAATACCAACGCAAGGGTGGCTACATCAACCATGGACAACCCTTTCCTACATGCCTAGACCGCACGGCTCAAGACTGGCATGTCACATGCCCATGTGAGCCCCACCTACTGGAGGGGTTATGGCTCTGATACCATTTGTAATGCCCGGGCCCACTTCCCAAGGCTCTAGTAGAGTTTCAAGAATGACAACTGGCCCCACAAACCACCACTAGCCTTAACTACGCACTTTGTCCACATTGACGTGCAAGCCAGGATCAACTTCCTGACTGGTCACCCATCCTAGTACTACTCCAAGCTGAGCACGCTTAACTATGGAGTTCTTTAGTGATGGGCTCCTAGAAAAGGAGGTGCACCTTGGTGATATGGGTAGTCCAATCATTCCTTTTAAGATCATGTTATCTGAGGCCTCAAATTCTGGGATGTTACATTCTCATTCCCGACCTTGGTGCCTGGGGGTCACCTCTCATGGTTCCCCATAGTCATGCAACATAGACCACCTTCTCATTCCCGAGCTTGGTGTCTGGGGTCACCTCTCATGGTGCCCATTGATCTACCCTCTTGGTCCTGACCTTTATGGCATCTTCCATCAGGGTGGCATGTAGGTGTGAGAATACACATGTATTTATAATTGTGATAACCATAGTGACTTTATTATTTGTAGTATGAACATCCAAACTATTTAGTTTCAATCAATGTGATTAACCATCTGGGAAACCTTCGAGAAAACTAATGAGATTACTCATAATTAACCACATACCTGTTAGGCTGAATTGAGATAGAATAGTCCAATCAATCAACACATCCAATCAAGCAAGTACAAGAGTCCTGAAATTACATCCAATTCCTTTTTATCAAAATCTATTCAAACCATCTTGCTACTTAAGGTTTCTATTCCCTTTTTAGGATTTCTACCTCTTTTAGGTTTTACTTTGCAATTAGGGTTTTTACTCTTTTAAACCCTAAATTCTCATATATCCTTCCTGAAAGTTATTAAGGTTACCTTTTAACAACATATAACCTTAATTTCAGAAACAACACAATTAATCATCAATTAAGTCATTTAACACTCTTTTACATTAGAGCTACCATTTTATCCTTTTAATCTATGACAAAGTCATTATGCTCATTTATCATCAATTTGTAGTTCATTATGGTCTAATTCACATATGAACGTTATTTATCATTAATTCTACCTTTATCCATTAGAAAAACCCTAATTATCATATTAAGGATATTTATCCACAATTAAGAACTTCCATACTCAAAATAGCTTAGAACCATCATGTCTTAACTTTATTCATGATCTTGAATAATTAAAGCGATTAAGAGTCGCATTTACCAATATTAGGGTTTCAAGGCCCATTAAAGCATATTTATGCACATGAATTTCTAAATTAAACTAATTACGGGAAAATTTCATCCTTTTTATTCTTAATGCACCTTTTTACATTAAATAGGTTAATATCAACTTTAAACATCCATTAAACCATAATAATCACACTAATCAACTCAAAATAGGGTTTCTTAATCATTAAAGTATTAAAGTTGATAACTTCCATTACTTTTCTAATTGCAACTAGAATCAGGCTTCAGTTATATTTTTAATGGATTCCCCTCATTTTTCTGAGCAACTTTCATATTTTATGCATATTCATCCAAGCTATTATTAAGGAGATATGATTTTTACAAGATATCACTTACCAGAGCCAATCAGAGAGCGCCATGTCGCCTATCCCATGCAATGTTGCCTGTTGCTTTGGAAACATAATCAAAAGTCAATTCTACCCTCGATAAGTGAATTGTTTCTTCAATACCCAGAGGGGTATTTTCATCAAACGGTCGAAGCCTTCTTCCTCCTCGCGATTTCCCTGCAGCTGCCGCTAGGTTAGGAGTTGCATGCGGCCCGACCGCTGTTCTCCCTCTCAGTTCTGGACCCAAAGCTCGTCGGGGACTACTGCTCCACCTCCGACGTGCTCCACCGCACTCAGTGATGCCTTCATTTCATGGACAGAATGACCGGTCCAAGCATACCAGACCTACAACTGCGGCCATGCTACATCCAATATGTGGTGTCGTGCAGGTGTAAGGGACAAGGAGGATCACCGTCAAGCTTCTCTCCAGCAATCTGAGAGCATCACGCCCCCATCAAGTTCCTGTCTAAGGCTCGTCATCACTCCGAGTTGCATTATCCCCCATTATTAGGGTTGAAAGAAAAAAACAAAGGAGAAGAGGGAGAGATATATGTGGGGTTTCTCTTTAACTTGAGCCAGAGGCCCTACCCCTTATATAGGGGAGGGTTTTCGCACCCCAAGATGTGCATCCACAAAGATGCAAGGTCTTTTCCCAATAGGAATCCAATTCCTTCATTAGGAAGAAAGATTTCTCTCTCCTTACTACCCCTTTGATATTTCTTATTTCTTGGATAATTAGGAATTCGAAATTCCTCTTACTTATTCTATTATTCTTGCATTTTAATCCATTGGCATGAATTTATATTTTTAGTAGTAGAAAATACTTCCTTTTTAGCAATGCCACCAAAATTCATTAATAATGTATCATATTATCCTCTTATTTTGCATTATTGGTGTTTTCTCTTTCTTACTTCTCCATTGGGGTTCCTTGGACCCCAAGAAACTCTAAGATTTTGAAATTCCTTCATAAGGATACTTATTATCCTTCTTGATGCATCGATATTCATTATTTCTCATTAACTTGTTTATTTCTTATTAAAATATCTCTTTTTGAGGATTTCTCTTTTTATTTCTTTTTATTTTCTTCATTGGCATTCCTTTTAACCTTAGGAATCCTTTGGATACGAAAATCCACCAAGTATAATTCAATTATACCTCTTCTCTCTTATTTTCCACATTTTATCATTGTTCTCAATTTCTTTCTTAATAATGAAGTATTTAATTGATCTTTTCTTTTCTTATTGCTTTCTTTTTGCAACTTTGGAATCCTTGGAACCCAAGGAATCCAAGAGGCACGAAATCCACCTTTGGATTATATATTTCTTCCTTCTAGAGATTTTCACATTTTTATTTTCTCCATTTCTTATTAATAATGGAGTTCCTTTTGTCTCTTCCTTGTTATTGGTCCCAATAGCCAATAAAGCCCACAAAACAATCATCAAGGCTATTGTAAATGAAATCCATTTATTCAAGACAAATTATATCATTACTTGTTCCAATATCTTTAATATGAGAAATTACATTTCTCACCAAATGAACCCAAAATTTGGGGTTGTAACAATAAGTCTTAGCCTTCTTTGTTATTTTCACTCTTTCGTATGTCTATATTTTTTCTCATATTTAAACCATTCATCTCATATATGTTAGAAGTTGTTAATGGTATTGAAAACTATTTTGGGTGGATAAATCACATTTAAGTTTACATCCACATCTTGTACCTTCCTGCCTTAACAATGGTGGAACTAGTGGCCGATATCCTAAGGTTGAAGATGACAAAGTTGATGCATACACCATGTTGTGGGTGGTTGTCATGACTTGTCCTAAACTGATATGTTTGCTAAAATGACATGCTTTGAGGGTGCTAACCCATCATGCCCTAGAGGGGTTAAACCGTCATGACCTAGAAGAGCTACACTAATATGATATACACCTTAGAATGATATTCTTTCAGGGTGCTAACCCATCATGCCCTAGAGGGGTTACACCGTCATGACCTAGAAGAGCTCGATCGATATTCTTTGAGGGTGCTAGCCATCATGACCAGGAGGGCGTCTTGAGCTGGAGTGTCAAATCGTGACGCCTTGGTTGAGTAAGAGGCTGACATGCCCTAACCCTAACCCTAACAACCAGTTACACTTAGGGTTGCCTGTCACACCTTCAAGTAGTGTAGAACTGATACACCTCATGTGTGGCTAACCCGACACCCTTTCAAGTAGGGTTAAACTGAAAAATGTTGGTAAGGTTAACCCTTGTGCTTTGCATGGAGGTAGTTGACATGTTATGGTGATAACAAGTCGACACCCAATGTCAAGTATTATCTGACACCATGAGTGCTAAACCGATACACCCTAAGGTGAGCTTGCCCAACACACCTTGATGTGGTTAGGCCGATACATGAGGATGATGAAACCCCAATCTCCCTAGACATATGAAATCGATATATCAAGTTTGACCCAAGATGTTGCAAGATGAGACACACCTTGATAAGATAAACGGATGCACCTAGTAGGTGTTAAGACTGTGCTGTTAAGTGGATGTCAAGTCGACACACCTTGGAAGGGATGAAATTGATACCTAGGGTTGATGATAAACTAACGCCTTAAGTTGAATGTGAAATCGACATCTTGGGTTAAAGGATAGACCAAGATGCCATGCATTTGATTAGTTGATACATGTGTAATGAAGGGTTGTTTCACCTATATTGTTGTGTATGGATATAATCAATACATAATATGATGATCTATCTAGAATGTCGTGACTATGAATGGTTAATCATTTATTATAATGCTTAGCTCTAAAACTTCCTAATAGGGTGGGAGGTTATGGAAGTAGGGTTTAGTAGTAAGGTGACCATACGTTAATCCTAATCATAAAATGGTAAAACTTATGTGCACACCTTAGTGAAAGATTATAATCCTTGACAAGTGTCTACTATATTTCCTTTTCATATAATATTAACTTCTGAAGTGAGGTTAATGGCACAACTATGGGAATATATATGATGGTGATAAGCCTTGTTTGAATAAAAGGTGACAACTTTTGTGTAGAGATCATATGAACAAGTCTAATGATCTTATAAGTGCCTTGTGTATAATTTGACGTAAAATCCTATGGATATGTAATCTAAGGTTGTACTTTACTTAGTATGATATGTGGTTAATAATTTGTGAAGGGTAATAACATATGGGTCACAAAATGATGAAATATTGTGGATGGTGCATGGTCAACATGTTTATATAATGCATGGTTTTAATACATATGTACATGTGTGCTATGGTGATACCTAATGTCAATGACACAATAGTCTATTCATATCCAACTAATGTTGTTCAATCTAAATCAGTTTTAGAAAGGTGGGAATTGTTGTGACTACGGTGGGTGATGTAACCATGAGGTAAAACCCTAATTAGCTATATGTGAAAAGCATTGACCCTGATTCTAAGTGCAAGGCATACTATTGAATGTGTATAGATAGAAAACATCATATTATACTCGTTCTCTCTTAAATTACATGACTTTAACCTTGTGAGTTAATTGGGTGTTATAACTAGAGAATACCATGAAGATGGTTAAATAATATTAAGCATTGGCTATGAGCCTTGATAAGGGAACATGGAAAGTGTGAACATGTGAATGTGCATACTTGGTAATTAATGAAATTCCTAGTTTTGAGATAGAATTATGATTGAAAACCCTATGTAGAATAAGCATGAAGCATAACCCTAAATTAGAGAACTTATGATGCGTTTCTTGTTTTAATATAAAGTTTTTTAATGTGTTGTAACATATCATCTCTTTGAATGTGTTGGCTAATGATTGCTCCGGTATATATATGTGATGTGTCACAAATGATGATTGGCATAAGTAATGCTTATATGCCCAATGAAGCGTAATGAGATAACAATGAATCATGAGTGTGATGTGATGGGTCTTAGGACCTGGTTAGGGATTAGAGCCTAGTTGAGGTGATATCCTCTTGTATTGGAATGAGGGACTGACATCCCATGATAATATGTTGATGGTGGCATCCTTGTGAATGGCAGTGACACAATGTTATGAGATGATGGAAATCATATTATAGTTTAAACGACTATATCTTATGTTGTAATATTATGCCCTTTATTTTGAAGAATTTGTTATGATTTTATACATTATAACTTGATTGATGCTAAAATACATTTTAATTGGTCTAATTAATCAAGTACAATCTAATCATGTAGCTTGTCATGTGTCGTAGATCCATTTAGTGTTAGTATTTGCTGGATGTTGAAATGAGTTTACTCTCAGAGCGCATATATTTGAATATGCAGGTGTGTGGATGAATATACCCTTACATCTAGGATATGTGACCAAGATTGACTATAGGCCATACCCTAATAAGAGTGCGGCTTTAGGCCGTAGCTCATTGATATGTGATATAGGATTTGTTGTGGGCCATTCCTTGATAAGAGTATGACTTTGGGCCGTAGCTCAGTAATATGTGATACATGATTGGCTGCGGCCCATACCCTGATAAGAGTGCGGCTTTGGGTCATAGCTCAGTTTTGCTAGCACCATGACCTATACCAAGGCGTGCTAGACTTGTATAGTTGGGCTATATGTCGCTGACAGTAGTTGACTCATGAAGTCACTACAAGTTCACTCATATTGACCGAGGGGGTGAGGTTGTGGATTCCGACTCTTCCATTAGACCTTATATGTCACTAATTTTTACTTAGCAGTGGTTGGTTGGATTTGGATGGTACAACTCAAATCCTCAGGGCATAATAAAATATGTAATCAGTCGTGTGCACATGTATAGGATCAAATATGCAAATATTGAACGAGGCCTTGTTTTTCTTTTATACTATTTAGTTTGCAACAGTTATACATGTTCTTCGTATTCCTTTTCAAGCTTAAAGATAATCTGATGTCAAGTGTAGATGCCTAAACTACTTAAACAAGTGATAGTTTCTCTACTTAAGAGAATTTGTTGAATCTACTCATCTTATAATAATATTCCTCTTTGCTTAGTTATCTGTGATAATAATAGAGTTAGTAGAGAGTTATATCTCTTGCTGGGCCTTTTGTTTCATCCTTTTGGTTAAATATCTTTTAGGTAGACGTACATGCCATGTTAAAGATCGGATAACTGAGGATATAAAATTAAGAATAACTACATCTGTTGGATGATGGTATATGGATAGTGTCTAGTTTTAGAGTCCTATGTGTCATCCATGTACACTCAGGTCCTTGGGGGTATTCTCGATGTGTTTCGATGACGTGAGGAATGATATGTGCTTTTTGACTTGTGTATTCTTGGTGGTATGTATATACATGTGGAACTGCTATCTTATTTAATAGGTTGATTGGAAAATAATGTTGTAGCACCTTGAATATATGTTATGAAATGCAAATGTTGACTCTTATGTAATAAGTCTCAGCTTATGGTGTTTGCAGCAAATCGGTTTTAATTTCCTGTGATTTTCTATAATTTATTGTTAATGGCTAATCTTGGTTTAAGTTTTGAGTAATCTCTCTTTGTGTGGCAAAATGTGTCACAATAGAAGTGCTTGAAGAATTAATTTTCAAATCAATAATAATAAAAAATTGATAGAACAACCTTTTACAACATCATTAGTTTGTGATATCTTCACAATTAAATCATGAGCTCCCGTGCAAAAATAAGATAAAAAAACATCAACATCTCTTGAAGCTTTTTGAGGGGGGTTGAAATCCTTTCACTCTAAACTTCAAATTTCATCGTTGTAGTAAAAAGTTGCATGAGAATAACAAATGAGTAAGAGTGAGTCTAATACCCTTGTCAAATACTATATATAGGTTTAGAACTAGTGAAGGATTCCGACCTATAATTTCAGATTCTTATAAACATTTATGTGCTGATTGTCATTACTTATAACATATTTCTTAACATGAAATCTACCATTTTTTGTTCAGATAGGGTAGTATTTGACTTGAATGGATTTTTGGTGTTACATCATGCTATATGTCAGAGTTTTTAATTTAGATATCGATCAATTTCTTGGGTCAGATTTGGATCCAAATGCTATTCTATCCGGTTCAAATTGAGTCAGCTCGCCTGCCTAACCAAGATATATATGATAAGCAACCATATGAAGTATATAAAGTCAGATTTATGTTAAAAGAGGGAGAATTTGGATCTAGCATTAAATCATTTGCAAGCATAAGGTACGCACAAAAAACAATTTAATGGTATGATAAATATACTTGACGATGTAATTGACAACCAGCTGATTATCTGTAGATAATTTGCTTCAAATTATTTGGAATATTTTAGTAAGTGATCTATAGACACGTCGTACAGAGGTTATCCGTCTTTCGTTTTATCCCGTATATGTGTGTGCGATTTAAGACTACTGCAGTGTTTGTTTGTGGCAAGGGATTACGGAGGAGTAACGCTACCCACGGTTTATACACCTGCCCACATAATCGATTCACGGAAGTATGTAAAAGGCTAGTCCTAGTCGTTTTCTCTCATACAAATTAACTCAACACCAACTAACTCCATGCAGACATTCCCGAATACGTCCGCTTCTCACCTTTCGCCAATCATGTCGGAGCGCACCGCCGTACTATTATTTCCAATGTCATATAAAAAGTATGGTACTAACAACATATTGAAGTATGGTACTAACAATCAAATTTTCATACATTCAAAAAGTACAACACAACACGAACATACACATTGTACTAGAAGCACACAATACTAACAACCACATATTAATGTACAAAAAGTACAACACAACATTACATTACAAGACGTATAGTAAGAGACATACAATACAAGATGTACATTACTAACAATACATATACACATATTGCGCACATTTTATTCCTTACACAATATTATAATACAAAATGTACAGTACATGACGTACAATACTAATAATATATTTTACAAGTACAATACGTGCATATTTGAGATGGAATCTGGACTAAGGAGAAATCGCGAGGCAACAAAACCTTTTGTAAAAAAAAGAAGGAATAGGAATGAAAGAAAATTCAAATCTAATTACTTATCGTAATTTGCAATGGGTGGGATGTCACATGTGCAATTAATTGGGGAGTGGATACAATAACAACACTTTGCATGCCATTGTATGACTTTTACATTACAATAATATAAAAAATCGGCTGTAGGTGTGGAATGCATTAAAATCTCTCTTTTCCATGCACCGGGTGTGCCGGCAGGTGGGTCAGTGCCTATGGCTAGAATTTTCCTTACAGAGGGGGTGACTGGGTGAGTCAAAGGGACATGAGATATTTAGACCTCCAACGATGAGTTTACATATTGGCTTTGATCAGTCAACACTAACTAGAAAATCACTCTAGGTGTGTCTCACTATAGACACATGTTGGCTCAAAGAGTTGGGGTGGGGTGGGGGTGAATAGAGCTGAAAATAGTTATACAACAATTGATGGACTTTTAAATTACTTCAACTAGACACAATTACAAGCAGTGAATTTGATGGAAATTAAGCATGCATAGAAAGGACGAGAGAGATTTGAACAAGCACCTGAACAAGCTACTTAGTGTGGTTCCACTCATCAAACTAGGAGAGAGTGAATCTTCTACCAAGAGAGGTCAAGCCCTAGGATTTTACAACTTATGTATACTTATACTCCATTATAAGACATAAAATTGACATTCCTTTTTCAGGACAAAGATACCCAATTTTCCTTTAAGATCAAGAGATTCAACAACCTTACAACCAGGGTCTTACCTATCCGGAGGTATCGCTAAGGTCTTACCCACTCTTGTAAGAAGCTGGACACCTTCGCCAAGGAGATCTCCTCTTTGTAACGAGTCTTCCGCCTTATAGCATTTATCCATTCTACTCATGGATCTTCATCCTTGTCCTCCTCCTTCACTCAGAGAAGCTATTTGCATCTTTTTCTACAACTTGAAGAAGCTTGCACCTTCTCCTTCACTTGGAGAAACTTTCACCAACTTGATCTTGAGGAAAGGGGTTGTCAAAAGAGAAGCTTTGAGAGCTTTACAAGTATACAGTGAAGTATCCCTCTCACACATATCCTATCTCACTCATATAGACAAATTGAAGTGTAATCAAGAGAGAGAAAGGGACTCAAGTGGACTGATTGCACTCAACTATACCAAGGAGCTCGAATACCATGAAGGAGCAACCTTGGAATGAACTCTAAGAGGTCATATATATAGTTGAGGGTGTCCACAAGAGAGTTGGAACACTTATCAATGTTTTCTAGCCGTTTAGGATGTTGCAACAGATATAATTTCGAATTTTACAACACTCCAGTGGTAAGAATTATTTATTCTGTATTTTCAGTATAGTGGAGCCAGTTAAGTTTTCACAAAGATAACTCAACCAATTACACTACACGCCAAAGCCAATTTGAAGTATCGATGGAGTTTGTCCTGTAACTCGACTGATTAATTGAAATCAGTTTTACAGAGTTGAGAGATTGATCGAGTTTTGTGAAGGTGAAACTTGACCAAACAAAAGATTTCTCAAAATCCATCAAAGGATCGGTCAAGTTTGTATCTCGACCGACAAACATCCTATAATGAATTTTAAAAATTTACTTTTGAGTGATCAAACGTTTGAATTAAGGGTTTTTTTTATTTTTTTCTCATCTTAGTTGAAAGTCATATAATCAATACAAATGATTATAAAAATAATCTAAGGTCATTTGGAGTATTTTCCACAAAAGTACATTTGTATTGCTTTTGACTTGAACTAGAACAAAGTAGGACTTGATAGATTTGATCTTTTTCATGTACCTAATACCTGAAATTAATATCAAACAATCATATTAGATACATATGAATGAAATAGTTAAGTCATTATCAAAATATGGACACTGTGTAACACTTAGGTTAACAACACCATCCTCTCTGTCCACCATCCACCGAAAGTATGCTATTCTGGTGGCTAACAACTATGTCTCCAATGGGTCGGGTTTTGTTGGACCGGACTGAATTGACTAGGCCCAATTAGACCCAGACCCAGATAAATATGACCTAAAATGAACCTCGACCCGAAAGAACCCAACTAGATCTGGAACCGAGCATACCCG
>OY856410.1:640118405-640143405 GCA_963693085.1 Alisma plantago-aquatica
GCTAAAAGCTAGCCTGACTATATATATATATATATATATATATATATATATATATATATATATATATATATATATATATATATATATATGCATATATATACATATATGCATACATACATACATATATATATAGGCTAAAAGAATTGTGTACCCGAGTACATGTATAGCTTATATATGTATATATATATATATATATATATATATATATATATATATATGTATATGTGTGTGTGTGTGTCTCTCTCTCTCCCTCTCTCTCTCTCTCTCTCTCTCTCTCTCTCTCTATATATATATATATATATATATATATATATATATATATATATATATATATATGTAGCATATATATATGTATGTATGTATGTATATGTATATATGTATCGGAATCAGGTAAATATATTCCGACATCTCCCCTAAAAAATATTAGAGGGGTCAAGATTACATGTTAGGCCCAATGCCATACACCCAAGACAACATTACAACTCACGCATTTAATCAATACGTAGTCTACGTCTAATGCATTTACATATTTTTACAGCAATATTAGAGGCATTCATAGACTTCCCTTGATGTCTTCTAGCATTTATCTCCTCCCATATACGGTAGCATAGTGCAACAAACAAAAGATTTTTCTTCACATCTCTTCCGCACCTAGCAAGCATTCTTCTCGGATCAGCAATGAGTTGAAGATGAAGTCCAAACTCCTTGCACAAATGGTCCCAAACATCCCTTGTGAAATTACATTCTCCAACAAGGTGATTGTGGATTTCTTCCTTATCCTCACATAGTAGGCATACAGTAGATATATCATAATTCCAGCTCTTAATTCTATCAAGAGTAGAGAGAATATGGTGTAGAAATTTATATACACACATGCTCCATTTAGGCACATTCCTATCCATCCATATTTGTTCTCCCACGAAATCCTTCGCTCTCTTGCTACAGGACATTTCCCATAAGCTTATCTTCTTATCTATGAGCTGCCATCCATATGTATATATGTATGTATGTATGTATGTATGTATGTATGTATATATATATATGTATATGTGTATATAAGTATATATATATATATATATATATATATATATATATATATATATATATATATATATACTAGTGAACGCACACATGCACATGCACGTGACATATAAAAGTTGTTGGAATTGCAATAGAAAAATACCATAATGTTAATATTGTTAAATAAGAAAAATTGATCTATTAATTTCATAAATAATAAAAATACATATTTATTTTGTAACTGAAAGTTCATTATAGTTCATATTGGTTTGGTGTAAGTGATGAGTTATGTGGAATTCATTTTTTGGGAACTCTAGTTCAGTTTCTGGAACTTAAATTCCATTCACTTTCATGTGATTGGTTTGTTGTAAGTGTAAATATGGAAATCACTAAAAATATTGTTAATTTTGTTGTATAATACAAATAAGTGAGCATGTCAAAGACATAAAAAAAGGAATCATATCCATAAAAAATCATAATATTTTTAAATCATAATAACCATAACAAGTAGTTATGGTGCTGATGTTGCTCCTTTAAAAATATTTTATTATGGTACAATTATAATCTTAATAAAAATATTATGATTAAAATCACATCACAATATTTTTATTTTACTTTGTATATACAAAATATTGTAAAAATATCCGCATTTCATGTGCTTATAAATATAAATTTTGGTTCGTCATTGTTTAACACAATGTAGAATATTAAAATTTTGTATTATTTCTGTATAGAAATTTTACTATATTATTTGTGCATGGTTACAATTAATTATCATTTTTTACATCATATTGTTTAAACATGAAGAATAAAAATATATTATGTAAATCACATTATTTTCACATGGTGTGATACTATTTTCATAATGTTTGTATTTTTTATTTTGTAGATTGGACTGATAATAGTGGTTATAGTGTTAAATAGTTTACATAGTGCAATTATAGTGTATGATATTTTGTCATATTATGTTGTGGTTTTAGCAACGAACTATATCTTCACCATTAATATTTCTAGTCATAAATATTTTTACACGTACTATTTATAACTAATGTAGAATATAATTATATAAGAAATGTTATTAGTTGTCTCAGAACTCGTTTTGCACTCTTTTTAAGAGGGAACTCAGGAACTATATTTTGTATATAAGTCTGTAACTCCCCGAAAGTCACGGAACTCAAGTTCCAACACTTACTTTAAATCAATCATGAAAAACTACTCAAGGAATTCTAGTTCATGTATTTTCCAGACCAGTTCTGACAAACCAATCAGAGCCTATGTGACAAAATTATGCAGGTGATGTGACGTGTCTGTTTTCGCATCCAAAATTGAAGTTTAATGAGCTCATCCTCATACGAACAATCAAAGAGAGGTGGACACTTGATTGGAGAAGAAAATATGAGTTTATTTATTTAATAAGAAATAGGAAATAAATAAATAATAAATATTATAGCACAATATCTCACTTATTATCAATGCATGTAATCACTTTCTAGTGATTTAATCCTAAAGTTTTTATAATTTTATTTCGAACCTTTCACATATGAAAAAATGATTAGTGTAAATATTCAAACAATTTAATAATATAATCGTATATGCAGTCAAAATACTTACAGTTCTAATGATTATTTTGGCAAAATGTTGTGTTTCAACTATAATTATTGATGATTTTGTATTTGCTGTCACACAAAGCTTTGGAATGACTTTTGATGTAAGTATATACAAATAACAATCATAAAAAGATTGTATCGTAAAACACAACTGGAAATATAAATTATATGGAAAACAACAGTACCAATTTAGATTTTAATATAGATATAAAACAAAATAAAAAAGTAACGTTGTGTTTGATGTCAAACAAAAGACTCATACATTCTTGCTTAATATCTAAGGGAACTACATCTAAGACTTTAGCCATTTGCTTCATTGTTGTTGGCGTCCCTTGTAATTCTTGAAAAAATGATTGGGCATTTTGTGATTTGACATGAAAAAGCAATTGGTTCTATTTTGCCTTTGATAATATGATATCCACCATATCTTCACCATTCTCCTATATTGTTAGACCAATTTAATATTAATACAGATGTAAAGTTCATCAATATTATATGTATATGTATAAAAATATGGAGTACCTGTGAGTGGATATTGTTTAGCTCTATAGAAGTATAACCAAGGAGATGATGTGCAGTTGTGTCAAATAATGTTAATTTAATAGAATCAAAAGTGTCCATGACTTCAACTTTCATAATGTACCTATAATCAATAAAACAAAATATTAATTTACAAGCTAATTATATAAGCTATTCCACACATAATGCTCAGGGAATTATTTATAAAAGATATTGATAAGATTCTTCATCGTGCAAGTTTGTCACAAAATACTCAGTAAGCATTGTCCTACAAACACCATCTCGTTCCATAAAATTTTGCAAGTTATCATCTTCTAAGAATGTGACACTATGCATGTTACGTAGATGCAATTGCATAGAAACTACGGATGGTTGTATTTCACTAAGTTTGAACTCAAATATCCTCTACATTGCCTCTGGTCGAGATATCCATCGAACATCTCTAAATTGATTCACCCCATTGACAGTCTGGTCTGCAATATTAGGTGCTATGTTGACTAAAGCCTTACCATGCCCCTTATATATACTTCAAGAGGTATTTGACTGCTTTGATGCTCAAACATACATCAATGTTAATATGACACCTATATCTCTGTAACAAATACAGATTATATGGCACCAACCATCTATTATCTAGTGTGGACCCTCTTACATCAATAGTGACTCCATTGTCTCTTCTCCTATAAATTGGATATGAATCTCTACCTTGCATGGTATTGGAACAAAAATTCCTTGGATATCAGAAGTGACACTCCTTGTTTACCATGCAAGCATTTTTAGGGTTTAGGACACCACACGGTCCATGCAACACGTTTTTGACAACCATTGCATCTAATAAAGGATATCGTTCAGGATTTGGAATTTCAGCACAAACTATGTTATCACACTGATATGGATTGACGATCTTATAGTCACGTTTTATGATAATAAGAATGTGTGCATGTAGAAGTCCTCTTTTCTGAAATTCAATAACATGAACACATGTCGCTACGATGCCAAATATATTTTTCTTAAATAGCTGGTCCTTTAGATCCTCCAATTTAACCCTAGCTGTTAAATCGGGTCTGTTTTGAGCTAGTTGTCTAGGGAATAACTCTATTTTTATCTCATCCCAATCTGGATTACATGTCATTGTTAAAAAGATATTGAGTTTGCCATATCTTTGTACCAATGCCATGACATCCATGTATCTACGACGCATATCACATGGTCCTCCAATAAAGGACGAAGGTAATACAATTCTTTTACCTACCATGCTGCTATGGACTTCTCCAGATCTAATGCTATCAGTGATTCCTTGATACAAATCATCATGTATTCACTTTTGCTCCTTTGTGATATAGTTTAATCGTGTTGATTCTATCTTGATGTACATGTCGACAACATATTGTTGAAGGAGACGACCCGCATACAATAAGATTGATCTGTCAAGCACACGAATTTGTAGTTTGTAACAATAGTATTCTCTTGCAGATATCTTATTTCGACCACCACCATCTAAAAAACATACGAGAACGATGTGAAATATTGTTTTTTAATATTAGTACATAATTTGTTAATCTATGAATATATATATTCTACTAACCTTCTATGTTCGAGCCCATCACATCTTTAATAGAATGAGATGAGTTATGTAGAATGGAATCCCATGGCACACCAACTTTGGGGAGGTGTGGATGCCAACCGAATTCACCATTGGGAAACAACAAGGGATATGATAGAGGATCATAACATTCTAAATATGATTGCACTATAAATCGTAAACCTAAATTGCCATAAACAACTATGCTTCACTGTTGTGCACCACCGACATCATTTCCCTCAATCCAGATACCCGCAACTTGTGAAGCAGTTGGAGAATTATATGTCCTCTGATCTAGATTTGCATCTTTATTGATGGCAATACTAAAATTATCTAACATCGAAATATCCTTGAGGCTTCGAAAAAACTAAGCATATGGATTTACAGACAATACATGTTGGGTTTTAGGGGAGGCAGAGAAGGAAGCGGAAACAAAAATTTTCTCCTCCAAACTCGGAACAAGGAAACACGTCAACGTCTATACAATAGGAAAGGGATGGTTTGTGGAATCATACCTTGTCCCGAGGATTGCTCGGCGACAATACCTCGCGCCTTGCGCGGTCTTCACCTCCGGTCTTGGACGGTGTCTGTGCAGCTCCTGGTCGCACCGGGACTGACGGGATTGAAGGTTGTCCTCCTAGCGGCAGAAACCTCCCGCCTCTGAAGTAGTCCACACGGACCACCTGGAACTCCAATCTCCTTGTCCCACAAGGAATTGGAAGGAGTCACACCCTCCTATCAGCGTACTAGTCGCCAACACACTCTCCTGCCACCAGTCGCAACTGCAGTTGTCTTTCCCTTATTGTTCCTCCCTTATCAGGTAGCACTTGCTCGGGCTCTCTCGGTTACCAAAACCAGAGAGAACGACAACTTTGCAGAGCAACTGGTTTGCACTGAGTTGTCCTTTGAGAAGCCCCCAATACCCCTATATATAGGAGGGTCATGGGACAGGGTTCTCCATACCGGGAAATATGGGACAAAAGCAGGAGTAGAAGGGTTCGAGATTTTCCACAAAAAAACAACCAACTCGCAACCTGAACCGATCATTTCACAACTGAAACGGTTGGTTGGGGACCTAAGCCGGTCGGTTGACACCTCAACTGATCGGTTGGGACACCTCAACCGGTCGGTTCATTTCTGAACCGGTCGGTTCTTGGTCCTGACCAGTTCCCGATTGACTTTCCTTCTTTTGTTTCTAATTGGTATCGAATACCAATCTTATTTCCCAATCAAATTGGGAAAGTGAAACAAAAGGAAAATTCCCACCAATCCTACTTTCCCAACTTGCTCGGTTGCACCAATTGAATCGATCGTTTCAACTCTTGAAGCAATCGTTTCACCCTGACTATGAGCCGATCGACTCAACACTTAAGCCGACCGGTTCACCAAGCTCATCCGATCGGTTCATCGCATGAGCTGATCAGTTGGGAGTGCAGATTGTACAGAATTAGTCAATTGCGATTTCAATCAATCCGATACTCGAATCAATGTGTCCAACACCTTGACCATTATGACATTGAGCTATCAATTGATTGAGTGTTTAATTGAACTACTAAACTCCTTTAGTAATCAATATAAACATTGTTTGTGGACAAAACTCCTCTTCTAGGTTAAATCCTATGTGTGTGACCCTGCAGGTCCTTTTCACGTTGGCAGTGAAAGTCCATAACACTTATGACTTCACAAGAAAAGAGCGGTGCCTAGTCACACATAAGTTCTACCCAAGTGAAAGTAGAAAGTTGGAGAACAATTTTCAATCCTACAATCCGTGAATGGTGTTACAGTGAATGTATAATTCCTTTGTCACTAATATCCTGAATGAACACGTGGCATGGAACAGTCATCCTGTCAACGTTCATTCACTTTCTTGATCTCAGAGTAGATTGGAAGAGATATGTATGACATCAATATCACATACTAATTCACACATGCATGCGCACGCCTATTTCAATCCTACTCATCAAGTGGCCTTGGATATGAAACTCCCTCAGGAGGGAAAAATCCCATATCTATCACTCACCCCTCAAAAGCCCCATGTGTCAAAGCCACCCAATCATCACCTTTATAACAACCCATGTTTCAGGACTGCGTTTGATGATGTCAAAGTGTGCCCAATGACATGTGTTGAGTGTAGTGATTTCAGGTCAAAGAATCACACTCACCACCATCAATGTGAGTACTGACTGTGACTACCATGTCATGGTTCCATGTGTCAAACTCACGGTGGGTCTGTGCGGTACACGTGTTCTCTAACAAGTACCTATGTGTTTGGTTTGATATCTATATATCATGACTAATGAGATTCTATCATCAACCAACACCACAATCTAGTCGTGTGTGTCATTTCTGTCTATCTACCTTCCACAATGACATCCGTCTAGGGACATAATCAAGAATGTACAAACTCTTAGCATCCGTATGATCTCACGTTCAGGTCCTCAACCTGAAACATTACGTCATTGAGTACTGTCATTCTCTAGACATTCAATCTGTTCTGTCACTATCTCATATGACTGAACTAGAAAGAATTGGAAGCTTGCGTTTGATGTTTATCAAATCAATCTTAATGTATCCCACCAATCATCCCATGATTAGCTCTCAAGGCATACATACCAACAGACTCCCACTTGCACTGCGAGCCAATCACCCTTGAATCATATTCATAGTGATCTTCAAACATGTCCCACATGTTACTGTGCTCTAGTGCAAACATAGTGAGTAATGGAAACACCTTGCCAAAGTCAGTATAAATTGCATGTCTCACATCTCTTCGCTATACGTCATACGTATGAGATGGAGTTACTGTAATATGTGATCTAGTATTCCATTTGCTAACCTTTAGCCACATTGCATGATCAAGGATTCCATACTTGTCATCAATGACCGGAATATATATAAGTTCATCTCATGAACTTCCAGATCCATATAGTATCCACTATTGTTCTCTAACACACGGATACTCGGCATTTCCTTTTAAATGGTTTTATTGGAATACTTCCAATTATCAACAAACTTTCACTTTATATATATCATATATATATATATATATATTGTGATTAATTTTCTGTCCTTTCAGAAGTTTGCATCAATGTAACTCTTTACATTGAACTCTTCCTTATCTCCGTAGAACTAGTACTTCTCAAGTACTTATCAAGTTCTCATGGTGTTACAGCAACCCTTACTGGAATTAGACAAACATCCACTCGTCATGTCTCACATACGAGTTATCAGGATGAGCACATCATATTGCCATGTCCTGCATACAAGATGATGAATGCATTTTGTTCTTTCCATGTCCATACATGCAAGATAATGGGATGATTACATACATGATAGATCCATATATATTCTTAGTGTTCCCATTCTTCATAAGAATTGGACACTTGGCCTTGGGATACTAACTCCATGTATCATGGACAAGTTTTCTCCCACTGAATCAGTGTATACTAAATCATTCAGTACAGATTTCCAATGTATGCTCTCTCCTTTCCAGGTCAAGAGGTTTTCGAGAACTATCTCTATAGATCTCTATTCCTATCACATAGGAAACATCTCTATCTTCCTTAAAGATAATTTCCACTTTGGATTTCCATTCTAGAACATTTCCATTTCACATCAATATGTGGAATGTGAATACGCTCCCACTAAATCGCAGATCCCTTCTTTATCTTTGACATATCAGTCAAACCCTTTGACTATATCATCAAAGTAAAGATCCAATTCTGAGTTGCTTGTACTCAATCAATCACATTGATTAGTCCATTGTAACTAATAGACTTCGTTTGCATTAGTGGATTCATAAACCTTATAGGTTGTGTCACGTACACATCCTTGCTTTATTCCTCATAGGAAAGTGGTTTTAGTATCCATATGCCAAATGTCTTAGTCATTAAGTTGCAATCAACAAGCATCATCCTTCTCAAAATGTTATCCATGTGTCTTAACACTTAAGACTTATTCACACTTATGGATTTTATTCCAATGGGTGCTACCATCAAGGTCATACCTTATGGTTCACATGGATGTCATTTAGGATGTAATGGTCATAAACCATAACTCAAAATTCGATTCCTCATATTCATCTAGATAGTTGACTCATCACATGAACAACTCATCACATAGATAACTGAGATGTATCTCTCAAGGATATAAGAACTCACAACTCCTTGTGATTCTCAATGTCCTTTATTAGTGTGGGGTATTCTTTTATTAAGAAGAATTTAGTTATTTGATAATCATTCTCTAACTCCTTAGAGTATGATTCCTTCTTGATTTAGACATCACCATGCCTTAGTCATGAGTTCACTATGATACACTATCATAATCACTCAAAAGGATCTCAAACATTTAGTCCAAGTATTTCATTCATTGATCTCATCAAGAATTAACACTTTACCAAATTTTTACTTCATCTATGATAATCTTGAACACTTCAAGATATTCATATTGGCATTTCTCTAAACACCATTTGAAGTATTAGCATTTATTCCAATAGGTATGTAAATACATCACATGTATTATACCTAATAGGATAATCATTCTCCCACTACCTTTAGTGAAGATTGATTAATCATGTCCAAGATATTCATGTCTCTTACTGGTTCTCTAACCAAAAGAGTCAAGATTTATCCATCACATGGAAACTAGAAATGAATTTCTCATGATTTATGCTAATTTGATTGTTTGAGTTATCTATAACTTTTAGGTATCATTTTATCTTATGCATATCAAATACCACAAGATAAACAAGGCATTGCCACAAAGATCATATTGAAACATCTCTTTATTAATTGCCATCATTGTCATACAATATGCAAAAATAAAGTGTTTCTATCTATTGGAAAATATGAAATAGCAGTTCATAATGCATGCCTTTTAGGCTGAAAATAAACTAAAGTACTCCTATCAATGGAGGCAACACTTGCTCTAATTATTGAGTGCATTACACTTTACATCTTGGTATCATATACCTCAAAATTGTTACAAGTTTACTTTCATGACACCTTTAAGTAGAGACGTCAGTTGCCTCCTTCTTCTTTTGTTCTTCTAGATAGAGAGGATAATTCCTTTTCTAATGTCCTGGCTTTTGGCAATGGTGGCAATTTCCTTTCTTGGTCACGCCTCCCTTGGCCTTGAGAGCTGAAGACGACTTAGGCTCCTGGCTAGCATCAAAACCTTTCTTAGCTTTTCCCTTGCCCTTGCACTTAGACTAGCCTTTCTTGCTCGTGATCACCATCACAAACTTAGGCTTGTCCTTCTTCATATGTATCTCGGCTGTCCTCAACATGCCCAACAACTCTGAAAGTGGCCTATCAAAGTTGTTCATGTTGTAGTTCATCACAAACTGACTGTAGGATTCTGGCAACGATTGCAGTATCACGTCAGTAGCCAACTCTTGGCTTAGTGGAAATCTCAGTCTTGTCAGGTTCTCCACATACCCAATCATCTTGAGTGTGTGAGGACCAACTGGATCTCCTTCTGTCATGACACACTTGAACAGTGCCCTTGATACATTGTATCTCTATTGTCATGCTTGATCTTCATACATGTTGCTGAGATGCTGAATCATCTCAATGACACCCATGTTATCATGCTATCTCTGCAACTCGTGGTTCATAGATCACAACATCAAGCACTTTGCATCAACGACATCATTAGAATGTTTCTTGTAAGCATCCCTTTCTGCCTTTGGTGCATTAGGAGCAGGTTCCTATGGAATTGGAGTATCCAGGAGATAGATCTTTCATTCTTGAGTGAGAACAATTCTCAATGTCCTATACCAGTCATGGAAGTTTGTCCCATTTAGCTTGTCCTTTTCAAGGACCGATCGTAGAGAAAAGTGATTGTTGTTTGTTGTCATTTGTACTACAAAAGGAAAATATGCAATTTTAGTCCAAAACTCATTTTGACTTATTTGATTGATTTGAAAAGTTGACGATATAATTAGGCCTTTAATTAATTATCGATCCCACTATTTTAGTTCAAATTGATAGCCCTCACCATCAATTCGGAAGATTGCAGTGTGCAACCTTCTAGTGGGCAAGATCCTGAAATCCTCTAAGTCATGGACCAGCTTGGGCTGTCACCCACAACTTAGATCTCACAGGTAGGCAACTCTTGCCAATTGCATCATATGCAACTCTTGATAAGATGTCATATGCAACTCCTTGCCATGATCATCTCCATGCCTCGAGGTGCTAGATCCTATCTAGGTCACCTTGTTAAGTCCGACCCAAAGCCAACATGATGAATATGCACCCTACTTGGGCAGACCCACATATCCATCCTTCACACTTCCACGAGATAGACGGTGCACCATGCTTGGGCGTGCCCACACTAGGTCGATCAAGCTCTTCACATGTGTCACATTTGGAAGGCATCTAAAACTTAATATTTAATGAGGGATTTGGTTTTTATATACATATACATATCCAATCACCACATAAAACATGCAAAACAATAAAAGCGATGATTATGGCCATCCTAATGTGATTCCTCAAGTGAATAGGAATCACGGTCATCTAGGTCTACATCACATGCAACCTGTACAAGATGAACTTTGTGCTTTGCCTTTCTGGGTTCGATCAATTCATCACATGAATGATCGGCTCGCCATCAGACTGGTCGGTTGGGTGCCACCAGCCGATCGGTTGGCTCCTCCAACCGATCGGTTCACCTGGTCGTCGTGCATCTCTTCTGGGCCACCACCCGCTCATCTCGCTCCTTGAACCGGTCATCAACCGATCGGCTCACTCCTTGAACCGATCAGCTCACTCCTTGAACCGATCGTTTGGAACATCAACTGATCGGTTCACGCCTTGAACTGATCGTCTCGGCTGTCGTTTGGATGTCCTCCATTCTTTGACATAACAGGAAATAAAAGTCTATCATATTTTACATTATAGAAAGAGAAACCTCGAGTTACATTTGAGGGGAGCAAAGGTAGGAAAGAAATCTCAAATTATTTCGAGTTACATCAGGAATAGGAGAAGGAAGATCAGTGCGCAGACCGAGATGCAAGCAACCACATACAACCATACACAGATAGGATTTATTGGCCATAACCACGCTATACATCCACCACAAAACTCATTTAAAGGCGACGCGTATCGAGTGCATTAATAATACATATCATATATGTAAATAGGGATTTGTGGATTTAGGATTGGACATGCATAAAGCCAATTTTATTCGCATCGTATGCAATAAATAAAGGCGACAAACCAAAATCGATCATATCGATAATCCCTAAAGTATAGAGCAGTTGACGTGGCTCTGATACCACTATTGGGTTTTAGGGGAGGCAGAGAAGGCAGCGGAAACAAAAATTTTCTCCCCCAAACCCGGAACAAGGAAACGCGTCAACGTCTATACAATAGGAAAGGGATGGTTTGTGGAATCATACCTTGTCCCGAGGATTGCTCGGCGACAATACTTCGCGCCTTGCACAGTCTTCCCCTACGGTCTTGGACGGTGTCTGTGCAGCTCCTGGTCGCACTGGGACTGACGGGATTGAAGGTTGTCCTCCTAGCGGCAGGAACCTCCCACCTCTGAAGTAGTCCACACGGACCACCTGGAACTCCAATCTCCTTGTCCCACAAGGAATTGGAAGGATTCACACCCTCTTGTCAGCATACAAGTTGCCAACACACTCTCCTACCACCAGTCGCAACTGCAGTTGTCTTTCCCTTGCTA
The DNA here is from genome assembly GCA_963693085.1 of Alisma plantago-aquatica. Lineage (NCBI taxonomy): Eukaryota > Viridiplantae > Streptophyta > Magnoliopsida > Alismatales > Alismataceae > Alisma > Alisma plantago-aquatica. Next base: position 640,130,829 of record OY856410.1, read on the forward strand.
TGCCTCCCTTATCGGGTAGCACTTGCCCGAGCTCTCTTGGTTACCAAAACCAGAGAGAACGACAAATTTGCAGAGCAACTGGTTTGCACTGAGTTGTCCTTTGAGAAGCCCCCAATACCCCCCTATATATATAGCAGGGTCATGGGATAGGGTTCTCCATCCCGAGCAATATGGGACTAAAGCAGGAGTAGAAGGGTTTGAGATTTTCCACAAAAAAACAACCAACTCGCAACCTGAACCGATCATTTCACAACTGAAACGGTCGGTTGGGGAACTGAGCCGGTCGGTTGACACCTCAACCGATCGGTTGGGGCACCTCAACCGGTCAGTTCATTTCTGAACAAGTCGGTTCGTGGTCCTGACCAGTTCCCGATTGACTTTCCTTCTTTTGTTTCTAATTGGTATCGAATACCAATCCTATTTCCCAATCAAATTGGTCAAGTGAAATGAAAGGAAAATTCCCACCAATCCTACTTTCCCAACTTGCTTGGTTGCACCAGTTGAATCGATCGTTTCAACTCTTGAAGCAATCGTTTCACCCTAACTATGAGCCGATCGACTCAAAACTTGAGCCGACCAGTTCACCAAGCTCAGCCGATCGGTTCATCACATGAGCCGATCGGTTGGGAGTGCAGATTATGCAGAATCAGTCAATTGTGATTTCAATCAATCTGATACTCGAATCAATGTGTCCAACACCTTGAACATTATGACATTGAGCTATCAATTGATTGAGTGTTTAATTGAACTACTAAACTCCTTTAGTAATCAATCTAAACATTATTTGTGGATAAAACTCCTTTTCCAGGTTAAATCCTATGTGTGTGACCCTGCAGGTCCTTTTCACGTTGGCAGTGAAAGTCCATAACACTTATGACTTCACAAGCAAAGAGTGGTGCCTAGTCACACATCAGTGCTACCCAAGTGAAAGTAGAAAGTTGGAGAACAACTTTCAATCCTACAATCCGTAAATGGTGTTACAGTGAATGTATAATTCCTTTGTCACTGATATCCCAAATGAACTCGAGGCATGGAACAGTCATCCTGTCAACGTTCATTCACTTTCTTGATCTCATAGTAGATTGGAAGAGATATGTATGACATCAATATCACATACTGATTCACACATGCATGCGCACGCCTATTTCAATCCTACTCATCAAGTGACCTTGGATATCAAACTCCCTCAGGAGGGACAAATCCCATATCTATCACTCACCCCTCAAAAGCCCCATGTGTCAAAGCCACTCAATCATCACCTTTATAACAACCCATGTTTCAGGATTGTGTTTGATGTTGTCAAAGTGTGCCCAACAACATGTGTTGAGTGTAGTGATTTTAGGTCAAAGAATCACACTCACCACCATCACTGTGAGTACTGACTGTGACTACCATGTTATGGTTCCATGTGTCAAACTCACGGTGTGTCTGTCTGGTACACTTGTTCTCTAACAAGTACCTATGTGTTTGGTTTGATATCTCTATATCATGACTAATGAGATTCTATCATCAACCAACACCACAATCTAGTCTTGTGTGTCATTTCTATCTATCTACCTTCCACAATGACATCCGACTAGGGACATAATCAAGAATGTACAAACTCTTAGCATCCGTATGATCTCATCGTTCAGGTCTTCAATCTGAAAGCATACGTCATTGAGTAATGTCATTCTCTAGACATTCAATCTGTTCTGTCACTATCTCATATGACTAAACTAGAAAGAATTGGAAGCTTGCCTTTAATGTTTATCAAATCAATCTTAATGTATCCCACCAATCATCCCATGATTGTCTCTCAGGGCATACATACCAACAATACATGAATCAGTTTGGTAACTAATTCAATATTTAGTGAAGGAGTTGCCTTCATTCTATTTTGTACCTCAAACTCAGTGTCATAGAAATAGAGTTGTAGGTATTTCGGTCCATCACTCCCAGGTAGTAATATATTGATGAAATGATACATTTGATCATGTACTCAAAAAGTATATATGCCATTCCACATGCTATGCAAATTTTCATCTAGATGGATAACGTGTGATGTGAATGCAAAGTGACTATTGTAACTTCGAATGGACCTCAAAAACTCCATAGAATCTGGTGTTTACAATGTGTACAAATCGTATAATTCTGTTGGAACAAGATTGGTAACTAAATGTACATTTCCCTTCATACAACAAAAAGATGGTGGTTCAAATTGGAAACATTTGGCACCACAAAATTTGCACAAACTACGTGTGGATAATTTATGTGGTTCATTGAGAAGATTGTCAAAAATTGGATTGGAAATATTAACACCAAAAGAATCTTCAACATTTTGATCCATGCTTGAAATATAGAAATCCTCCGTCTCTTCCACGATACTGGCATCTAGTTTGTTATAACACAAGCTGAGTACAAATGTTAACTCATAGAATAATGCATGCGGATTTGTAACTATTACCTTCACTACATGGGACTATCAAATCAGCAACCTCATGTGGATTGTTACACTCCTCAAAGGCACTATCATTAATTGTAGGGTCGGAGCAAACAAGCATATCAACATGATCTCCATTGGGAACACTGTCAGTCCGAGGAAGATAGGAAGTGTTCGGTTGTTCTAATGAATTCGTTACAACATCGTTTAACTATGTTTGACATCATTTCAGGAATTGGATCAAGAATCTTCGTTGCCTTGCTCGCCTATGAATTCTGCTGACAACATTATCCACATGATGCTGGAAGTTGTTATCATTGGAGATAACAGGTTGAAACAATGCTCTTTGACCAAGTGCGGAGTCCACACCTTCATTGAGAACTTGAATAACTTCACTGACTCCATCAAAATATGGGTGCATATCAATCCTTAACTTCATATAGGGTGGCAAACTATTGTAAATTGTAGCATATCTTGCAATAAGTTCTCCACCACCTTCACATCTGGCATGCCTATGCATCCATCTACTTCTAATAACCATTTGAGGATGGTATCTACGCATCCGTTGAAAGGACCTCAAATCATAACTGTAAATATATGTTCTTTCAAATTGTTGAGATCTACGCGACTCTATTGAAGTAAGACATGACGCAAGCGTGACACAAATTTGAAATGTAGTGCTAGAAGATAGGCACGGTTCCACCATAGTTTGCACGACTCCTTCATTTTGGAAAGTGCAAACAATGAGAAGGATTCTATATACAGTGATATGACTCATTATTTTATTATCTTAAATTCTCGTACAACAAATCAAAATAAAAAGTGAATGTGTTTGATTCAGACAGTTTGCAAATTTTGTCAACATTTGGTGACCAAGAATTATGGAGTATACATAAGTTGACCCCATATTCCCATCCTTCCCATTAAACGATGCCCTTCAGTATAAACCCCCCACACATCTTCCCATTCCTTATCCAACTGCCCTCTCTCTCGATTCTCTATTATCTTAACCCTAAACCATATTTCCTGACACTCCATCTTCTTGCTCGGGTGATCTAGGGTTTCCATGCTCACCATCTCGCTCTCTGATTTCCACTAGATTTAGGGTTCTCACCGTCCCCATCTTCTCCGACCTCCACCAGGCACCAGTTCTAGGTTTCTCACCATCTCCATTCTCTCAAATACTCTACAACCTAATCACAACAGCCACTCTGCCCTTCCCTTTCAAGTCCCAACACCAGAAATGCAACTCAACCATTCTAACAGTCTGGTCGGCCTGATGGTCTAACCTACAGCCCCAACGATGCCAAACGCTGCCAACAACGCCGATAGATCTTAGGATCTTCTTCAATCACTGCTTCCCTGCTTGCTGGCGCCACTACCAAGAAATGTATTTCCTCCATTTGGTTTGTTTTTTGTTTCCGTCAACTGATTTCATCATTTTAGCACTCCCCGACCCCCAAGTTTCTTTGTTCCCTACTCTGGTGCCCTAACCCAACAACAGAGTCTTCCATTTCCTTGCTTTGGTTCCATTTGTGTTTTCGACAATCGATTTCTTCATTTTAGCACTCCCCGACCCCCAAGCTTCTTCGTGCCCTAATCGCAGCAATGACGATTCAGACTGCTCCGGTGACCTAACTTGAGAGCAGAGGCCTCCCTTCCTCCCTGCAGTTTGATTTGTTTACTGACAACTGATTTCTTCATGGTTTCTGTTTCTCACAGACATGCATCACTACCCTAGCTCAATTTCTCTGTACCCTAATTATATATCCCTAGATTTGTGGTTCCAAGAATAGATCACTTCAGATATTGTGTGTCTCACTCCTAATTATAAATGTCCAATTTCTATGTGTCTCACTCCTTCTCATTCCCCTACCTAGACCTAATTATTTGCTCTTCTGGTCGACTGATGCTCGCGTATCTAAGGTTCTGTCTACCTTTCCAGTTGGATGATGCTTGCAGGTTTGAAGCTATCTTCAGTGCTGCTCCTTCTTTGGCTTGAAATGAGATATTGCTTTGTATGTGTATGCTGGATTTCTTGGTATGATTTGGATACAAAGAAGATAAGTCATTTTGTGTGAGGTAGATTTACAATCTGATCTATGTCAATCTGAGCTATTGCATGTCTAATTTAGGTCTATCTGAGCTATAGAAAATATATCAGATTTAGGTCAATCTAAGGTATTGCATGTGGTGTTGATTAATGTGCTCATGCTTGTCTTATACATACCCTATAATATGCAAAGTGATTAGAAATAATTTTAGTAATTTTAATAAGAATATGAAAATATTATTTCCCAGAACTTGGTAAGGTATATTTTGATTAATGGGAATTCCTATTTTGAGCCTTATACTATTCTATCCCAGAATACCATCTGAACTATGAAGCTGAGTGTCATAATTTTATATGAATCTGCTTGTGTGTTGGCAATGTCATCTCGTAAATTTCTATACATGTGATGTTAATTTCTTTATGTGAATGTGGCCATCATTTATGTCCTTCGATATTGTGTACAATTAATTTTAACATGATGTGTTATATAAGTATATTAGAATCTATATTCGGTAGAATAGTGTCTTTCAACTGTAATAAAAATCCTAATGGACAAGTAAACATTGATATGTAGGTTTTGGTACTATTTTCCTTTGAAATTCGTTCAACTGCCAAAATGAAGGCTTAAATATTATATTTTTTGCATCAATAGAAATTCATAAAAATCTTAATTTTCAAAACAAACCATTTCTTTTATGGTTTCTTATGTCAAAATCAAATTTACATATGGTTTATAGGTCTTCTTCGTGGAAGAAATAGTCTTGTTTAGGGAAAACATATCTTATTTGGGGTGAAATCGTAGATTGTGAGTAATTATTAGGTGTTTTACTTTCTACATGGGAACTAATTACATTAGATAATAGTGGATTGCAGGGCATGCATGTCTCTAGTGAGATTGAGCTACATAAGGGTATGTTCTTATATTTACCACACATATTTCTGATCCATTTCATGTGTAACCTAATTTGCAAGGCTATTTAGAAATATTTTTGTGTATATGTTCTTAGGTTGAATTATATAAGCATCTGGGAATCTATGTTTGGCAGAAATGTATTCTTTAGCTTTCTTAGAAAACCAAATTAGCATGTGAAACATTCGTAGGCCATTACTCATGTTCTTAGATTTTATTTAGTATGCATGAAAACATGATTCCAAAGTTCATACAGATCCTATTGACTGATTAGGATGTGTTATATAAGCATATGGGAATCTATGTTTCATATAGACTTGTCCTTCCAGCTGTAATCTATGTTTCTATGATGCACATACTTATTAGGTGTTTTACTTTCTACTTGGGTACTAATTGCATTTGAGAATAGTGGATTGCAGTGTATGTAATTCTCTTGTAAGATTGAGGCATCTAAAGGTCTTTTGTTTTCTAAAACAAGGTGATTAGAAATAATTGTAGTAATTTTATTAAGCATCTAAAAATATTGTTTGCTTGAAATTGGTGAGGTATATATTTGATTGAATAGGAAATCCTATGTTGAGCGTATATTGTTCTATCCCAGACCACCATCTGAACTAGGAAGTCGAGTGTCTTACTTTTTAAGGTTATAATTTCTAATTGGTTGCTTAATACATTTGGTAACTGTGGCCTTATCTTGTTTCATACATATGTAAGCTATGACTTGATCTGGGTTTGTCTACAATTTTTCTGATCGACATAACAACACATTGATGAAGGTAATGACTTGGTGATTTTAAGTGTTTACTACAAATTTCGATGACCACTTTGTAAGATACATAAGTAGTGCATACACTTGATTACTGTGGATCCCTATTGATGCATGTATTGGTGCCCTAATATATATAACCACAAGTTGGCCCTTGGGTCTACATTGATGCAGGTAGAGGTCCCTTCATGCAAGGCATCTACTTGTTTCTCAACAAATTTATCAAGGTAACAGATTTGTGATTTCAAGGTATTTATACATATCTAAAGTCCCTATGAACATGTGTCTATAGGTTATGCTTCTATTCCATGTTATTCTTAGCATGTCTAGTCTAGGTCAACTTAGGTTCATTAGATTAGGCCAATTTATTCAAATGCTAATGCCATGGTTCTAATCCATTCTAACTTCATCTAAAATCCCTATGAACATGTGTATTTAGATTATGCTTATGTTCCATGTTCTTCTTAGCATTTATATAGACATAGGGCAGCCTTAGGGTCTCTATTGATCCCTAAATGATTTGGCCTTTACGTTCCTTTATATTATGTATATACCCTTTAAGGATTTAATGTTTACTTGGTCACAAATCCTGTTGTAGGTACATGTCCCTTCATGTAGGGAAGCACATGTATGTTATGTGAGATCTAGCTTCAATGACTTGATATCAGATTATGAACTGTGTTCTAATTGGCATATTGACGATTTTATAAAGGTAACATACTTGGTGATTTCAAGGCATTAATAAAAATTTCAGATGACCACATTCTAATATAGATAAGTAGTGTATACATCTGATTAGTGTAGACTCCCTATTGTTGCAGGTCCCTTCATGTAGGGAAGGACATGTAAGCTATGTGAGATATTGCTTCAATGACTTGATCTCGCCTTGTCAACTATGTTTTGATGGGCATCTCAACAAATTTATCAAGGTAACAAATTTGTGATTTCAAGGCATTAATACATATCTAAAGTCCCTATGAACATGTGTCTATAGGTTATGCTTCTATTCCATGTTACTCTTAGCATGTGTAGTCTAGGTCAACTTAGGTTCATTAGATTAGGCCAATTTATGCTAATACCATGGTTCTAATCCATTCTAACTTCATCTAAAATCCCTATGAACATGTGTATTTAGATTATGCTTCTGTTCCATGCTCTTCTTAGCATTTATATAGACATAGGGCAGCCTTAGGGTCTCAATTGGTTCCTAAATGATTTGGCCTTTATGATCCTTTATATTATGTATATACCCTTTAAGGATTTAATGTTTACTTGGTCACAAATCTTGTTGCATGTACATGTCCCTTCATGTAGGGAAGCACATGTATGTCATGTGAGATCTGGCTTCAATGACTTGATATCAGATTATGAATAGTGTTCTGATTGGCATATCAACGATTTTATAAAAGTAACAAACTTGGTGATTTCAAGGCATTAATAAAAATTTCAGATGACCGCATTCTAATATAGATAAGTAGTGTATACATCTGATTAGTGTGGACTCCCTATTGTTGCAGGTCCTTGAATATATGACTCATATGTTCTGTTTCTATTTTACTGAGGGATATATGGTGTATTTACTTTTTAAGGTTTTAATTTTTACTTGGTTATTGATTGCATTAGTTATCTATGGTACTTATTGCATTTGTTAATTGTAGCCTATATGTTGTTGCAGGTAGAGGTCCCGTCATGCAAGGAACTTAGTTGTTTCTTCATAGGTCCAATCTACTAAATGCAAGAATGGTCAACTCTCCAATTTTGAAAAAAACCTAAGTCCTATTTCAACCAACTCGTATGACTAATTTGGTTCATTGGTATTTTGAGTTTGATATATCATTTCAATTTAAAAAGGCTTGAATGAGTAAGGGAGTGTCTTTTTTGCCTATTTGTGTCTAGATTATTCGATCTAAATGTGTTCTTATACCAGTTGCTTGAATGAGGTCTAGTTCATTTCTATGAATATTCTAAATATTAGGCCCTTGAATGTGTAGCTCGCGTGTTCTATTTTTGTTTCAAAAGGTCTAAAAATGTGTATCGTGCATTCCCCAATTTAGTTGAATTATATTATACTTTCTTACAATAGTTTGATTAGGTTTTACTGCTTAACAAATAGGGATACTAAATGCATGTTACACATGTTAAAATAATACCAACTCAGCATGATAAATCTATTTTCTTATGTTCTACGATTAAAATATTTCATACAACTTATAACACTGCTAGATAATCATATTTGAAGTACATAATATTTGTGTATATACTGAAACCATTCAATCTCAAATATTGGCCATAATTCTTAAATGTCAGTTTCTACTCTAAACTTAGACTAATTGTACATGTTTGGATTGGTACTTGATTTTCCTTCCCCAAGAATTGTACATGTTTGATTTGGTACATGATTTTCCTTCCCCAAGAATTCATTTTCTTCTGAGATTAAAGTTTAGTAGGGATACAAAAATAATACCATATATCTTTTTGCAAAAAAAATATTATCCAATTCTTTGTAAATGCTTAAAACATTATTTTATTACAAAATGTCTTACTTGAATGTGTATTCCTCTAGTTTCAACAACTGCTTGACTGAATATATAAACTTTGACTCTCGAATAACAACAACAATAGGAAACTGGAATCTAATGCTTGATCTTGACTGGTGAACTGTGACTCCTACAATTTGATCAAGAGGTCGACTGATTAGGTTTGTGTGATGATTAAGGTAAAAACACTATTATTATGTATTCATGTGATAAGTATATGATGAAATTGTACCTAGATTTTTTTTTCTTCTAAGAGCATCATTCACAGATTGTTGCATCTCCACGTAGTGGGAAACCCATGTTCTACTTTGTATGCATGTTATGCAAATTATAATACCAACTGAGCATGATAAATCTATTTTCTTATGTTCTACAATTAAAATATTTCATACAACTTATAACACTGCTAGATAATCGTATTTGAAGTACATAATATTTTTGTATATACTGAAACCATTCGATCTCAAATATTGGCCATAATTCTTAAATGTCAGTTTCTACTCTAAACTTAGACTGATTGTACATGTTTGGATTGGTACTTGATTTTACTTCCCCAAGAATTGTACATGTTTGATTTGGTACATGATTTTCCTTCCCCAAGAATTCATTTTCTTCTGAGATTAAAGTTTAGTAGGGATACAAAAATAATACCATATAGCTTTTTGCAAAAGAAAAATTATCTAATACTTTGTAAATGCTTAAAATAGTATTCTATTACTAAATTTCTTACTTGAATGTGTATTCCTCTAGTTTGATCAACTGCTTGACTAAATATGTGAACTTTGACTCTCGAATAACAACAACAATAGGAAATTAGAATCTAATGTTTGATCTTGACTGGTGAACTGTGACTCCTACAGTTTGATCAAGAGGTCGACTGATTAGGTTAAATGTGTGACGATTAAGGTAAAAACATTATTATTATGTATTCATATGATAAGTATATGATGAAATCATACCTAGATTTATTTTCTTCTAAGCAATGGTGGAATGTCTCACCTGCAGGTGTTTTCTTCAAAGAGTAGTGAAGAAAATCTGGAGGAACATCCTTTTCTGGTCACACGCAGCAGCACTGGATAGCTTGAGACCGAAGGATGGGATTGAGGATTTGGTGATTATGCTTCTACGTGAGGTTCTAAGAGGCGAAAAAACTTGTAAGGTAAAAACACTGTTATTATGTATTCATATGATAAGTATATGATGAAATCGTACCTAGATTTATTTTCTTCTAAGCAATGGTTGAATGTATCACCTGCAGGTGTTTTCTTCAAAGAGCAGTGAAGAAAATATGGAGGAACATCCTTTTCTGGTCACACGCAGAAGCATTAGATAATGGTTTTGGGCTGTGTGATTTTGATAATGGTCTTGGATGGTTGTTGAAGAGGTGGGTTGTATTGCTGTATGTGGGTGTCGGACGTGGCTGATGTAACCAAATTTTGTTTTGCTTTCAAATTTTCACAGATAATTAGTGTGGTTCCACTCTTCAAACTAGGAGAGAGTCAATCATCTACCAAGAGAGGTCAAACCCTAGGATTTTACAACCTATGTATACTTATACTCCATTATAAGACATAAAATTGACATTCCTTTTTCGGGACAAATATACCCAGTTTTCCTTTAAGATCAAGTGATTCAACAACCTTACAACCAGGGTCTTACCTATCCTGAGGTATCACTAAGGTCTTACCCACTCTTGTAAGAAGTTGGACACCTTCGCCAAGGAGATCTCCTCTTTGTAATGAGTCTTCCGCCTTATAGCATTTACCCATTCTACTCCTGGAACTTCATCCTTGTCCTCCTCCTTCACTCAGAGAAACTTTTTGCACCTTCTTCTACAAATTGAAGAAGCTTGCACCTTCTCCTTCACTTGGAGAAACTTTCACCAACTTGATCTTGAGGAAAGGGGTTGTCAAAAGAGAAGCTTTGAGAGCTTTACAAGTATACAATGAAGTAGCCCTCTCACACAAATCCTATCTCACTCATATAGACAAATTGAAGTGTAATCAAGAGAGAGAAAGGGACTCAAGTGGACTGATTGCACTCAAATATACCAAGGAGCTCGAATACCATGAAGGAGCAACCTTGGAATGAACTCTAAGAGGTCATATATATAGTTGAGGGTGTCCACAAGAGAGTTGGAACACTTATCAATGTTTTCTAACCGTTTATGATGTTGCAGCAGATATAATTTCGAATTTTACAACACTCCAGTGGTTAGAATTATTTATTCTGTGTTTTCGGTACAGTGGAGCCAGTCAAGTTTTCACAAAGATAACTCAACCGATTGCACTACACACCAAAGTCAATTTGAAGTATCGATTGAGTTTGTCATGTGTGTAACTCGACTGATAAATTGAAATCAGTTTTGCAGAGTTGAGAGATCGATCGAGTTTTGTGAAGGTGAAACTCGACCAAACAAAGGATTTCTCAAAATCCATCAAAGGATCGGTCGAGTTTGTATCTCGACCGACAAACATCCTGTAATGAATTTTGAAAAATTTCTTTTGAGTGATCAAACGTTCGAATTAAGGGTTTTTTATTTTTTTCTCATCTTAGTTACAAGTCATATCATCAATATAAATGATTATAAAAATAATCTAAGGTCATTTGGAGTTTTGTCCACAAAAGTACATTTGCATTACTTTTGACTGGAACTAGAACAAAGTAGGACATGATAGATTTAATCATTTTCATGTATTTAATACCTGAAATTAATATCAAACAACCATATTAGATACATATGGATGGAATGGTTAAGTCATTATAAAAAAATGGACTATGTGTAACACTTAGGTTAACAACACCATCCTCTCTGTCCACCGTCCGCCGAAAGTATGCTATTCCGTTGGCTGACAACTATGCCTCCAATGGGTCGGGTTTTGTTGGACCGGACTGAATTGACCCGGCCCAATTAGACCCAGACCCAAATAAATATGACCTAAAATGAACCTAGACCCGAAAGAACCCAACTAGATCTGGAACTGAGCATACCCGATCCAAAATCAACCAGATCCGACTGGACCCAAAATTCATAAAAAATTATGTATTATAAAAATTTACCAAAAGAAAATTATGACAATCTAAAACCCGGCCTAACCGGACTGATCCAAACTAGATACGACCCATTCCGACCTGACTTGAATTAAAATGGACCCAAGCAGAACCCAAAACTAAACAGACCTGAATTTTCTGAGTCAGATCGGACTGGATCGGGTAGATAGAGTTCGGTACGGTTTTTTTTTCCACCGCTATTGACAATTGCTTCACCCTTCTTATCGGGGAGCGTCGGGGTCCAATTGGTTAACACATATCTTGAATCGGTCTTCTATTTCTTCCTTTTTGAGAAAGCTCAATTTTGATACCCACATACCTTGCCACAAATAAATGACAAGGTACAGAATAAAAAAATGTAGCATACCTAACTTTTTTGGTTTGCATGTATATACCTTGTTTTGTGGATTTATCCCACCCGGGATGTTAATTTTCATCTTGAACTTCACGTTACGTTGATCTTGTTAATTTCGTGATTCAGTTTACGCTAACGTTGTTCTGTGACGCGCGGGACTCTTGTCACTGCAGTGTGATTTAAAGGTGAATGCTTCATCGGCCTTAACGTGCTCGGTATCGACCAAGGCCCACAACAAAGAGTAATCGTGTTGGACTGTACCTTTAGAATCATTGTCCACAAAGTCCTCTCACCGGCCCGTCAAAGGTTAGGCGACTTGTGAGATGTCATTGCTATGTTTCATGACATGTGTTCGGCCTCATTGACATTAGAATTACGCCGGTAGTCTTGCATCACATGAACCACATACAGTGACAAAATGCGTTTTCCTGATAAACAGTATACCACACTTTCAATAATTGACGTGATTTATGTATACTATAT
>OY856410.1:640145905-640160905 GCA_963693085.1 Alisma plantago-aquatica
CGGTTAAGAGAATGTGTCTTGGATTTGGGCTTTAGGTGAAGAGCATGCTCTACGATCTGGAAGTGAGGTGTGGAGGCCAGCTCCCTGTGGCAACACATCCCACTATCACACAGACAATGTGGTGTTATGCGAAAACGTGCGGAAATCACCATAACCCCAGATTATCAAAAACACAGGTTAATTAAAACCGATTGCGGGAAAGTGAAATAACTGAGAAGCTATTACATATAGGTCCTCATCCTGCAATGAAACATGTTATATAAATATATACAAGTCTTGATCCGTGTCCACAACTTAGAATATCAACTATCTTGTCATCGCCTGAGTTCACCACCTGTTTATACATACATGAAGGCCCATATCTGGCCAGCAGCAGGATATACAAAACATCATCAACTATACATCGGGAAACAACGTCAAAACACCTCCAAGGACCTGAGAGTACAGGGATGACTCTAGACTCTACTACAAAACAACCAAAACAGCAACATGTCCATCGCTTGCCTTCTACTGCTCCATAGGCTACCCTTCCTCTAGCACGCCTTGGTACATGTCACGTCGCTAGTATATCTAAGCCACGGGCCTGTTCACCGTGCTCTGAGCCATGAACGCATTCATGCTCCATCATACTGAGCCATGGGCCTATTCACCATGCTCATATACATATCCCGAGTCTACAGTCGTAGCTGCACTCGTTTCCTTCTCTATTTTAGACTAGGAGAAACCTCGCATATTCAACAATATGCGCTCCGGGTTAACCCGCAGGAGAACCCGTTTCACCATCACCAGCTCCTGACGATGATGGATATATGGCCAGGGCAAACTACATGATATATTCCACTGTGATTAATTAGTAACTTTTATGTGGATTGCAATATTCAACCAAGTTGTATAACATGTAAAAATAAAGAGTAAGAAACTCAACAATATGCTTTCATTGTAATCAACATCATCATGATCCATCACAAGGATCCCACATTACATGTTCATCACTTGGCCTCTTGCCAACCATCCAGATCTATCTCAAGGATCATCACATTGCCATGGGATCTCAATCCCTCATCACATAGTGTTACTGCCTCCCAAGGCTTATATCATCAATCATGGAATAGCAATTCCAAGCACTTTAGTCAAACATATCATACATATTATCTCATTATCAAGAGTAATCATCATAGCAGAGTTACTCAACATATTTACCTCATAGCCCTTTACCTAGCTTTGCATCTGTGTGAGACCTGCATGGTTAGTATACATAATCCTCATGAATAAATTAGAAGTTCATATTATCAACATAGGGTGACATTGATGTTCTATTAATCATGCCTCAACTTGTGACCATAGACATTGATCATATTATTAAGCTAAGCATCTTACATGCTTACCATTCCCTTGGCACTTATACAGATGATTCAAGATGATCACATACATATGTAAAGTCTTGTAAGTTACATAGATGAGCTTTACCATATCAAATACCATCAAGCATTGCAAGGATCACCATCATGACTAAACGTGATAGTGGAACAACATCCAACATACCGGTTTCTATAAGGGATAGAACCCTCACTAAAAACGCCCACTACCCTCACCATAGGTAGTATCAGGCAAGGCTCAACCCATATCATTCAAACAACCAGCTGGGGTGTCGAGCTACCACATGAATCGAGCAATAGGGAACCAAACCATCTCGTACACTGTCATGCGTGCAACGCTGTGTCGTACACAGGTGTAACATGCACCATGACCATCACGCGGCTAACCACTGAGCTCCATGTCGTTCAAAGAAGTAACGGGCTGCTAACAGGGGTGTCGCTCAGCCTAAGAGGCATATCGCGCAACGGCGCATCAGGCACCTATGTGCCGCGCAAGGTATAACGCGTGACAGGGTGTCGTCCAAGGGCGTATCAGGCAACCAACTGATAACGGAAACCAATGTGTGCAATAAAGAAAGCGTAACGCCCAACAACACATGCTATTGGCCAACAGACACACAAGGTTAGGGCCAAGGGGGTGACGCCCACCACAGAACTGACTAACAACGCATCCACAACGTCAGGGTATAACAAGGGTAGACGTGTCGAGTAGGGTACTCAGCCTAATGTGATGCCCGACACTCCAAAAGTCAACGTCCAGGGTGTATCGCCCACCAAATCCATTACAACCTGTCGTGCAAGGCTCTAGGTCAAGAGGTGTTGGGCAACACCTCCCCCAAACATAACAACTATGATGCAACTCCACAAGATCATCACTAACCTCAAGCACAAGGGCACCAAACCCTAAAGAGTCAAGAAGATGGCTCACCTCTCAACTTAAACGAGAGAGGGGTCTTGCACATCTCTTAACATCCATCAGGAAACACAAGGAACAACCCTAAACGAGGTCCACGACTACCACCAAGCTCACCCTTCAAGTCCATGGTGAGAGGAGGGTGTTGCTCAAGCTACTAGAACACAAGCTCACCTCTCAACTTAAATGAGAGAGGAGTGCTGCTCATGATACTAGAACTCAAGGTCACTCCTCTAGACCTAGGAGAGAATGGAGTATTGCTCACCAAAAAACCCTAGAACACATGGTTCAGCCAACAAGAACAACTTAAGCAAGGACTAACTAGCAACTCATAGCCGACATGATCATAGAAACATATAAGAACATAAAAGAAGGTAGTGTAGTTAGGGTTAGGACTTACGTAACCCGCCTTAAGCAAGCTCCAAGCTCCTAGCTCCAAGCTCCACGCACCACCAAGGAAGAAGGAGACTCCAAGAAGGATCGGCCACCAAGCTTTCCAAAGAAGAGAGTGTCGTGCACCAAGGAGAGGAAGACTAAGGAACTAAAGGGATCCTTAGCAAGGGAAAGGAAACACATATATAGGAGGGGATGGGGGAGAAACCAAAGCAAAGCAAAGCAAGGTGTCGCACACCTAGGGACACTTGTCCATGTGAAAAAACCACCACTCTAGCATGTCTTAAACACATGTACAAGGCCATTGCCACATGCAAGCATCAAGCACCAAGTATCCACTAGTGGTGACACAAACGAGGTCAAAGAAGGTCAAAGGTACATGGGCGACACACCTGGATGACACACCACCACCATGGGCGACACAACCCTGGGCGACACAAGCACCCTCTTGCCCGACACAAGGTTCAACCAAACAAAGGCAAGGCACCACAAGGCCCAACAAGCTCAACTAGGCCCAAAGGAACTCAAGCAACGAGCCCAAACCTTCCTCTCTACTCTAGAGTAAGAAAGGAGAGGGAGGAACACCTCACAAGGTGACAAACTTGCTCGAAAACCCTAGACTTGGGTTAATTGCAAGTAGCACCTCCAACTCTCAACAAAGCACCAACACACCCTAATCACCACTAAAGGTGATTAGTAAGTAGCTAAACATCAGGGTTAAGCAAAGCAAATAGGGTAAACCCTAAACGGAGGTCAGGGTCCTTACAAGCTAACCCCCTACAAAGGGATTTCGTCCCCATAATCTGAAGAGAAAAGTGAGGGATACTTCCTCCTCATCTCTTCCTCAAGCTCTCACATGGCTTCCTTAACACCACGATGATGCCAAAGAACCTTCACAAGAACTAGGTCCTTCCTCTTTAGCTTTTTAACCCTTCTGTCAAGGATCGCCACAAGACCTTCCTCGTAGGTCACATCTTCATCAAGCTCAACTTCAACTGGCTGTATCACTGTTCCTGAATCTGGATGACTTTTCTTCAACATACTGACATGGAACACTAGATGTAACCTGTGCAACTTTGGCGGCAGCTCTAACTCGTAAGCTACCTTGCCAACACATGCTATGACTGGGTAAGGCCCCATATATCTAGGTGCTAGCTTACCCTTCTGGCCAAAACTTAGCACACCTTTCCATGGCGAGACTTTAAGATACACTTTGTCTCCTACCTGGAACTCCAAAGGTCGTCGGCGATTGTCTGTGTAAGACTTCTGCCTATCCTGTACCGCTTTCAACTGTTGTTGTATCACCTTGATCTTTTTCGTCATCTGCTATACGAACTCAGGACCCAAAAGCTGATATTCACCAGACTCATACCAACACAAAGGAGATCTGCACTTCCTTCCATATAAGGCTTCATAAGGAGCCATGTCAATGCTCCGCTGATAACTATTGTTGTAAGAAAACTCTATCAAACTGAGATGTATGTCCCAACTTCCTAGGAACTGCAAAACACAAGCTCGAAGGAGATCTTCTAAAGTCTGAATAGTCCTCTCAGACTGTCCATCTATCTGTGGGTGGATGGTGGTACTGAACCTCAACTGCGTTCCCAACGCTTTGTGCAATTGTTCTCAGAAATGACTCGTGAACTGAGGACCTCTGTCAGAAACTATCATCGCTGGCACACCATGTAAACGAACTATCTCATCCACATATACTCGAGCGAGCTTCTCGGCTGTATATGTTGTCTTTACTGGTATGAAATGGGCAGACTTCATCTATCTGTCCACTATCACCCAAATGGAATCATGATTCCTAGTTGTCCTGGGTAGACCAACTACGAAATCCATGGTTATGTGATCCCATTTCCACTGCGGTATCGGCAGGGGTTGCAACGTACCTACCGGCTTTTGATGCTCAACCTTGACTTGCTGACAAACCGCACACCTCACAAAAAACTCAGCCACATCTTTCTTCAAGCCGGGCAACCAATACAAGTCCTTCATACTATGATACATCTTGGTGACACCTGGATGCATAACATACATCGATGTGTGTGCTTCCTCGAGTACTAACCTCCTCAGATCATCAACATTGGGGACCACCATTCTATCACGATAGCAAACTAGTCCATCCTCAGACTTATGGAACCCATCATGCTTTTCACTGCCGAACTCTGATCTGATCAACTGTACCGCATCATCTGTTTGTTGTGCATCTCTGATCTATTGTCTCAGCGTAGGCTTGACTTGCATCTGTGCTAAAAGTCCAGCTAATAAGGAAACTTCCATCTGCATATTCATCTGCCGCAAGGAAACAAGCATATCCCGTCTATGGCATACCAGGGAACTCAACTGTGCCTTCTTTGAAGAAAGAGAAGAAGACTTTCGGTTAAGCGCATCAGCTACCACATTCACCTTACTGGGATGATATTCGATGGTGCAGTCATAGTCATTGATTAGCTCCATCCATCGATGTTGTCGCATGTTTAACTCATGCTGCGAAAAGATGTACTTCAGATTCTTATGATCCGTAAAGATCTAACACACTTCCCCATACATACAGTGTCTCTAAATCTTTAACGCATGAACCACTGCTGCTAACTCCAAATCATGAGTCGGATAGTTCTCCTCATGTTTCTTAAGCTGTCGCGAAGCAAAATAAACAACATGATCTTCCTACATCAGTACACAACCTAAACCTTTCTTGGAAGCATCACAGAAGACAACATAGCCCTTCCCAGGCTCTGGTAGGATCAACACTAGAGCACTGGTCAACTTTTCCTTCAGACTTTGGAAAGCTTGATGGCAACGATCATCCCAGACAAAAGGTACATCTTTTCTTGTCAACTTCATCATCGACAACGCAATCGCACTGAAGTCCTTGATAAACCTCTGGTAGTAACCTACTAAACCAAGGAAACTATGAACTTCTGTCAGTGTCTTCGGCTGTTCCCACTCTGCAACGGATTCCACCTTCTTCGGGTCTACTTTGACTCCTTCAGCAGATATCACATGACCCAAGAAGTCACTTCTTCCAACCAGAACCCACACTTGCTGAACTTGGCATACAACTGATGTTGGCGAAGAAGAGTCAACACTCGTCGAAGATGTTGCTCATTCTCTTGCATGTCCCGACTGTAGATCAAGATGTCATCTATAAAGACTACAACAAACTGATCTAGAAACGGATGGAACACTCTGTTCATCAAGTCCATGAAAGCAACAGGTGCATTGGTTAGCCCAAACGTCATACCACAAACTCGAAGTGACTATACCTCATCCTAAAAGCTGACTTTGGTATGTCATTTTCCTTAATCCTCAACTGATGATATCCGGACCATAGATCGATCTTTGAAAATATTGTAGCACTACACAACTAATCGAATAGATCATCTATCCTCGATAAAGAGTACTTGTTCTTGATCGTGACCTTGTTCAACTGCCGGAATCTATACATAACCGCATCGATCCGTCCTTCTTCTTGACAAACAACACTGGAGCACACCAAGGAGACGTACTCGGTCGGATGAAACCTTTCTCCAACAACTCTTGCCACTGCTTCTTAAGCTCTTCCATCTCTACTGGAGCCATCCTATACAGTGTCTATGCAATTGGTTGCATTCCTGGAACCAGATTGATCTCAAAATCAATCTCTTGGGGTTGAGGAACACCAGGGAACTCATCAGGAAACACATCGGCAAATTCTCAGAGAACTGACACCTCTTCAAGGCTAGGACCTTTCACCTTGGTAGCCACAACGGTATCCACAATGTGAGCTAATAAAGCCTCACATCCTTATCGTAGCAACTTCTCTGCCACCATAGCTGATACCAGACACGTCGGAAGAATCTTCCTATATCCTTGGAAGATCCACTTCCCTCCATCATCCACAAACACAGCCTGCTTGGAACCACAGTCCAAAACAACCTTATACTTCTCTAAGGTATCCATCCCAAGGACAACATCAAAACCATGCATATCAAGTGGTATGAGATCCACTTGTATACTGTGTCTCGAGAAAGACAAGACACAAGATGGACACTCTTCTCGAAGCATTGAGGAACCATCAAGAGGGGTTTCTAACAACAAGCTATCCTTCATACAATTAACAGGTAAATGACAATTCTCAAGCATACTATAGGCGATAAAAGAGTGTTTAGCACTCAGGTCAACTAGAACATATATAAAGCAAGAAGAAGACATATTAGAATGAAATAACTCCATCTGACCTGTCACCAATTGCGGGTTGACTATCGCCTCCGGCTGACTCATAGCATAGAATCGAGCCGTTGCTTGCTGTCCACATCCTTTGCTTCCTTGAGCGGACGATCCCGCTTACGACGCTTGACCGTGTCCTCATCCTCTGCTACTACTGGGCTGCTGTCTATCTATCCCTTGATGATTCTGCCTCAGCTGTTGCGTCACTTCAACATCTCTACTTGGGCAGTTCAACTTGAAATGCCCCGTCTGACCGCAGGTATAGCATGTCTTAACTTCAAACTGTGGCCTAGATGGCCCTGTCACTACCATAGAAGCTGTACTATGTGCTTTTGATGGTGAAGAAACATAACCTCTTCCCTTACTCAGGGACCATTGTGACGGTGCACTGAAACCTCCCATTATTGATGGTGCTGCAAACCTTGGCTTCTTGAAGCCACCAAACCTCTATCCCTGAAACTGAGCAGGCCTTTTGTGAGACATGGATTCTCTTTTATCCCTTACCAACCGTTCGATCATCTGGACAGATTCCACAAATGTAGCAAACCGCTCACGATTCTCCAATGTAGAAATAGGCATTGACAGCTCAGAACTCAGACCTTTCTCGAAACGTCTGATATGCTCCTCATCTGTCACCGCCATGTGAGGACAAAACCTCAACAGGTCCATGAACTTGGCCTCATACTCGGTGATGTTCATCATTCCTTGTCACATGCTCTCAAACTGACTGATCTTCTTGTCCAAGTACATCTTCAGGAAGTATCTAGTGACGAACTCACACCAGAAAACCTCCCAACCGATCACCCCACCAGGACGCTTCTCTTCCTCGATGGTCCACCAGTGACTAGCACTACCTTTCATAAGGTAGACATCGTGCTTTACTTTGTCCGCTTCGGGGATGTCGAGGATCCGAAAAGCCTTCTCAAGACTTGTCAGCCATAGATCTGCATCCACTGGATCAACCGTTCCAGCATAATATGAAGCTCTGACTCGGTGAAGCCGCTCAAAGCTCTTCCCAATACTCGATGTTTCACCATGGAGAGCCTGTGTTCTCGACGTACACACTGGCAATTGCTCAACCATGAGATTCATCATAGCCATCATCTGCCCCATAAGCTGTTGGTAAGCAGGATGTTCAAGAATGGTTGGGTCAGGTTGGGGGACCTCAGGCACCCGATCTTCATGTTCCTGCCCTATATCTCCATCGACTGATGCAACATCGCTGTGCTCAACAACATGTTCTTCATGGTTTCCAGACATCTTTACTTTTCTTCCACTGAGGGCAGAAGATGATTGTAAGAAAATCTAGAAAACTCACAAGAACAGACACAACCTAGTCCTAAATCCCTGTAGACTCAGTGAACCTAGAGCTCTGATACCAAACTTGTGGCAACACATCCCACTATCACACAGACAGTGAGGTGTTACGCGAAAACATGTGGAAATCACCATAACCCCAGATAATCAAAAACACAGGTTAATTAAAACCGATTGTGGGAAAGCAGAATAAATGAGAAGCTATTACATATAGGTCCTCATCCTGTAATGAAATAGGTTATATAAACATATACAAGTCTTGATATGTGTCCACAGCTTAGAATATCAGCTATCTTGTCATCACCTGAGTTCACCACCTATTTATACATACATGAAGGCCCATATCCGACCAACAATAGGATATACAAAACATCATCAACTATACATCGAGAAACAACGTAAAAACACCTCCAAGGACCTGAGAGTATAGGGATGACTCTAGACTCTACTACAAAACAACCAAAATAGCAGCATGTCCATCGCTTGCCTTCTACTTCTCGTCTTGCTGCTCGGCCGCAACTCCGCGACCACCACCACGTCTAGATCGAACACCTAAAAAGGTTATAAACCAGAGGGGTGAGACACACAGTCCGAGCGAGAAACATAACTCCCTGCCAAAACTACAATACCTTAGAAAGATGAAGCAGATGACTGATAAGAAATATAACAAGAGTAGTCTATATAAACAAGCTATTCATACCATCAAGCTTACCAGGCTGTACAGAAGGCATATACCAGAGTATTTCTTTATGGAACATGATTAACAAGATATGATTTATATAATATAAGGAAAGTATAAGTAACTGCAAGATATAACAAGATTAACTACACAAGCAAGGCCTCAACCAATGTTTCGTGTTTTGCCTTAAGCAGTAAATACTATTTGGCTGGATTACGTATTATTATGCCCTGAGGAAGTGAACCGTACCGCTCAAATCCAACCTTCGGTTGTGAAACCCAAGCTGGTGCCATACAAGGTCAATGGAAGAGCCAGACTCCACGACCTCCCACCTCGTGGTCAGTGCATGAGAACCAAAGCAGGACCGCAGTCTCTTGCTTAAGTGGCCTCAGCCACAGGGTCAACTCCATAGGCTACCCTTCTTGTATCCCGCCTTGGTACATGTCACGTCACTAGTATATCTGAGCCATGGGCCTGTTCACCGTGCTCTGAGCCATGAACGCATTCATGCTCCATCATACTGAGCCATGGGTCTGTTCACCATGCTCATATACATATCCCGAGTCTACAGTCGTAGCTGCACTCGATTCCCTCTCTATTTTAGGCTAGGAGAAACCTCGCATATTCAACAATATGCACTCCGGGTTAACCTACAGGAGAACCCGTTTCACCATCACCAGCTCCTGACAATGATCGATCTATGGCCAGGGAAAACTACATGATATATTCCACTGTGATTAATTAGTATCTTTTATGTGGATTGCAAGATTCAACCAAGTTGTATAACATGTAAAAATAAATAGTAAGAAACTCAACAATATGCTTTCATTGTAATCAACATCATCCTGATCCATTACAAGGATCCCACATTACATGTTCATCACTTGGTCTCTTGCCAACCATCCAGATCTATCTCAAGGATCATCACATTTCCATGGGATCTCAATCCCTCATTACATAGTGTTACTACCTCCCAAGGCTTATATCATCAATCATGGAATAGAAATTCCAAGCACTTTAGTCAAACATATCATACATATTATCTCATTATCAACAGTAATCATCATAGAAGAGTTACTCAACATATTTACCTCATAGCCCTTTACCTAGCTATGGATCTGTGTGAGACCTGCATGGTTAGTATACATAATCCTCATGAATAACTTAGAAGTTCTTATTATCAACATAGGGTGACATTGATGTTCTATTAATCATGCCTCAACTTGTGACCATAGACATTGATCATATTATTAAGCTAAGAATCTTACATGCTTACCATTCCCTTGGCACTTATACAGATGATTCAAGGTGATCAAATACATACGTAAAGTATTGTAAGTTACATAGATGAGCTTTACCATATCAAATACCATCAAGAATTACAAGGTTCACCATCATGACTAAACGTGATAGTGGAACAACATCCAACATACCAGTTTCTATAAGGGACAGAACCCTCACTAAAAATGCCCACTACCCTCACTATAGGTAGTATCAGGCAGGGCTCAACCCATATCATTCAAACAACCAGCTGGGGTGTCGAGCTACCACATGAATCGGGCAAGAAGGAACCAAACCATCTCGTGCACTGTCGTGCGTGCAACGCTGTGTTGTGCACAGGTGTAACGTGCACCATGACCATCACGTGGATAACCACTGAGCTCCATGTCATTTAATGGAGTAACGGGCTGCTAACAGGGGTGTCGCTCAGCCTAAGAGGCATATCGCGCAATGACGCGTCACACACCTATGTGTTGTATAGGGTATAACGCGTGACAGGGTGTCGTCCAAGGGCGTATCGGGCACCCAACTGATAACGACAACCAATGTGTGCAACAAAGAAAGCGTAACGCCTAGCAACACATGCTATTGACCAACACACACACAAGGTTAGGGCCAAGGGGGTGACGCCCACCACAGAACTAACTAACAACACATCCACAACGTCATGGTATAACAAGGGTAGACGTGTCGAGTAGGGTACTCAGCCTAATGTGATGCCCGACACTCCAAAAGTCAAGGCCCCGAGTGTATCGCCCACCAAAGCCATTACAACCTGTCGTGCAAGGCTCTAGATCAAGAGGTGTTGGGCATCACCTCCCCCAAACATAACAACTATGATGCAACTCCACAAGATTGTCACTAACCTCAAGCACAAGTGCACCAAACCCTAAAGAGTCAAGAAGATGGCTCACCTCTCAACTTAAACGAGAGAGGGGTCATGCACATCTCTTAACATCCATCGGGCAACACAAGGAACAACCCTAAATGAGGTCTACAACTACCACCAAGCTCACCCTTCAAGTCCATGGTGAGAGGAGGGTGTTGCTCAAGCTACTAGAACACAAGCTCACCTCTCAACTTAAACGAGAGAGGAGTGCTGCTCATGATACTATAACTCAAGCTCACTCCTCAAGACCTAGGAGAGAATGGAGTATTTCTCACCAAGAAACCCTAGAATACATGGTTCGGCCAACAAGAACAACTTAAGCAAGGACTAACTAGAAACTCATAGCTGACATGATCATAGCAACATATAAGAACATAAAAGAAGGTAGTGTAGTTAGGGTTAGGTGTTATGTAACCCGCCTTAAACAAGCTCCAAGCTCCACGCACCACCAAGGAAGAAGGAGACTCCAAGAAGGATCAGCCACCTAGCTTGCCAAAGAAGAGAGTGTCATGCACCAAGGAGAGGAAGACTAAGGAACTAAAGGGATCCTTAGCAAGGGAAAGGAAACACATATATAGGAGGGGATGGAGGAGAAACCAAAGAAAAGCAAAGCAAGGTGTCACCCACCTAGGGACACTTGTCCATGTGCAAAAACGACCACTCTAGCATGTCTTAAACACATGTCCAAGGCCATTGCCACATGCAAGCATCAAGCACCAAGTATCCACTAGTGGTGACACAAATGAGGTCAAAGAAGGTCAAAGGTCCATGGGCGACACGCCTGGACGACACACCACCACCATGGGTGACACAACCCTGGACGACACAGCCTAGGTGACACAAGCACCCTCTTGCCCGACACAAGGTTCAACCAAACAAAGGCAAGGCACCACAAGGCCCAACAAGCTCAACCAGGCCAAAAGGAACTCAAGCAACGAGCCCAAACCTTCCTCTCTACTCTAGAGGAAGCAAGGAGAGGGAGGAACACCTCACAAGGTGACAAACTTGCTCGCAAACCCTAGACTTGGGTTAATTACAAGTAGCACCTCCAACTCTCAACAAAGCACCAACAAACCCTAATCACCACTAAAGGTGATTAACAAGCAACTAAACATCAGGGTTAAGCAAAGTAAACAGGGTAAACCCTAAACAGAGGTCAGGGTCCTTACACTCCCGGATGAGCTAGGATAAGGAATCACGGTTTCTGATTCCCCGGTTCTGTGAAGAGTTCTAATCTTGCATCAATCAACCCATCACCGTTCATGAGTTTGAAGAAAGATGGAAGAAGATGGTTACATCATAAAATTTGGGTGACAACTCACATCTAACCTTGTTATGGAATATCAAAGAGAAATGGATACCTGTATACTTTAGAGATACATTTTTTGCCAACATGTCTACAACACAATGGAGTGAGAGCATGAATGCAATATTCAAAGATCATGTAAACAATCATTTTCCCTTGTTTAAATTTGTCGAATCATTTGAGAAGGTGGTTGAGAACTGTTATGACAAAGAGGATGAAGAAGACTATAGAACTAAGGATGGCCAACCAACATTATGGTCTTCTGCTCCCATTGAGAAACATGCAAGGGATGTCTACATAAGATCAGTTTTTAAATTTTTTAAAGGACAAATGAAATTGACCTCATGCTATGATTTAGAGGAGGTTCGTAAAGATTCAATATATAAAATTTCATGTGTTGGTGGTGAGTCACTTGCATTTGTATCAAAGAATAGCTACGAAGTACATGTTAATCAAAATAATGAAGAATTCTTTTGTGAATGCAAGCTATTTCAATTTTCTGGCATCTTATGTGATCATATACTAAAAGTGATGCTTCATCTTAAAGTTCATAAGATACCACCTCAATATGTGCTGAATAGATGGACTAGGGATGCAAAAACTACAACTACAGATCATTATGTCAAAGAGACTTGTGAAGAAGTTGATGGTAGTACCGCTTTGGAAAGGTACAACTCACTTTATAGATCGGCAATGAAGTTAGTTGGTATAGCTTCTAAGCACAAAGACAGTTACCTTGAGGTGCACGAGCTTTTTGAAAAAACCTATGACAACATCATGTCCTTGGAAAACGATATGGAATGGTTTCTTGTGAAGAAGGCTTGCCATCGTCTCAAACTCACATTCCAACACAAGGTAGTCAATGTGTGCTCCAGATTCAAGATGTGGAAGATGGAATGAAAGTAAGAGATCCACCTCCATCACATTGTAAAGGAAACAGGAAGCCACAAGCCGAGTTAAAGGCAAAAAGACAAAGGACATGCAGTACATGTAACGGAAAAGGGCACAATAGTCGTACATGCAAATCCGGGGTTAGTTGATTTATTTCATTTTTGTTCTACTTGTTTTATTAGATTTTCATTTTTCTGGTCACTCATGCTGTGAAAATTTATTCAGGTTGGAAAGGATACATCTGATGCTCATGATCTTCACCAAGTTTACGAGACTGAAGAAGAATAAGATGCAGGTTGATGCTCTTGATCAATTTTCCTAGGGGTCTTGTAACCATTTATGTGCTACAACTATGTATTCATGTATGCACACTCACTGCAATGTATTCATGTATGCACGTTCAGTGCTGATGTATTAATGTATGCACGCTCAGTGCTGAAAACGGAAAATTATGTTCTTACTGGATTTTTTCTTTAATGCTTATCCAAAATTCTGAAATGAATGGACTTGTTGCTGGATTTAGTTCAGTTCATGTTTGGCTCGATGAGAGTGACTTGGCGCACGGATGAGAGTGCCTTGCTTATAGTAGATAGTCCATAATAGATTGCAACTGTACGTTGGACTTGGAACATGTATTCTTTATTTTGGTTTACTTAGTGCATAACACATTGCAACTAACTTAGTAGCTATGATGTTTTTCCACGTAAATTAATTCTGTGCAAACTTCTTTTACTTGATACGAGGAAGGCTAAACCATGAAATTCATGTGCTTTTTATTTTTTACAGCCCCAATTGGCCATTGTGTGATCTACGGATAAGCACAAACTGATGATATATTGACTATGGATTATCAAATCTGGACTTTTCATGAACGGTCAGTACCATTGATGATGCAACAATAGCCTGATATTCTAATCAGGGAATGCATTGGCAGAGAGGGCTACAATATTTTCTGCTCTTTATAGTATTTCAGAGTCCTAGATGTACTTGCAAAGATCTTATTCAGTGACTTGTTTAAAAAGTTTTCAGTGTTGGACAACAAGCTTGTTGCTTGCTTTTTGTCATCCATCAATCAGACATCTTGTTTAGTTTATGCTATGGTGTAAGCTGACTGATTGTGCTACCTAGTGGCTAGCTAGGGGACACCACAACATATATCCTGGTTCATTGCTCTCTGAGAGTAGCAGTGGTTGATGCTTCTGATGTAGATGTTGTGCGCTGTTTCATCCTGTGCACCTGTTGACTCCCTTCCTCTAATACGAGAAACCTCATACGGCCTAGAAAGATGATTTGGTTTGAAGAGATGCAACTTTGAGATTCAACTACACGCTAACTACGTATATCCCACTCTGCATTTTTTAGATATTGATTCTACTTGACCATGTGTTATTCTTTTTTTTGTTCCCTTCTTTCCAGTTTATCCCCCCCCCCAATTATAGTTTTATAAAAAAAATGATAGTAGTTTCTTTTCAGTTTTTAGCATTCTTCAATATCCGTTTTGTTGGTATCTAGTTTCATTTTCTATAAATTTCATGTCAAGAAAACAAAAATGTAAATGTGTGAGACTAAATTACTATGGTGAAACTTGAAATAATGGCTACAAAATCTAATCCCATTGCACGTTCTCTAACAATTGCTAATTTGCCTCTACATTTGGAAAATCGATTGCACTATCATGGAACTGGAAGTGGATATTGTATATAATTTATATATGAATAAAGTAGTGTTTCTCTATATAAT